>JAHSPW020000007.1:16448318-16810818 GCA_019985065.2 Arctostaphylos glauca
AAAATCCTAGTGATATAAAATCTAACAAATGAGGAGAGCTAGGTCCCGCAGATACTTTCGTGAGGATGCCAAATTCCGTGGCACGTGAAACCGATGGGGCTCTTAAAGCACCAGGGCCGGCCCAATAGGGCAGCCCACCAGGCCACCGCCTAGGGCCCCTCCAAAAAGGTCCAAAATTAGGGCCTCCTATTATTTTTGCTTCTTTGAAAAAAAGGCCCCAAATATTTAGCCCAACTACTTTATTAACTAGGGCCCTATTAAAAAATGACCTACTTGATTAGTTTTTAGCCCAATTGTTGAGTCCAATTGTTGGATTATTATCTTTTTTTATTTGAAAATAATAAGCAAATAAGTAACAAATGTTCTCATATTTTTTAACAATTCTTACTTTTTTGACTTTTTTGATAAATGTTCTCATATTTTCCACTAACAATTTATTTATTTATTTCTTTGTTTCTTGGATATGAATGTATTACCAAAATAGTTAAAAAATAAATACTTGAAAAATAAACCACTTAATTTTGTCTTGAGCATATTTTTTTGCTAATATCATGAATATTTTTTAGCCTTTTAATTCTACTATTAAATATGCACTAAATGAGTAAATTTATTTAAAAAATAAGTCAATTTTAAGTTCTTTCGTCAAATTAAGCCTAAATAGTGTACTAAAGATCTTTGTTAATAATATTACTATATAAATGTCGCACATCACTAAAATGTACAAAATAAATTTGTATAAAACTTGACTTTTAATTTGAATCAACTAAATGTAAAACATCATAAACTTACTTTATGTCGTAAAATTTTTATTGATAATGTTATTTTGAAGATAATTTTTATGTTTATTTTTTTTGAAAAAAATATTTAAGGCCTAATTTTATAATTTTGCTTAGGGCCCCGAAAATCTCGGGGCCGGCCCTGTAAAGCACAAATAGTTAATGGGTAAAATGCATTGACCTCTCTCGAGGTTATTGACAAATGCAAGATTTTATTTTGATAATTTAAACTGTTTAATTTTTTTAAAATATATTTTTAATAGTGTCCGTAAGAAATTAATTAAAATTATTATCGGAAAAGATTTGATCTAATCAATTTTTTATAAAATTATTTTTGTTAGAATTTATGAAAAATTATTTGGATTAATCATTTCTCGGTATTTCTTTTAGTTGATATTTTTTGAATACCCTTAAAAATATATTCTAAACACATTAGACGATTCGGGTAATCAAAATTTATTCATAATATATATAGACTAAAACACCCTTGCAAGAATGCTAAGGAAATTTTTGACTTTTCGAGGAGTGACGAACACCACTCCCGCATTAGAGCGTAAATGAACCGGTTTATCAACTTTGGTTATTATCAGGTTTAGCCTAAAACCTCATAATCGAATTTATAGATATTTTTTTTAATATTTGTAAGTCTTAAAAATAAATTTTCAAGCATCTTTTTAGTTTTAAAATTTCCGAATTCTCATTCTTTGCGCAAAACATCGGACATATATTTCAAGTATTTTTCTTTAAATTTTTATATCTTGAAATTAAATTTTAATGCATCATTTCTGGTTCTGAAATAAAATTTTCAACATTTTCCATTTAGTGTAAGACCATGAAATTAATTTTTAAGCATTTTTCCTAAAATATTATAAGTCTTAGACTGGAAATCAAATTTTCAGATTTTTAAAATTTTTAAAATTTTATCATAAAATTAAATTTTCAAATAATTTTTTTAAAAAGTTTTAAATCTTGAAAATTATCACGCATTGTTTCTATGATTTAAATTGTATTTAAAAAATTATCAACTCTAGTGCAAAACCTTAGAATTGAATTTACAACTATTTTTTTAAATATATAAGTCTTGAAATTAAATTTTCAAGCATCATTTTAATTATGAAATTTCCAAATTCTCATTCTTAACGCAAAACGTTGGCATCTACATTTCAAGTTTTTTTATTAAAATTTTTATGAGTTGAAAAATAAATTTTAATGCATCGTTTCTTTTTTTAAGACCTTTAAATTGATTTTATGGGTTTTCCTAAACTTTATAAGTATTAAATTGGAAATTAGAATTTAATTTTTTTCTAGTTTTATGGCAATATTTTAAAACATTTTTTCTAAATTTTTTAAATTCTGCAAACAAATTTTCACACATCATTTCTATTATTTAAATTATATTTTAAAAATTATCAACTTTAGCGTAAAATATTAGGATCGTATTTACATCTATTTTTTTTAATTGAGACAAGTATATAATTAAAAAAATAAGCTACATCAATAAATAAAAAATCAACCAATGAGTTAATAGAAAAAAATTGAGGGAAATAATTTTCATACTTTAAGATGATGTGGGGAGAGAGAGAGTGAGGGAGAAGATTTGTTCGCGAAGATGAGAGGGTTATTTGAGGTATAGACATTAGAGAGTGCATTTTAAGAACTTAGAGATTCAAATATATTGACATCACTAAAACCATTCAATACTTCAAGAAAGTTATGTTCAGAGAGGAAACAGTCAGTAATATCTTTAGCGGTCGATTGGATGAAAGATTATTTTTAGGGAATGAGTTATTGAGAAGAAATAAAATAAGATGAGATATTTTTTTTGAAGGGTTGACCCCTAAAGAGAAAGAGAAAAAAACTAGATGGTTTGAATGTAATATAAAAAAAGGGGGATAAAATAGTAATTAGTTCGAATGGAAGTTAAAATGTGGAATAAAGTTATTTTGTAATTGTAATAGGGAAGATGGAGTATTATTTTTGGTTAATACCTAGATATAACTTTTGAGCAGTGCGAGATGTGACACCCCAGCTAAGCTGTGGTGCCAGTTGTGAGGCCGGCATTCGGGAGATGGTGTCTCAGTGGGACGTCCGGATGGGTGATCAATGGTTCCACATTGCTTGGTGGATGTAAATTCGGTGGTATTTATAAGATTAACCTTACTTGTACAAGGCTTTTTAAAAAGGCATGAGGGTGCCAAAACTTATTGAAACTTTACAGTTAAATGTGCTCATCTTGGAACAATTCAAGGATGGGTGACCTACTAGGAAGTCCATAGGGGTTTGGGCAACCAAAGAAGACAGTATTATACAAAACGAGAGCAGGTCATTATAAATGGTATCAGAGTCTGCACCAACCGAAAATGTGGAAAATCTCGGCCCCACACGAAGACGTGTGTTCCTAAGTAGGGGAGATCGTGACACCCCAACCAGGCTGTGGTGCCAGCGTCCGGGAGATGATGTCTCAGTGGGACGTCCGGATGGATAGTCAATGGTTCCTACATTGCTTGGTGGATGTATGTTCAGTAGTATTTATAAATTGTGAACTTTACTTGTACAAGACCTTTTAAAAAGCCTTGAGAGTGTCAAAACCCATTGGAATTTCACAATTAAGCGTGCTCATTCTGGAGCAATCCAAGAATATGTTACCTACTGGGAAGTCCATGAGGTTTTGGCAACTAAAGAGGACAGTATTATATAAAACGTGAGTGGATCGTTACACGAGAGGTGCCCAAAAATTATAACCAACTATTCCTTTAACGAATATTATTTTTGAAAGGATAAAAAATTATTCTCCTGTATTTTGTCATCGCAAATCATGTTAAATATGTCACATCAACCCTTTGACCCCCATCAAAAAATTATCTTCATTTTTTATACCCCGTCTAAATAGGGCCTAAGATGATGGAGAGAGAGAGAATCCACTAAAATAGGTCATAAGATGGTGGAGAGAGAGAGAGAGAGAATTTGTGTGTTTTCAAAGATGAGAGAGGGTTATTTGAGGTATTTTATAGACAGTAGAGAGTGCGTTTTGAAAATATAGAGATTAAAACCTTATGACATCATCAAAAATTATCCAATATTTCACGAAAGATGGATTCAGAGGAAAATAATCTATTATTTTCTCAAGCAGGGAGCTCACTGTATTTTTAAAAACTAGAGAAGAAGTTTTTGTATTTGTCAGTGACCCTGAGAGCCCGTTTGTTAGCGGTTAAAATTTTGGAAGGTATAAGGGAGATATAATAAGAGGGGAGATATAATAAGAGGGGGAATTAATTTAGAAGGGGAGATTAATATTTACTTGGTTTGTTTACTTTTCATATAAGGGGAGATAAAGATATGATTGGTTTGTTTTGTAATTGATGAGAGTGGATATGAAGGGTGGATAATATAAACTTATGATAATTTCCTATTTTGCCCTTATACAACTCTTTTGTTGTTACTAGTGATTTTCTTAACTTTTTTTTAACTTTCATTTGATTTTTTGAATGAATCTAATATAATTCTCTCTAACAAAATTTTATTTTAAAATTTCGAGTTTGCGGTTAATTTTGAAATATTCTTTTTAAGTCAACGATAAATTTTTTAAATTTTTTCGAAAGTAAAATTCATAAAACACGAACAAAAGTGGTTCAAATGAGCGGTGTTTATTATTATTTTTAATGCCAAAAGGGCAAAAGTAAAAATAAAGCCATAAAAATATGCTTATTTTGCCACTAGTGCATTAAAAAAGTGACTAACATTGCTCATTTAAACTCCTTTCGGTCGTGATCTCTGAATTTTATTTTTGAAAAAATTTAAAAAAGTTCACCGTTAACTTAAAAGAATATTTTAAAATTAACCGCACACTTGAAATTTTTAAAATAAAATTTTGTTAACAGTTTATGAGCACAAAATACACAAAAAAATGTTAGTGGTTAAAATGTGCGGTGTCGGCCATTTTTTTATGAGGCAGTGGCAAAAGTACCAAAAAAAAGCAAAAATATGTCCATTCAGCCATTGCCTCGTAAAAAAAAAAGACCAACACCGCTCATTTAATCTCATTTTGATCGTGTTTTCTAAATTTTATTTTTTTTAAATCCTAAAAAATAATCGTTAACTTAATAAAATATTTTGATATTAATCGCGAACTCGGAATGTGTGAAGCCTAAAAAAAATGACGACATAGTTGAGAGCGCAACGCACACCTTCTAGTAATTTTCTTTATCCCTTCTTTTTTAGGGGTATATTAGTAATATGTACACCCTTCATAAATTTGGACACCAAAATACCAGTCCAAATTTAGTCCACCATTAGGCTGATAATTTTGTCCCTGGATAAGCTATCTAAGGTCCAAAAAACCTAAACAAACACTGGATTTGTTTTCACATGAATAATTTTATCCGGGGCTTTCTATATCCGGGGGATTTTACCAATAACAAACAGGCCCAGGGAGGTCAGCAATTTTACCCAAAGTTAATTTAATGTCATCTGGGGCCCACTTATTGGCTTTAATTGGCCGCAAATGCAGCCGTCCGATCTGTGAATCTGACGGAAGTAGAGTTCACAGTCAAACCACCCTCTCGATCGGTCTCTTTGACCCTCTACCTACACGCGCACACAGAGGAAATGCAATTCTTTTTTCTTTTTTCTTTTTTTTCCGTAAGAAAATAATCCTAATAAAGAATAGAATTAATAATAAAAAAAACCTAACAATAAAAATTTCCAAGGTTTGACTGGTGGGGCTGTTGTTGTCACTTCAATCGAGTTGCTCGTCGTTGAATATCGAGGTGCCGCACATTATCATAATCGAGTGGTAGACCATTTATACTACTAAATGACTAAAATATCCCTTGCTTCAATCCTCTTCAAGATGGAAACAAGAGCTATTTGATATTTTGTTAAAAAATTGATATTTTTTAAATTTTCGTATAATTTTGTCATATTTGTTACGTTTATTTATTTGTCTCAACTAGAAGAATAAAAAAGTATGAAATATAGAACCAAAGATGATTAGTGGAACTTCTATCTTGATGTTGTTTCTCTTTTTTATATAATAATTAGCTTTTATTATAAAGTGAACCACAACAAAACCGATTTAGTACTTTTAAGCTATTTCTGTTTGTTTGTACCTCTTGGTTTCAAGGCGGTTCAAGATTCGGGTTCATGATGGAGCGATAACTATTCAATTGTAATTTAAATAATTTAACTCTATTAATGTTGTGATAAAAAAATTAATTATACTGATCAATTTGATTTTTTACGGCTGGAGAAAAATGAATAGTCTTAACATTATAATAGATTGTATATTAGAGCATTGAATGTTAAGAGATGATTTAAGTGTTCAACACCAAGTAAAGGTCTACAAAGTTCTCAAGAATATTATGGTTGTGTCTTTCTAACAATATTCATTGATCGTATTTTTTACATTTCAACCAATACTAATGGACTTGGTGCACAAAATGTTATCGTTTTGACACACACAAAATTATTTGAAGTCCAAGGACGAAATCAGAAATTTCACTATGCATGGGTGAATATGTATTATTTACTATTTAAATTTTTTTCTCAAAATATATGGTAAGATTGAGTGTATATACTTTATAGGAAATTATTATTATTTTATATAATAATAGATGATTTTTTTTCCTAGCAGGATTGACCGTCCATACTGTTCTCCCCTGGCTCCAAAATAATGTTGTACACAATGCTCCCCCATTTCAACACCAACACCAACACCAAAGAAAAAAAAAGGAAATATAATTTATTGTAAGAAAAAACCTTGAGGGTAAAAATGTAAAATGGGGAAAGATGTCCATTTAAATCTTGTTTAAGTTCATACAGATGCCAATAATAAAACCCGTTTGTTTATATTGAAAATAAAGATGCGGGGGTCTGCTTTATTTGGTTTGACCACTGCGTCTCTACGCTCCTTTCTTTGAATTCATTAATCTTCTTCTCTCTCTCTCTCATCTCTCTACCTTCGTCTCCTCTTTCGCCTTTCAGATTTGTTTTGGCTTGTTTTAAGACTTGTTGTTCGTCAGATCAAATCCTACAATTCACCCCTGCTATGAATTGCACACAGTTAATTTGATTCTGACAAAGAATAGGAAAGATCTAAAGCAGCTGCAGAAATGAACATTAGTATCAGGTTTGGTTATTATCTATTCTCCTTCATGTTATTAACTCGTTCATCAGAATATGTGTGGGGAATTTAGAACCAGAATTGGTATTGTACTTGGTTAATTTCTGTCGCTGGAAAGTATAATGGTTAGATTTTTATTCTGTGTGATTCTGATTGATCGAAGAAACGATTTCCCAGTTCTGATTTACTCAAATATTTTTGTAATAACTTGCATGGTTAATGGTTTTGGAATTTTAGTTCATCCTTGTTAATCGTCATCGGGTTTTGGTTGTCGGTGAAATTTTAAAGCCTTTTTTTTTTTAATCTCTACTGATTTTCTGTTCCGATTCCTAGCCATGGCCCTAGTTATCAATCTCTAAGGAAGTGAGGAATGAAATTTTATCTTTTGGAACCTAACGTAAGAAGTCCCTAGTGACCAAATATCTGATCTATTATTTGATTTCTAACGTACTTCTGGTTTGGGACAGTGGGAAGGTGGGTCTTAGCATGTTTGCTAGAATTCCCAAATTCATCCTCCTAATTGTTGGTTGATTTTAAGTTGGTTACTCTACAGCTTGGGAAATTCATTTTATGCATTTTAGCTTTATACACAAGCTTGTGATAGAAAATTAGCTGTCGTTTTTGTGAAAGATAAATGGCAATAGAGGCATTTCATGGAAGAAAGTTCTCATCGCCGTGGGAACTTTTGTTGCTTCTAAATATCGGAATCTTAGAATGGTCATCATACTTGAAAATGCTCGAATTCTCCAGAAATCACAACTGTGAGTATGTTCCAGTGGTGGATTTATACCTCCAAACTTTATTGAATGCGCAACAATTCTTAGGGCTTACGAATATTTGTCTTTGGATTGATGTATGCTCTTGTCCTCCAGCACCACGGCGACTAAGCAAGGCTTCATTTGTATTGATATGCATTCTTAGTACGTGTTTCATTTGGCAGGAACATATAGCAACACCGATTTAAGTTCAAATCGAAATATAGGATGGGATGTTTCACAGTCTTCAAGAGTAAGAAGAAAAAATATGAGCAGACTACTTACACCAGACGCATCAACCCTCAGGAACATTCACCTACCACATTACCTGAACCACACGTCCAAACCCGGTCTTTGCAGTCTGCACCTGCCAGTTTTAGAAGCAGAGTGAAAACAGTTCAGCCAATAATCAAAATGACAAACAATAGAACTAGGACACTTTCTGCCCCTTCGAGTCTCAATGCAACAGAACAAGATGCTCTGTTATTGATTGAATGTGAGGAACGTGAACCGTCGAAGAGTCGGACTGGATCAGTGAAGGAACACCGGTCCCCTAGTCCACAACCTCTACCTCTTCCGTCACCTCATGTTCACGTTCACAGTGCGTCTTCTCTGAAGACTATGGGAAGCTTTAAGTCAGCAACTTCTAGTGGCACACTCACTGCTTCTGGACCACTGCCACTGCCTCCTTCTGGAATTCTACGGAACTTTTCATATGACGAACTAGCTGCTGCCTGCCACAACTTCTCTCCAGAACAGTGTATGTCAGAAGGACTTTCTTCTGTGATGTATAGAGCTTGCTTTGGGGATGATACTTCTGGTTCAAAAAAACTTGAAGCAACAGTCACTCGCCTTCACCCATCGGCCCAGGTAATACTTTGTTGGTTCTTTTAGTGTATTGGAAATTAACAGTCCTTCTATTGTTACTTAGTGAAAAGAGAAACTGAGGACTCTTCTATCGACATCATGCTGTTACATATGTCTTGGATGGAACTCAACCTCAAAAGCTTGCTACTAAAATGAGGACTCTTACATACTGCAAACCCTTCTGTATCTGGGCAATGTGGACTTCACTTTGCACCCTCCCTCACCCATATCATGCGCACCCAGTAGCACATGCCGCACACAGGCACCGTAACCATCCCTAGTACTCTTTCTTTGATACCATGTCATGATATTGAGAGAAATATTGGCACTTTCATTAGGCTGCTATTCCATAATTACAAGGGCGATTACAGTAAATAAATGAAGGAAAACTAATGACAGAAACTGAAGTACCTGTATGCTAGTAAATAAATACCAAAACAATCAAATACCCAATTTTTGCATCTGCATCATTTGATAACGTTGTATTCAAGCTAATAACAAGCTTATTATTGTGACTACTGATGCATACTTGATGCTACCAAATTCTCTCCGTTTTTTCTGTGCTTCATGAGATGTTTAAAATTTGGAATTCTTTGAGAGAGAATCTAACCTTTTCCGTATTTTTCCAGGGTTTGAGGGAATTTGTGAATGAGGTGAACACTCTTGCATCTTTGCAACACCCTAATCTCTGTAAGTTGATTGGTTTCCATGCACGCGATGGATCCGAGCACAGAATGTTGGTTTATGAGAGGCTTTTTCACGGAAGCCTGGACCGACTTCTATATGGGAGATCAGATGGTCCCCCTATCAACTGGAATGTTAGAATGAAAGTTGCTTTGTGTGCCGCACAAGGCCTCACTTTCTTACACGAGGAAGGGCCTTTCCAGGTACTTAGACTTCTTATCTGCAGTTTGAGTTTTCATCTGAAGGAAATGGAATTCTTGGTTGCTTAATGGGACATGAGATGTGTCAATTATTCGAATAGATATCCCATCCATTACATGTTAGAATTGGGATACTTAATCTTGGAGTGGGTACTTGGGTGGGAGATTGTTTGAAGATTCTTAATTGTGTACACATGTCAATCTTTTCCCTGGGCAAAAGCTGTAGCATTGTAGTTTTCCCTTTCATTAAATACTCTCCTTTTACTTGCAGGCAATGTTCAATGAATTTTCAACGGCCAATATACAGATTGATAAAGATCTTAGTGCAAAGCTGTCAGGATATGGTTGCATTAACCATGTCCCAGAGATTGAAAGCTCCAACAGTTCAGTTGTAAGTGTTTCTTAATTGATAAGAGTCCCGTTTTGGTTTCCTAATTTCAATAAAAGGTGACAAGATACTGGAGTGGTACTCCAATTCATGTAACTTATGCACGTATACACTGCCGATACCTACAGAGACATGAAGTCCTCCAACCTATGAAGCACGGATACTCCGAAAGTAGTTGTGTATATATATCCTATATGTATCGGATACCGATACACGCCCAATATGCCCCAATACATATTGGATACGGCAAATAAGTATCCTATTTTTGAAATAAATATTTTTAATTTCAGACACGTTTAGGATACGTGAGTGATATTGCAGCGGATACTTTTGGGATACGGCAGAGGTTAAAATGAATTTTTTTGAAGAAGTAATAGTTATAGGGGCAAAGTGTAAATAGAGAGTGTGTGTGTGACATAAAATAGATCGACTACAGATTGCAATAGAGACAGCAAAGAAAAGAAAATCCTAGGTTGACTTTGAATCTTTGATCGTTCCAAGTTCTCTCTCGCTCTCTCTCTACACTACAGTTGTATATTGACTACTATTGTTGATCAACTTACATTCCAATTACGAAACATTGGCACTATATCATTATATTTGCAAATCGCAAATCAAAATAATTTTTTGATTTGTTGTACTGTACGTATAGTATACTCTACACAATCCATGGTCTTTATTTTACTTTTTTTTTGTCTCTATGCACAATAGAAGACTAGTACTATAAAAATATTTTATCTTTAGTCGTTTCTTATTATTTTGAATTTTGACGTATCATTGTATCCATATCGTGTCCTATCCTCTGTATGTGTACTTCATAGCCTCCAACATAATTTGGAGAAGAATGATAGCCTTGAAAACCCAGAAAGGGAATAAGGAGAAAGAGGATGAAAGTAAAAGTTATGCCCTTCAATTTATATCCTAGGAGCTCTTGTCCTTTGAAAGCCCTGGTGTTCATTGCTTTGCCTCTCTCCTGGGTTTATTTTTTTTTGTTGTCAACAGATAATGGATATTGTTTACGGAGACAAGGGCCCATTTGTAGTAATTTAACCTACTGACCCAATAAGGTGCTAACATTATACCTCTGGCAAAAAAGAAGAGAGAAACTAATGGATGATTATTGCTCAATGCCTAGTAGTGTTATTTCAAACTCTACTGCCCAACCCTGTCTGGTGTTATTGATCCATACAGTTATTATTATTTTTAGTGCTCTTTTTGGATCTCAACTTAGTGCTTTCTTTATTGTTGTAATCTTTTTATCCAGGCACTTGCAAATCTTTCTGTGGAGACATTGGAGAGGGGGCTTCTCACTCCCAAGAGCAATGTTTGGAGTATTGGTATCGTGCTTCTTGAATTGCTCACAGGCAGGAAAAATCTTGATAGCCGTCACCCTAAGGAAGAGAGGAACTTAGTTAAATGGAGCCGGCCTTTCTTGGCCGACGATTGTCGACTCTCACTTATCATGGACCCACAGCTCAAAGGTCGGTTCCCACCAAAGGCAGCTCGGACAGTGGCCGATATAGCCCAAAGATGTCTACAGATGGACCCATCGGAAAGGCCCACTATGAGAACCGTTGTTGAGCATCTGAAGACAATACAAGACATGAAGTACTCGTGCCTGTTTCCGTTGCAAGAGCCGGGAACTGTTTCTGGAAAACATATGTCAAAGTCTCCAAGCCTCAATGGTATCCTTACCCCATCTCCACCGGGTCCACTCCCAGCCTCTCTGCCTCCTCGTGCTTGCTCCCCCTCTCTATCTTTGGACGTTGTTGATTGGCAGGAAACCCGGAAATTGCAAGAGCCGGGAACTTTTTCTGGAAAACATATGTCAAAGTCTCCAAGCCTCAATGGCATCCTTACCCCATCTCCACCGGGTCCACTGACAGCCTCTCTGCCTCCTCGTGCTTGCTCCCCCTCTCTATCTTTGGAGGTGGTTGATTGGCAGGAAACCCGGAAATCGTCGTCATCAATGGTTCGTAGGGCTAGTTTTAAAGGGTTTTAATTGTTGATAGAGCGTATTCTTTTTTGTTTTTTTATTTTTGGTTGATTATGCATGATAAATATAGAAGATAAAGATGTTCTCTTTTTTTCCACCTTCCCATTCACCAGAAAGATAACTGGTTATAATTTCTGTACATAAAGTCTGTACCGCATCCCAAGTTCAATGAATTTAAGTATTTGTAGATATCTTCCCATCTATTATTTCTTTGCGATCTCCTATGTGCCTTATCCTCTTCGTGTGGTATAACTTTGAAGAGTCATTTATTAGAAACAGCTATGTTTCTTACAATTTATTGTCGTATATAATTTTGTACTTGCCTGGAACTGGAAAACATACAAGTGGATAGAGATGAAAATAGTAGCTAAAGATATGCAACGAGGAATTTAGCAAAAATAAGTTTCTATTTGCCTAGATTAGTGGGCTAATTTAGTTGATAGTCTCTTGGCACAAAGAAGATTATGGATTGAGCAATAAGCATTTGTTATTCTCTGGGTGGGAGGTAATGGTGGAAGATTAGTTATGCAAGATGTCCTATTTAGAAGTATAAACTTTGTTATTGCAAAAATTTTACTTTCGGGCCGTGTCTAAAAGAAAGGGAGAATTCTATGGTGCATATGTCATCAACCATTTTGTGGTGTTATTTGTGAATCAGTGGGGTGTAATCTAAGAGAGGTACTAGGTGAACAACACAGATTGGGTTGGTAGACATGGGTTTGTTTCTCATAGGTCTTAGTTTTATTCCGACTTTAATCGGTTGAATGGTGAGATTGATGAGATTGATTTCTTCAAAATTAATTAAAGTACGAAGAAATAGAGATGTACAAAATGAAAGGTCCTTAAAAGGTTGGTGATTATGAGACGAACATTTGGACCTTATGGTATGCAGTTTCGTGATTCTTTTGTTATGATCTTTTGGCATATGATCATTTATCGTATTAGTTACGAATAATTGTAATGTAATTACAAAACGTATATGTTGCGTCTTTTTATACGAATGTGTGTAGCAGTTGATGAGCCGGCTTAGCTCAGCATAGAGTCGCTCAGTACACGGTCACTTAGATTTAGGCACTTGGTTATAAATCTCAAATTGCTAGTAGGCACTCAATCATCCAAGTCACACATTGTTCGGCAAAAAAGATCCATTCATGAAAATTGCTCGGCAAGATCTGCCTGAGGGCACTCCTAATTCGAAAATGGAGCCTTCACTAAATGGACTGCTCCTTCCCAAAAGGGAATGAGGGATGGGATCAATAGCCATCTGTCCATCATAATATCTACTACTATTCACCTTATAAAAGGGGCTAATAGTGCAAGGCCAAGGTACGTTCTCTAGTTATTGTCTAAGTATAATCTTCTACAGGTCTAACTTGATCGTAGGAAAGTTCATGGCAGAAAAATACCTCCCATTTTTTGAACTTGTGTAGAACTTAGTAAGAAGTTTTGAAAGTTGCTATCCATTTTTTAACACCATCAGTAGCTATTCCCTAATGGAAAGATCTACTAGTTTCCAATTTATGACCTATAGTCAAGTCCTCCGCAAGTGTTGCCATGGTCTCCATTATTCACTTCATTTCTCATATGTTGTTTCAATTGGAGGTGTGAATAAGAGATCATATGGCCTCAAAGCCAGACTCGTGTGAAAAGCCCAGGGTCAAGTCTTTTATTAGTTGGTCTCCTAGTCTATCTGGTCCATTTTAACAATTCCAACAAATGAAAATGAACGGAAAAAAAAAAAAAAAAGAGACAGAAGAAAATGAGTCAAGGGATCCGAAGGAAAAGCGTATCCAACCTGAAGGTAACAACCAGTAAAAGGCTTCTGGTTCTATTCTAGCATGCCAATAGTCAAATCCAAGTACATTCCTCCTCAAGTTACAAATTATATTTGTTGTAGAATAAAACCTATAAAAGATAAATAAACTTGCCCTCTCCAAATATTGTGGCACTCATATTCCATACAACCCGAACGGAAATATATAAGTTAGTATACAGCTAATAAAATAAAATAAGGAGAACCCAACCATAAAAGAAAACAAAATCAAAAAACAAAATGAAGCAAGGAAGAAGGATATTATGAAGGATCATTTTGGCTTTCATCAAGCTCATCGTCCCTGATCTCCTCCTCTTGAACCACGGGGACGGTAACAGTATTATGATCCTCGTGAATCCGTCCCTCACTCTCTCCATTAGTACCTTGTGGAAGTGACTGTGATCCCGAGCTCCCTTGTTGTTCTGAAACCAAGCTGGTAAGACCATTCTGCTTCAAATAGGTTTCTAAAGGCTGGCTTGCCACTTGAAGAAGACTCATCATGCTCACTCGAGTCGACCCTTCTTGACGAAACTTCCCTTCACGCTCCGGATCACTATTCAAGTCTAACTGTCCCTTTTCAATTTCACCAAACTTGTCACTTTGGCCCCTCAACTGAAACTCATTTCCAAAAATGCCCTTGTTCTCCAAAGAATCATGGTGTCTAATGGTGCTGTCTACTTCTGCTTCATCCTTGGAAGTAGTATTGCCCCATATGTAATGATTATTTCCCTGGGCTATCCCTGCTTCGCACTCCGATTGGCGCTTCTTTTTCCGCATCATTAGGGTCTTGAAACGGCGTTTCACCGTCATGCACACAATGCATGTGCATGTTGGCTTGTGCTTTCCTTTCCCACTGGGGGGCTGGATGCACACGATGCAAGAGCACCCAGGGCGGTGCCGTGGGTGTTTGGTGGTGGTTGCAACTAAACCACCGGTTGGGTCACTTGCGTTGTCTCCAATCAACACAGCATTGGCTAGAGCATCTACGTCTGGAGATTCATGCTCTTGCAGTGTCCTATGGTTCGTTGTCATTCTCCGTTTTTTGAAATCTGTGCTACAGAAGAAGTGCTACTAAATATCACAAATAATTCAATAAGAGACAAACATATTCAGAGAACAAACTTTCAGTGCGTTAGATTAAATGCACATATTAAATGCCTGTGGCTTCAATATCAGTACTGTTCATGCGGAAACAAACATACACACTCATTAAATATATCACATATGCTAACATCAACACACATACACACACGAGAACATGAGCCCCCCGTCGTGCAAGAACAAGACCAGTCGATCTCCATAAGCAACATAGAAAGACAAAACAATCACACAAACAAGAGACAAGATCTACGTGATTTGGCAAGGGTGCTACATGCGTGGGGAAAGGAAGAACAACACACTCTACGACATAAAGAACAGACACACACAATCTCTCTCTCTCTCTCTCACACACACACACGCGTGCACGCGCACGCGCACGCATGCACACACTCATTCATTATGTTCTCAACCAGAAACCCTTCTCCAAAAATACGTTATATGTGCCTCCAAAAATTTGGCTCCAACGCCTTCGGCCAACCACCTCCGCAAGAGACCTTCTTCATTAAGTTTGAGACTAATAGTAGATACAAGACACCTCGCAACCCCAAACAAAACCATGCTTTCAAAGGTGCTTCTTAACATTTTGATCCAAAAAGATTCCACTTTGGTCCCTACAATGCATCAGATAATAACGAAGACTAGAAGTAAGATTCACGAATACTTGGAAGGCTCTGAGTATCAATCACTGAACCTAGTTAGCCATTCTAGAAGCTCAACTGGTTTCACTTTTTCTGTTTTAGATTTCAAGGTCATCAGACTTCATCTTAAGCAGATTTAAGCTAACCAAACCAAACTGAGCCTTATGTCCCAAATCAATTGGGGTCGGCTAATTTAAGCTAGCTGCTACAAGAGAGAATTGATTTTGTCTCGAAGGGAAGATTTATCGCACCTACATCTGGTTTTCTGTTCTGCACCATGACTATCTTCATATAGTCAGTTATTGCTCTTGGTGTCATAACGGTCACCAATATTACACTTACCCTGGCATGTCAACCCGACACCTACTGAGTATCCTACTCAACTTACTGATGATGTAATGCACAAATAGTTTTAAACAAACAAGAATACAAACAAATAACTCTGGATAGAACATGGCAATGCCAGGCATTTACCTTTATTCATTCTGAGAAGATTTTCAAATTCCCTCATGCTCAATTCATCTGGTGCAGAACATGAGCACCTGAATATACCAAAACTGTGTAAAACATGCATTGACTTTTTTGTTTGCAGAAGTTTTTCGCATACAGAAAACACAAAACTGACCTGTTTTGATCCCAAATGTTGTGTGGACATGTCCACTTAGGAGGGAGAAGAACATCAGCTGGCAACCTTCGCCATTTAGAGCAACTATCACACTGAGTCCACTGTTCTTGGCCACTGGATGATCACCATTATCAGGTCAGAGAGAAATTTATTTAACCAAATCGCCTTGAAAAAAAAAAAAAGCAAGTCTTCTCAAACAACTATAACAGAGATATGAAGTGCACGACAGCAGGATGACTTAGGCTACATGGAAACAGTAATTGGAGTTATTTATTGCCTGACATCTAGATCTATATAAGAAGCACAGAGAAATTAATTAGCTGTTCCTGACAATTTTCCCAAGAAATGCAACTGTAAAGAAGGATCAAGCAAGTTCGGTACACTTCTTGCTTTATCTCAAAGGGAGATGTATATTTTAGAGGCTGGTTCTAATGAAAATGGATCACCACGTGGGAAAGAATTTATGCGAACATGATCGAGGAAGCATCCTTTAAAAAGAATTTATGTGAACACAATCCAGGAAGCATCCTTTAAATATTAGATTCATTTCAGCATGTCTCGCTACTGATTCGAAAACGGCTATGATAGGTTATGGAAACCTTACCCAGATGAACGGACAGTGAAAATGCTCATCTTCCCAAAAACAGGGGGTTCCTATATAAACAAATCGATCATTAGCTTGCATGAGATACAAGGCAGCATTCACAATCCTGAAATCATAGTTCAGTGACAAACTCCTAAAACTGCTGGCTTCTGGAAGGAAGCTAATTTTAGCTTAAAGAATACCAATTGTTTGTGCAACTGCCATCAAATTTACATGTTAAAGAATACAAACATAAAATGGTTAACAAGGGTATTGGAGTTTATCCCACATTTATTAATTATTACCTCTGAAACTAATATATGAGATTGGGCGGCCTGGCCTCTCCACTCATTGCCAATTGATTTTGAGTTGGACGCTTTACCATGATATCAGAGTTGGGGTTTTGGAAGCTTTTGAACAAGGCTCTCTTGGTTAATTATCCCGTTATTTGTGCCTTAAATGCACCTTGTTCCGTTATGATTGGTGTGTTATGGATCCGTTGTTTACCTCTCCAAGTGCGGGTCAGGGGTTGCACGTGCGGGGGAGTGTTGTTTAATTCACGTCGATTAATTATTACCTCAAAAACTAGTATATGATCCTGGGTGGCCTCTCCACTTATTGCTAACAGGTTTTGAGTTAGATGCTTTAACTAAGGGCAATTAAACCTGATGTTATAAAGGAGCCTATGTGCCAAATAAATCAATATGATAACGGAGTGCACTGGTCTACCAATAAGAGCAATTAAGAGGGGTCTTTAAATAAGAGCAATCATGTAAAGTCTGACAAGGGAAGGCATTTGCAAAAACATGCATAAATTGCTCAATTCCAAGATAATTTGAAGGAGTTAATTTAGGGCTTTCTCTAGACTGACACCTTTGTTACATATTTTCCAGATTGCCTTCATTTTTTATGCAGATCCTTCATTTCTAGCACATGTTGGAATAACGAAAGATTAGTTAATCGAAAGAGTACAAAAATATTATTCCACTAGTGTGAAAAATATTCTTACTTCGTATTCTTCAAATTCATGGTCTTCAACATTGAGAATGCTTGGCTTCTCACTAAGGGGTGGGCGGAGCATGTCCTGTGCCTCTTCCCAGGTAAGTTTCAGCTCCAGAGCATCTTGGCTATCAATAAGCAACCTCTTACTTTTCGACCCAATATTTCGGCTTCTTTTTCTCTCTGGTACCAGCATTGATGAATGCAGCAAAACATCTTTGGTGTCAATTCCATGCTTCTCCATCATGTTCCAGCTGAAATCGCCCCCAGCTGAATTCAAATGTTTTGACAATGCATGCAGATGGGAGTCTGTGCTCCCCTTTAGCGACTGAAGGAGGCCACAGCAACCAATGATTATAGGTAGATTCTCAACAACACCAGAAAAGAAAGGTTATTGAAAAAGCGACATTAGGTCTGGAAGTTACATGGGTGGCCTTTAATAAATTTCAGTCACTATTATACTATTTAAGTTATGGCATGAAAACAGGCTGTGATTAACGAGTATGTGATGCAAATATTAGAGTACTGACACTTATTCAAGACAAATCAGAACTCCCACAAAACCCCATTACCTGCATGGCCATCGCGTTTGATGCTTTTCGAAACCCCATAAGAAGTTTTCCTTCAGGGTCCCTGCGGCTGAACGTAACTGCCAAAAAAAGAGGGAGAAGAGGGGGGGGAAGGGGGGGGGGGGGGGGGGGGGGGGAGATGAAGGATTGATTAGTAGAAAAGACTGCATCCATGGAAGGGTACAAACGTTGACTGGCATAACTTTTTAGTTGTTAGACCAGGTAAAGACGAGATTCTCTGACATTACATATTACATAGCAATAAAGATTGGGGGCATCAACATGTAAATTGCAGGAGGCGCCAGCCTTCAAGAGACTAACACCAAAGAGACAACAGTTCATTACAAAGGAGAAAAACAGGGGCATGTTGAAAATGTAATAGTATCTGAAAAGTACCATAATCTGTGGCTTATATGCATACAAGGTACGTAAGAGGATTTACCAAGAAAAAAAGTTGCATAAAAATTGACCAAAAAACAAAAGTTGCATTAGAGTGAAAAGCGTCAGAACCATCAAGCGCTAGCAAGAGTAGTTCTTCATTACAACCATACAAAGAGATTAAAGCAGGCAACTTAATGATACCAGTATCTCCAGCTTGTAATTGCATCGACTGTATGCAAGGGGTTACGCCCTCCAGAACGTACATTCTGCTGTTATTGTTGGGCCAGAACCTAAACTGAAAAACCCATTCTTTGCCTTTTACATCTTGAATCCTTAATGGAAGGCCCTCTGGCTGAGAAATAGGTGGAAAATATGCCTGCATAGTGATTATATTCTCATAAATACAGCTTTGGTTCATTAAACGAAGACTCGGTCAACTCAAAACAGAAACAAGTAGTATGATACCTATAGGCTATAGCCAAAATACAAGAAAAAGTATGGTTAACTTACTTCAGCGCATGCTTTTGGGAGAACTAACCGCCCAATTCGACCAGCATCACTAGCACTGAGAACTTTTTCAAACAATGGGACAATGGTGGAATTCGAGCTTGAAGATAAGATATAAGGAAATTGCCAGTCACATCAGATAATACGCATGACAACAATATGGTTCTATACTAAGAAGCACGAACACATCTACTAACTTCGTGTATCCATGTCCATCATGTATCCAACACCACACAACATGCTCCAGACATGTTTCGAGCACGCATATGAGTTAGATGATAAGTAATTTCTAGTCGGATGCACCGGCCACCCTCTACGACATGTTTTGGGCATCATGTGGAGATGATAAGTATACCTTTTGAGGTCAGAATGCAATTTTTAAGATGTCAAAATTGCCATGAATGCCTAGTTCATGGATACTTATTTGGTGGCCGTTGATTGTATCTGTAAAGTTTAATACTCTTAACTTTATCTGATTGAATTTGATGGAAATAATGTCCTTAATTTCTACATAAACGAGCTTGGGTTATTTTACAGTAGATGCATGTTTTACTGGTGAATCATAACATTTAAAAAATACAAAAATCAAGGATACTCTCCAGATATTAGCTGTAACTCTTGATCTGTAATCCTAGGCCAGTAACGAGGAAGCAACTGATTCTTCACCCGCCCTTCAGCAGGTGGCCGTGCAATACGTATCTGTGGACCCATACCAGAATTTGTCTCCAATCCTGTACCGACGACAGACTTGGGGGGTTTGGGCAAAAGATGGCAGGACCTAGATATTTGTTGAAAGGGAGAAATTGCTTTGCCTAAATCCCTTTCTTCAACAACTGCAACAGTAAAGGGATTTGGGTTTCCTGAAGGAGAAGCCAAGGCAATAGTCAAATTTGTCTGAGCCTGCGATCCAAACATTTCTTTGATCCCCGTGTTTGCTCTATATATGTCTACATTGGCTGATTCAGATGAGCCATCAGATGCTTGATTGAAATTTGATGAACTCGTATTTCCACCACCTTGAGGAGGCAAGACTTCTTCCTTTTTTATTCGTTCACCATTTGCAATATCTTTGTGAGTTGGAAGCAAGTCTTTCAAGGCAATATGTTCTTCACTATCTTCCATACTCTTAAAATTTATTTCAACCTTACCGGCATCCACTTGATGGTCTACAGAAGTCAGTTGCATTTCACCATTGTCGTTCCTTGTCGACTTGCTGAATTCTTTAGTCTTTTCATCATTTGAGGTCTGAGTAAACTTTTAAGGCCACCATAAATACAATAGGAAAATTCTTACGAAAGTATAATAAGGAAAATCTCCCAAAATTGCAAACATCAAGTTATCTTGTCCGTAGTCATGTCTAATATATGCAAGAAAGAACCGATTGATGCTTTTTTTAGAGAAAAGTTACAAAAGTTCTAAATGGGGAAGTTGTCAGCAAATTGTGAAGTTTAAGCATAAAAGGTTGTGTTATTTTCCTCTTGTGGTTCAAGGGTTCCCTTACTAGGAAAGGGGGCGCAGGACGTTCGCGGAGTCCATGCCTTCCGTACCACCACAAGAATGGTCGTTCTTGTGGTTCAAGGGGACTAGACTTCCAAAAGATGTTGATAGAAAACAGATACCACCTGGCCTTTACCATAAAATATTTTTCATCTTACATTGAAGTTTGAACCCTTCCATTTCAAAAAGATCAATTAACAACTAATTTCAGAACTACATAGAGATGACAGTCAATAATATTTGTGCACACAGTCTCACTTAGAAACTGGAACCTCTCAATCACCAATTTATCAAATTCAAACACTTCAAATGTTCATTTGCTTGCAATGGACGACAATAGCATGCCGTTACATATCGCAATCCCATAGCTAAAATGATAATAGTTTAGATTTGGAAAGACTAACACAGAGTGTATACGACAACTTCTAAAGAGATAATTCTGTGTGCTGTCTGACAGATAACTGAAGACATATGTGCAAGTTGCTCTTACAGGTTGAAGTCCCGAACTTCTTGTGCATGCTATGCATGTCACCCCACCACTGTCAAGTAGCTCGAGCAAAGAGCTGGAAGCAATGCATCCACAATGGAGGTGCTGCCAATGAAAGCTGTTTAGATAATCTTATTCTTATACAGCAACGAGAAATGAGTGAGGTGCCCATTAGCCTGGGGACCAAAAAGTGGGGTGATGTCCACCGATGGGGTAAAGAAAATAAACATAAATGTGTATAGATAAGCACTCTTTTGACTCACCTTCCCACACGAAGTGCACTCCCTCCAGCCAGTATCTTTTTTATGGAACGTGTCACAGAAGACTAGTTGCTCATAAGCAGGCCTGGAAACAATGCAGATGCTACATTTAAAAGATTACATAAAAAAAGTCTGTCTTCTCCTATAAACAATAATTACAGCATTTCATGTATCATGGTCAAGAAGGGAAATCTATGAGCCCCAACTGATCGATATTTCAAACATAAAACTAATTTCTCAAAACATGAAGATGCGCGAAATTGCCACACACTTCTTATGAGATAGAAGCTAGGAACCTAACAGTTAAGAGAGCTAGGAACCTAACAGCTACTTCACAGTCAACTTCGAGGGCTAAAATGTTGTAGAGCCTTACCATATAAAATTCCATTCTCTCTTAGGCTATTAGGAAAAAGTACCTCATTTACTAGGACGACATAAGCTGTTCAGAGACTTTAGACCTAAATCACATTATCTGCGTATATACGCTGCCGCCGGCACTCCCAAAACGCAAATTGGCAGTTTTCATGGAACTATCATATGATTCGGGACTTCGATTTCTTCCGCTCCCCAACCAGAATACTCCATGAGTAAAACTTGAACTCTGCTATCATTCTTCTACACGTGGTGGCCCTTTAACTGTGTTTGGTCACCGTCTGGTGCAAGGGGTAGAAGCGCCTAGCATTTATAATGCTGCCATTAATTGTTTTGCCTACTATAATAAAACATTTCTTCAATTTGGGCCTCTAAAAGTTAATTTGAATCCCCTTTATCTTCTATAAACCGTCTTTCCATTTGATCTCAACAAAACTCTTGTTTTGCCTTTTTCAAGTATAATTTTGCTAAAGAAAATCCATGATTTCATACTCTTTCAACACTTAATATTGTTAGAACAATGCTACATACACAACCTTTGCCTTACACCCGCTCACACTCGGCCTACATGGCACATGAACCCCACCCACTTAGCCCTTAAAAGAAAATCAAAAACAAAAACAAAAAAAATCAAAATCTCAAACATATAGGCAGGGTGTGAGCGGGTGTAAGCTAAAGAGTGTGGATGTAGACTTATTAATATTGTTATCTCCATTCATAATGTTAAAGCATCCAACTCTTGGCACCGAAAGAGACCGCCCAAACTCATATTCTAGTATTTGAAAGTAATAATTAATCAATGTGTGACAAACTTTAGCACTCTCCTGCACATGTGACCGATGATCCACAGATGGAGAGGAAAACAATGGTTTCATAACATATGGATCATAACGAAACAAGGTACACTTAAGGCACAAATGACAATGCAATTAACCAAGAAATTCTTGTCCAAAAGCCTCTGAAACTCTAACTTTGATACCATATTAAAGCATCCAACTTAAAAGTAAATGCAATGAGTAACGAGGCTGCCCAGACTCATATGCTAGTTTTTGGAGGTAAAAATTATCAATGTGTGACAAACTCTAAGACATACTATCTCAGTTCTATTTCTTTTTCATTTTTTACTCTCTTCCCTACAACCATTGCTTACCACCATTATGGTCCCACTTGCAGCCCACCACTCTTTGTAGTCGTGAATCGGGAGCAGTATACGGGCTAAATTTATTGCATTTTATGCCATCATCAAAATGATATTTGGTGGAATGAGTTTTATCTCATTTCAAGGTATTTTTTCCGTCATGATTTTACTAGCTTCGTTCGCAAATCCGCTCAACATGGCTCTCAACTAGGATAGAAACTCTCAGACATACAATTCCGAAACAACAAAACTAAAGCTACAATGCAAGAGAAAATCTATGGTATCCATAAGATCAATCAAACAACTTAACTCAGTTCACTGCAATAACTTCGTATTTATAAAGTCTTTCAGTTGACAACAAGCATTTTAAATTGAATGATAAAACCCATAGGGTGGTCCATCCTTAGACTCTTCCATGTGCCCTTGGTTCCCCTACACTCACTCGTCGCTTTCTACATCCGTAGTGCATTCACGAACCCACTCTTTTGGACAAAACACTTTAGGAGTGGAGCATCTACCAATACTGAGGGATACCATTTTTTCTAATAAGCATATCCAGTTATCACTTTTCAGCATCCCAAAATTGGACATTAGGGACCAAGACTACCATATACCAAATGCATTATGATGTCCAGACTCCAAACAACAAGGGAGTTGGCCTAGTGGTTGGTCCCTCACACCATAAATCATAAGGTCAACAGTTCAATTTCCATCTATTTCCCATCTCATCATCCCTATACCAGGCTAGAGTAGATATATTTCTAATATACAAAAAGGCATTTAGAATTGAACAACTTGCAATTACCTTCAAAATCCCCCACAAAGAGAATTAGAGAAGGTTTTATCAATGGTCATTCTATTTGCACCTGGAAAGTTTCTCTCTAGCTCCAATGTATATTCACAACCATCTAAAAAAATTACTAATACACTACGAAAATGCTCTCGCCTTTAACTTAAGGGAAAATTTCACTAAGACCCCTTGAGTTTTGCATTATGTACATATTTTTCCTCCACCCATGAGCAATGACTCTACCCTCCCTGAGATTTTCATTTACATTCACTTACCCCATCCTTAGTTAACCGTTAAGTCAACGGATTTTGATGGCATCATCCCTGAAATTTACAAATACCAATTTTAGCTCTTAATAACCTTATAGGGCTATAAAAAACAATATAAACCTTTGATCCTTACCCTTTCCCTTTTTTTTCTTTGTTTCTCTTAACACCAGTTTTAGTGTAGCCACTAATTAACCCTTCCTTATCTCCTAAGTTTATCCTTGCTTATAAAAATGTATAAACTAAGATAACTACGTATTTATTTGCTTTGCCCACGCATATCCAATGTTTCTCTGAATCATGTTTGTTATTTTACCTCCAATGAAAACTATTTTTCTATAAATCTAATAGCTTAACTATATTCAATTGGAGGGAACCTAAAATATTTTTCATTCACACAGTAATTGTATAAAATAAATTGCCCATATCATTGTTTTCCCACAGCTTTGGCCATATCAATGGGCATAGTATGTTTCATACAAAATAAATATTTAACACAAATAGACACAATTATACACAAATAGACGACTGTAAAGCTATCACATGGGCTAAGCTATCACAATTATATATGTAAAAAAAATTGACACGCTTCAGTGGGACTTCGGATGTATAGTGACAAAAAAAAAAGATGTATGCATGCTAATATATAGACTTTAGTAGATAATAACTACTAAGATCATTCAGAAAGGGTAATTAATGACTTACCCTTAACCCTAAACCTAGTTTGAAGTCTACAGCCACCACCGTCAGCAGAAAACGAAGCCCACTCCAAGCCTTGCCAACCAGACATATTGGTTGCGAGAAACGGGATAATGAATCAGGGCAGGATCTCCCCTCAAGCCGCAAATTGATTTGTTATGCCAGCCGTATGGGTAGCCAGAAAATGTGATATGGGTAAGGTTAATACCTCCTCTCACAGTC
The DNA here is from genome assembly GCA_019985065.2 of Arctostaphylos glauca. NCBI lineage: Eukaryota > Viridiplantae > Streptophyta > Magnoliopsida > Ericales > Ericaceae > Arctostaphylos > Arctostaphylos glauca. The sequence continues at coordinate 16,473,053 of JAHSPW020000007.1, forward strand.
ATTGTTGTGGCAATTGCTTAGTTTTTAGATTAATCTCTGTATCTAGAACACCATTTTGTAAGCTTGAGTGGAATTTGTAAAAGAGAAACTCTCCATTATCATTGAGCTCTGTTCTGGTCCCAGCAAGCAACTAACGACATTATATGTAACTAATAGCAAATTGAACAGTCCGTAATGGAGCTTGATAGTGATGGGGGATAATTGGACAAAAGTTAGGTTTAGGATTATGTTGAAGATAAGGACATCTTCGGAATTCATTAAATAAAACTTGAGAGTGGAGGAGCAGCTGGGGCTAAAAACAAATTTGGGTTCAAACAGAATCGCCCTTTAATTAAAATGAACATGCTCGCATATTAAAGGCAAAGAGAAGAAAACGGATAAGGAAACAAACGAAGGACACGGATCTCAGTTAGCGGACCAAGAAGATACCCAAAAACATGATAAAATTCAAACTGACGAAATTCAAAGTCGACAAAAGGTTTGAACTTTACCCGCACTTATCACAGAGATTGGCGAATTCGCCAGATCGCAAAGGCCAACCTTTTTTCCATTCGTTCGCCGATGAAGCCCCACAAAGACCATTCATGCAAACTCTCGAACTCATTCGCAAACTCAAATCTGTCGAATTGACAAGACTCAGTTCAAATCGAAAAAAGCCCTAACCAATCCCCTTTCTAAAAAACACATCAACTCTACTGATACACACTGAATTACTCAACTTAACGAGATGTATCAAATATGTAAACTGAAGAAATAGAGCTTACCTTTAGAACTATGAAGCTATAAAAGTAACAGCTTTGAGTTTAGCTGTGAATCGAAGAAAAAGTAGGCATGTGTTTGGCGTTGTGGACTTGCTTGACTTCTGAAGTCTGGGCTGTTCGATGGTGAGTATCACGCTGGAGAAACGTTCAGCTTCAGCTTACGTCAGTTTTCCGGTGAACGGAGAATTGGATCGGCGGTGGAATTTTTTGGTACAAGAAGCTTTGTGCATGCAAAGTTACAGAGAGAGAGAGAGAGAGAGAGGAGAGATGCATAGAAATGCATGCACGATCCTTGAAGGCTAGGCGAACTCTTCCCCACCTTTCTTTTTCCCCACTAACCTCTGTTTCTGATTTTCGTATTTAAAATTTCATTGCGGTCGTTAATTGTTATAACTCCTACCATACGTATTCGGGTTTATTCTATATGAAGGTTTCACAAATTATTATAAAATTAGTTCCACGAAGTTGGTCAATTTTTCTTATTTTATTTTAAAATTGATAAAATAAAATGAGAATTGTTTTTAGTATAAATTTTTCTCAAACATTGATAATTCTCAGTATTTTAACTCTTTTTATTTTTCACTATCTATTTTTGATTTCTCAATTATTAGATTCGGATACTTATTGTCACCCACATCTATTACATACTATTATCTATATCACTTAATTCTTTCTCAATTTTGAGACCACCTCAAGAGATGAGAAGTTATTTATGTTAAAAAAATCATATTTGTTATTAATTCTGATATTTTTAAATTGTTCACTTTGTTTGTTTTATTGTTTTTGAGCTCTTAAATTTTTAATGATTTTATCCATTATTTGATATATCTGTTCTCTCTTTTGTTTTGAAACCACTTGAATAGGAGGAGCAAGGTCATTTTTATTAATAGTTAGCCTCATCCGTAATAATATTTAGTTTTTTAAAGAAAAAATTTCTATTGTTGTTGTCAATAAATTTGAGTTGGAGCACCTTAGAGCACAACAACTTATTGAACGGGTCCATATTGCTTTTGCGAAAATAATTCAGACAAATTCATTGTGTTGAATTGACATCGTGAATGTTCACCTCAATTTTCTCTCTTTTTTTTTGGACGTCAATCAAAACATTCCAATACACATAGTACCGATCAATTCCATTTTGACGGCAAGAGTTTATCGACAAAAATAAAGTTGAACATACCTTGATAATCCAACGAACAAGTTAGATTAAATTTGGATGTGTCTTTAGATTTTTTTTTCCTTTTGCTGAAGTGTTCTTCGTGAGTAAGAAAAATAAAACAGCATCTATTTTATATATAAAGGGAGAGCACCAGTTTGGTGTCTCCCAATTTTGTCATTGTGTCTATTTTTTAATTCCTAAATTACTCCTGAAAATATTTTAATTACTTATAAGTTATCTTAATCACTCCGTAACTATAAGAGTAAAAATAACAACTTATCTTCCACTAAATATTCCATATAACCGCCCACTATCACCAATTATCAAACAAAAGGTCACAATTCTTCAATTTGCACACACATCTGTGTGCTCCGACCTCTATAATTATAAAGCAAACAAAGTTGGAGATATCAAATACTGCACTTAGGACGTCAGCCTACGTATTATCCGCATGTAAGAAGAATCTCATCTGAAATTACTAAAATCTTCCTATTAAAATACCCTTTTCATGCTTTAAAAAGTATAAAAATACAAATCTCAAATTGAAAAAATTCAAATAAAATGATCCTAAATATTATTTTTTGTTAAATTTATTATGTCTTTAGTTAATTTTTTGAGACTTTTTTTTTTTTACAATGTTTTATGTTTTAGATTCTTTTCGTCAAAATAAATACCTAATTTACAAGAAAAAGAAGACATGAATGGTTAAAAAATTCAGGAAAAATGACCAACCATAATTATATTCTTAAATAATTTTGTCCAAAATACAATCACATATTTTTGTGAAGTCATTCGTGTTAGGTGATGATGTTAGGTGCCCACAATCCACGCCCACCTACAATGTTGCGATAGAGAAATGCTAACCCACGGGCCAAACAAGTGAGCAACAATATTTTAAAAAGGTATTAGAATTAATTCCATTTGAACTCGTTCTTTTAATAAAATTTAATTTAAATTTGTCAAGGTTAGTTTAAAACACACAATACTTATTTTTATTATTATATTGCGCTAGTGAGACAGACCTAGGGATGAAATAGAGATTTAAAATGACTAACATCAAGGTTTAATTATCAAACTTTGTCCAATTTTGTTTTAAAAAGGAGAGAGATTAAAGAGTAAGAAAGTGAAAGAGATAAGGATAGCTTACCGACATCTTCAACTCACATTCTATATCTTTATTTTTGTCTCTATTTCTTTATTTTGGTAATAAATTATCTTCCAACTCATTCTCTTAAAATCCCCTTTTTTTTTGGAAGATAGGTTTTGATCCTTCAAATATGGAGGATGAGAAAAAAATAAAGGATCTCCTCTAAATATGGAGTATGAAAGTGGATTAATTTATTTGATTAAATTTTTAACCGTTGTACAATAAAAAATGAAGAAATTTCGATACTACTGGTTGCAAACAAGTAGAAGACACAACCACATACTCAAAACCCAAATAGAACGAGAAATTAGAAACTTATTAGTCTAATTCAGGATTTTGAAAATTAGCAATTGAGACTAGTATTAAATACCATGTTCTTAAAGTATTCCCAACATTGTGCTGACAAGTATCTTGAATGATTGCTTTTGAGGATATAATAATTATCGATGAGTAAATGTAGCACTTCAATTTACTCAACAAGTGAATCAACAAACTGCGTTAAACTCTCATAAAGTGTATGCAACAATGAGACTATAATATAGAAGAACGCAAAAGGAATTTTTGGAGAGAAAATGAGAAGAGAACCATCCTATTTCTAGTAAACTAGTGATCCATCAGAGAAGCACGGTGGTTGTTCGGAGAGGCACTATGGCTGTTTAGAACCGAACAGTCACCAGTCATGACTGTTGACATCAACTGAACACTATTGAATAGTCGTGACTTTAAAGAAAAATGCATTTACTTTTTTATTTGCAAAAATAATTGACCCATTATTTAACACGTTTAGGGGCCGATTGGATGCCGTTTTAATTTTTGGTGTGTTAAGTAAAGAGGGTGTGTTAAATAATTTGGTGTGTTAAATAAGATGTGGTGGCCCACATTGATGTGACTTTTAAGAAGGGTGTGTTAAATAATATAGTGATTGGATGAAAGGTATGTTTGGAAAGGAGAATGTGTATTAAACTATCAAAAGACATTTTTGCCCCTTGTTATGGATTTAATGAATTATTTCAAAAATAACATATATATGTATATATACGTATATTATAAGTACATAACTACACACACTTACATATAGTTATATTTATATATCCATATACATTATAATTATATTATATATGTATATATTATACTTATATTTATATTATACTTACAATATAAGTATAATATACTTAAAAAATATACGTAAAAAATATATACATATATATGTACATATATAGACTTAAAATATATACATATATGTATATATACTTAAAAAATATACATATATATGTATATATGTATATATATTTAAAAATATATGTATATATACATAAAAAATACACACACGCTTATATATATATATATATATATATATATATATAGAGAGAGAGAGAGAGAGAGACATATATATACACGTATAATATATACGGATAATATATAGTGTATATATATGTATTATATATATATGTTTATATGTATGTATTGATATTTATACATATGTATATATATTTAAAAATATACGTATATATACATAAAAAATACACACACGCTTATATATATACACTTATAATATAAATATAATATATATATATATATAGAGAGAGAGAGAGACACACACACACACACACACATATATATACACGTATAATGTATACGGATAATATATAGTGTATATATATGTATTATATATATATGTTTATATGTATGTATTTATAAAATATACGTATTTTTATAAATACGTATTATATATTATATACGTATATATGTATGTGTGTATAAATATTATCAGTATATATATAATAATAATAATAATAATAATATAATATACGTCTATTATATATACTTATATTATGTTTAATAAAGATAAGTGTGTATATAAAAGGGTGGGTATTTTGGTAATTGGTTAAGGCTAAAGCAATGTCTTAGTTAGCCTTAGGGGGGGGGTGAGGCTAATTAAGACATCAATGGGGGCTTTAATTAGCCCACGGGCTAACTAACACGCCTCAGAATTTTTTGCCAATCAACGGGTTAGAGGTGGGCCCAGCCTTAACTAAGGCTTGTGTTAACTAATGCCCCACCTAAGGCCCTATCCAATCAGGCCCTTAGGTCCAAGTCCAATCCAAAGTAAATAAAAAATAGTAAAATAATTCATTCGGGCCAAAGTCCAATCCAAATTAAGTAAATTTTAAGAAAAGAAAAAAAATTTGTTCATGCTAAGCCCAATGAATTAAATAAATAAAAAATAGTAAAAGTATATATGTTATTAAGACAAGCTCATTTTTAATCTTATTAACCTAACCCAACCTGGCTCGGCAAGGCGGATGGATAGAGCACGCGTATGCGTGTGATTCAATCTACAATAGGGTGCGGGCTTACCCGCTCACCATTTTTTTATGACAAGGGCCAAGCTCTTATACAAACTAGAGCCTTATAGACCCATATATTCTTACTATTTCCACCAATGTGGCATAAAAGTTTCTTCTTCATTCTCCAAAGATCAGGTAGAGACATTTGGTAATAATTTCTCACTCAATCTTAAATATTTTTAGCAAACAAAATACTCGAGCTTGATCTCCTCACGAATACGAGCAAAATAGTACGTGGGATTGTTCCGATCAAAGACCAAGATCAACTTTAGATAGAGTTCAAAGTTTGTTAAAATCAACATTTTCTAACGATTCTACACATGAATGAAATGGGCAGGATAAACAATGGCATGCAAATGCAGACATTATGAGAGTACAATAGAAGCTATCTTGTGTAGAGTAATGCAATTTTTGCCTTTGAACATTCCTTTGTGAACGACTATCGAATTTACTAACTAACAAGTGAACGCGATGTCTTGAACTGTTCAACCATTTATGTAAACACAATTTAGTTCTTACGTTTGTGCCTATTATGGTCTTGGGACACTCCTAATATTCATGAATGCTTACAGAGAACTTAGCTCTTAGAATTTTCATAGGAATGGCTCATTCAGATTCATATAGGTGATTCTCATTAGGAGTATTTTGCTATACTCCATTTGGACTTCCAAATTATGAGAATTATTAAAAATATTGTTTAACTGGAGAAGCTGCAGGCATCACTCATGGGAATGGGCAGGAGATGTAGTCTCTATAGTGATTCTCATAATTCACATACAACTCAGTTGCCCCTCTAAATCTAGATATTAGAATCTTCAATCAACTAAGTAATCATAGCGACTTTTAAGATATGGAACTAATTCTCTTGATAATCTTTTGGTTAGTAGATCTGTGATGTTATTACTTGACTTTATATATCAATAGTAATAACCCTATTAGAGATTAGTTGTATAATGGTGTTATGTCTTCAACGAATATGTCAAGACTTCCAATTATACATATTACTCTGTGATTTTTCTATTGCTGATTGGCTATCGCAATATATGAAAATTGTTGGCACGGGTTTAGAACAGTTTGGAATATCTTTTAAGAAATGACGAAGCCACTTAGCTTCTTCACTGGCCTTATTCAAAGCGATAAAATTTGTTTTTATTTGTTTGGTTGATTTCCATAACAAAACTTCACCGCCTAGCATGCAAACATATCCACTTGTGGATTTCAAGTCATCGGTATCAGATATCCAGTTTGCATCAATATATCCTTCTCGTACTATTGTATACATGAGCAGTGTAGTTCATAATCAGAGGTGTACTTTAAGTACCTGAGTACTCTGGTTATTGTCATTCAGTGATCCTTCTCTAGATTACTAGTATGCCTACTCAGTTTACTAACTAAGTAGGCTATATTTGGCCTTGTACAGTTCATTAAGTACATTAGACTGCCTATAATTTAGGAGTATTCCAATTGATAAACACTCTCACTGTATAGATGGAAAATTAGGTCTATTGGTGTTTTTGAATATACTATCGTTGTGCTTGTTGAACCTCTCAAATATTTTCGAGATAAGATGATACCATTAGACGTTCTAGTGATCTTAATTCCTAAAATGACGTCTATTATACTCAAATCCTTTATGTCAAACTTCATATTCAACATCTTTTTAGTAGCTTTAGATATCTCACTATTTCTATCAAGGATTAGCATATCATCTACATACAAGCAAATAATGATCTAGTCCTTGTCTGTATTTGTTAGCTTACACACATTTTTCACATTCATTGATTTTTAGAACCATTCAAAATCATGACATTATTAAAATTTTCATGCCATTATTTGGGTTCTTGTTTCAAACCTGTAATGGTTTAACAAGTTTGAACACTTTGTTGTCTTTCTTTGGAACCTTAAAACCTTCTAATTGAAGCATAAAAATCTCTCCGTTTAGGTCATCATTCAGAAAAGCTATTTTAACCTTCATTTGGTGTATCTCAAGGTTGTTTAAAATGGCAAAAGTGATTAACATCTGAATGGATGTTATCCTAGTAACAGTTGAGTATGTATCAAAGTAATCCACATCTTCCTTTTGTCTGTATCCTTTGGCCACAACTCTTGCCTTATACTTGTGTATTGATCCATGTGCTTTCATTTTCCTTTTGAATATCCACTTGTATCCTAAAAGTTTGCATCTGGGTATGATTTTAACCTTCTAGACCTCTAACTACGTCTAGACTCATCATCATCATTTTCTTCTTAAAATAATTCACTATCAATTTTCACATCTTCAATTTCTAGAAGTGAACTTGGTACTTGGGTATTACTATAAGGAAACACATGTTCAAAAAATAATGCATTCCTAGATTTGGTACTAGTAATTATATGAATCTCAATAATTCTTTACTTATAGACAGGGAATCGATATGCTTATTGTTAGCATAACCGATGAAAATACGATTAATGATTTTTTATCCTATTTTAATTTTCTTAGAATAGGAGCCGTCACCTTAGCCAAATATCCTTGCACTCTTAAGAATATGTAAGAAGACTTGTGACATTTTCACAATTCATAAGGTATTTTATTGGTTTTCTTGTAAGGGATCTTGTTTAGGATATAATTGGCAGACAGAATAGCGCCCCCCCCCCCCCCCCCCCCAAAAAAAAAAAAAAAAAAAAAAGTTTTGTGGTAATCCTGAACTTATCAACAAGGCATTCATCATATCTTTTAGAGTTCTGTTCTTTTGTTCCATACCTTGTGCAAAATTACTGGTGTGTTCATGAAGGTCTGAATGCAATTCATTATTAGTTCTAATTTCTGTTTTATAGTCCCCATACACTATCTTAGGGCTTCCACTTCAGTTTTCTCTGCCCTCGGTGGGAATGGTGCAAAAGACAAAGGAGGCAATTCTGTCCTGATTATTTTTTTTCCAAATCAGATCTAAATGGGTATCAATTCTTTTTCAAGCTCAAGATTCTTATGCTGACGGTAATAAAACAACTCAGTAGTGCTCCAGTGACTGTCTAGGAATGCATGCATATATTTTATTCTTTTTTAGACAACGTTGTATAGATTGACTTGAAAAAAATCAGGAATTGCTCTATTCCGAATGCCTTGAATTTGTTTTTCTGTCATTTTTCATTTCTTTTTCCATCTAGATGCCCTAGACAAGGGATCACAAGATTAGGATACTCAATTGGTATGACCAAGCATTGGATGGGCTTAGTCAGCCCAAGGACTAGGATTGCCCTAGTCTTTTCGTCAGTTGTTTTCCTTTCAAAAACTAGTGGAGGTGTTTGAGATAATTAGGTAAACCTATTATCGGAAGGCGCCTTAATTGTTCAAGAAGTAAAGCCCTTTGTTGACACCCCAATTTGGATCCTGGCAAACTTTCGAAAGTAACGGTTTGACAATCATGAAGATAAAAAACGACACTCTTATCTTCGAATGAGTCTTGGGTTATATTAGACATTGGTAAACTTGACCATAAATGTCTTAGATTTATTTTACACAAAATATTTTTAGATCAACATTTGTACCTGAGTGGCTTGTGCCAATCCTTATAGAGTAAGCACGTCAGTTTGTGTTGGCGTATGCCAATCTCAATGATTTGTCAAATTGCATTGACTTACAGTATAGTGAGAATGGTGAGCCATACTGTAACAATCCATGTATACCACTAACCCAATAACTTGTTAAAGCCCAACCACGTGGCCCAAAATGCTTAAACTCAAATTATTAATAGTAATATACATGACTCATTATATGCCCAAGATCACCCATGTATACTTTCGATGTGGGACGTGATGTCACACACACTGTCTGTAACTACCTAGTTTCCAGTTGTGTAGGGCAGTGAACTAGCGTGTGCTAATCCATCAACTAACGTACCCTGTCAAGTTCTTGCTTATGTCAATCTAGACTCTGTGCAACTCACTCAACCACATGCAAGTTTTTTAGGCATTTTGGAGCCTATATAAGGACTTCCAAGGCTTGAAAAAAAGAGACTTTGGGCTAGAAAGTTCATTTGAAAGAAAATTTTTTAAGAGGAACTTCTCTCTAGAAAGAGAAAGAAAATGGAGATTTCTGGAAAAAACCTCTCTCATAGAGAGTATTTTAGATCAAAAAGAGGATTTTGAGAAGATACTTCAAAGCAAGATAGGAGCATCCGAGTCAATAAAAAGTAAGAAATGAGGGGTTTACCATAAGTAAAAAATAGCCAATAAGTAATCTAATTTTTTACTTATTCACTCTCAATTTTATTCTTGAGTACTTGTGTCAAAGTCGAAAGAATCCATACATAATCTGAGTATATACTTCATCGTGCTAGCTTGCACTCGTGCTTTAGGAAACTTTGAGAAATTCGCATAATGATCAATACTATTTGTGAGTTTTTCATCGTCTCATTTCTTGAAATCCCGATAGGAGTTAACTCTCCAATTTGAGCCCCGAGTGGTGTGTGCACTTCCACATAGGTGTAGACCACTCCCAAGATTGATGCATGCATCATCCTCTTGGTTTGCACCAATCCCATTATGTTTTATCTGCATACTATGAACGATTTCAATTTATAGGAATCACAACACTGACACTTTCCTGATCCTCGGCTAGCATGTACCATTTGGCTCAATTGTACATATTGTCCACAGAAAAGAAATCTCGACTTTACAATGGTGCCTGCCATTCTGTTTGATCAACAGTGATCCAATGTTGAACGTCACGAGTTTTTTAAATTTTATTCCATGCATGATATTTTCGCACAAGAAAAAATAAATCTACATTACATGTTATTGCTTTTATTTCCTCTTTAACTGCTTCTCCTCCTGACAAGAGTTATTAACATAGAATGCAATCAAAATCTCAAAAATATTTTTAAATACCGACCATCGGATTAGGTGAGGTGGGTACCTAATATCTTCTCAATTTGTAACCTAGTCCCAAACCGTATAATCTCTGATCATGACGGACAAGTTGCTTAGGCACGTCTTTGTCCGTACTTGCTTGATTCCTTGGAAACAACCTCAAATTCGGGTGGCGACTCCAAGAAGCAAAATCATCAGTCAAATGCTAAAGTAGGCCACACACGCGCAACGAGAAAAACCAGGTACACCGGTCGATAACCGGGCAAATTCCTATAGGGAAGCCATAGTGGGCGACTCCGCAGGGGACCAATGTGCGTAAATTTGAAAAATATTTATAGAATTTTGATTATTATTTTATATCAATAACTAGCATTACATATGCATCGTGATACAGATAAGCCCGCGGGCAATACCTTGAGGATGCATGCTAGTTTTTTAGCTTTCTGTTGGTTAATCTTAGGAAGCCTCCACCATGTCGACCGTGATGAATCATAAGTATCGCTTGATCATTGTTGCACCACTACAAGGCAACGAGAGGTATATCTTGCCTCTAGCCCGAAGGTACCATCTGAAAATACCAAACCTTTTGCACAGTAGAAAGCTCTAGTACCTTCCAAAGTAGGACATGGACCCTACAGGATTACGTGTTACTATCGCCATTATATCCTATTTACGTGGTAATTTGTTATTGCTTTCACTATACTATTATGCTGCTCACATGCATTTTGTTTGTGTTTGGACTATAGATAAGCTTAGGATAGTGTTGTCATCCTAGAGTTTATTCTAGTGAGGGTTGGAGCAATCTTAATCTACTCGACCCTCTGAATGAATTTTATAGAGGAGGATCCAACATAGCTTTATGAGGCTGTCTATCCAAAATGATGAGAATTACTTTGTTTCAGAGGCCACAATTTACCAAGATTCAAGAAGATCAATGTAATCTCAATGTTTGATCGATTTGGTCTTCTGAGGGGTTATTAGCCAGATCCCCATTTTGGGTTTTAAAAGAAAAGAAATCTTTTAATACTTACAAGACCAGTGCTTGATTAGAAAACACAACTATATTTTAATAGCCAGATCCCCATTTTGGGTTTTAAAAGAAAAGAAATCTTTTAATACTTACAAGACCAGTGCCTGATTAGAAAACTCAACTATATTTTTGAGCAAATAGAGGATTCGCAATGAGCATTTTAGGCGTCTTTCTTCATAGGCTTACTTGAATTATCTAATTCACCTCTACCAATTTTTAGAAAAATAACCAACAGAATAGTCTAAGGCAACTCCAATTCTTGTCGTTGACATAACCCATTTCTAAGGTTGATTATACTGATCAAGTTTCACAAATCATGCATTCATTTGTCTGGGGCATTTAGGAAGAAAAAAGAAACATGTGAGTTTTAGAAATCAAAGTCGAATCCCTGATCTATGGGACAAAAGAATTCCTGAATTTTCTATTAAGACAATCTATATAACGTCACCCTAATATATAAAAAAATGTGCATGCATTTTTAGGTTATCAAAGGGGCTTCTTGAGTTGTTTTTGTTTTGCTGCCAAATTGAGAATCATTGAGTCGGGAAAGATTCGATACCCATTTGGACCCGATCTGAAAAAAACTAATTAGACCACATCTGTCCTCCATGTCTCTACGCTGCTCTCTCCAATGGCTGAGGAAACAGAAATAGAGTCCTTGAAAAGTGTGCTGGGGCCATCAAACAATAGTTGGAACACACAATGACTGTCATCCGTGGTTTTGTGAACGCACCCCATATCGCTACTCCACATGATCCCCATAATTTTACCCCCCAAAATTGAGGCAAAAATAGAAGGATCCCACCCTCACCTTGTCTGAGAAGGTGTACCTCCTATTGAAGCAAATATTGGGGCATAATTTTTCAATATGAAGGTCAGAGTAGAAAGATAGAGAAGTCCATGTAAAAGTCCAAAACGACAGTTGTATTATCTGTGGACATCTATAACATTGTCTGTTCCCTAAGTCTAGGCTCTGGGATAACTTCAATTTGTGTAGTCTTCATTGATGTCATCTTGATATACTCAGTGATAGAGGAACAACATGAGCATCACTTAAGGATTGTACTTTAGATTTTAAGAGATAACCAACTGTATGCCAAGGTTAGTAAGTGTGAATTTTGGATGAAATAAGTAAAACTCCTACACTTCAAGGTGTCAAAAAGAGGATTTTTTGTGGACGACAACAAAATCGAGGCAATCAAGAACTGAAAGCAACCGATAATCGTATTCGAGATTCGAAGCTTCTTGGGACTTGCTGGCCATTATAGACAATTCATTTTCAATTTCTCGTCATTAGCCAAATCAATAACTTTACTAACCCAGAAAAGAATTAAGTTTAAATGGAGCAAAGCTTGCGAGAAGTCTTTTCAAAAATTAAGTGTGAATTTTAAGAGATAACCAACTGTATGCCAAGGTTAGTAAGTGTGAATTTTGGATGAAATAAGTAAAACTCCTACACTTCAAGGTGTCAAAAAGAGGATTCTTTGTGGACGACAACAAAATCGAGGCAATCAAGAACTGAAAGCGACCGATAATCGTATTCGAGATTCGAAGCTTCTTGGGACTTGCTGGCCATTATAGACAATTCATTTTGAATTTCTCGTCATTAGCCAAATCAATAACTTTACTAACCTAGAAAAGAATTAAGTTTAAATGGAGCAAAGCTTGCGAGAAGTCTTTTCAAAAATTAAAAAATAGATTGACCAATGCTGTGACACCCTAAACTATTTTTACGGTAATCCAATGCATAATTTAAGTGTGTGTTATGTTTAATCAATTGGGTAACGCATAAAATTAGTTGATTTAACAAGTGAACGGATTGGATTATGCGTATGTGGTATTATATGTACGATTGGCATGAGTTGGAAAATAAGGATACGTGCACCCGTGTACACTGGATAACTTTCCTTAAAATTACATTATACGTTAAAAACAAAGGAAAGAAAAAACAAAGGCTACCTCATTCAGCAAAATCCACCGTTAGAAAAGAGAGAGAGAGAGAGAGAGAGAGAGAGAAGGGAGAAAAGAGAAGAAGAAGAAGAAGAAGAAGAAGAAGAAGAAGAGGAAGAGGAGGACCTAGGGCTTCAAATTAAGACAAAAATTAGTAAGATTATGCATGTTTTTCCTAGTTTCATCTCTTTTAGACCTGAAATTCGTGGTTTTGATGTAGAATTTTGGGTTTTCTTCAAGAAATTCGTGACCTAGATGGCTATGAATGGTTGAATCTGTTAGAACCTGTTAGAGCTGAAATCTGCTGTTGTTTGTGCAATTTATTGACATAGCTCCGTATCTCTGAATTTTCTGAAATTTTTACAGTAGATACCTGTATGTGTTCCAAGCTCTGTGTTAAATTTTCAGAATTTTTGGTGAAACACAGAAAATATGAAAAATCGTTTACCAAACTGTTGTCGTGGGTTCGCAGTGCAGACTGCACTGTCACCTCTTACGGAAATGGCTATATCTTGACCTAGAGATGTCGGAATTTCAATCCTCTTGTTGCGTTAGAAAGCAGACTCAAAGAGCTTTCCAGATATATATGATATGCATCCTAATTTGTTCTCAGTAATAGCAGTTTTCTGTTTGAAGTTGGTGCAGAATTCGTTTTGCAGAATCTGTTGAAAATTCTAGTTCAATTGTTGTCCGTTTATAAATAGTTTCGTAGCTCTAAAAATTATGAGATTTTGGTATGGTGTTTCTGTATGTTCTGTTAGTATATGGTTAAGATTTGGGGACATTTGGATGAGTAGATTAATTCTATAAATTCGTAGATTACAGAGGTGTCGGATTGTGACTAGTGTGTTTGAACCTTTCTTTTATATTTGAGCATGAAACATTTGCTATTATTGGTCTCAATTGACATTTCATTATGAAATATGAATGATTCTTGTACTAATTGTGAATACATATTTCAGAGACAGAAACGAGCACGTCCGAGGTGCCGAGACAGTAGTTGTGTCTTTTGTTTTGGAGACCGAGGTGAGTGTTGATTTATAGATGTAATTACTTTTGAAGTGAGCAATATGGTAAATTGTGGCATAAGTGCCGATGGGACCTTTGGGTCGGAATTGGGTAATTGTACCGATAAGTGGCGGTTGCGCCGATACAGTGGCCTTGGGCCGATGGCATAAGTGCCGATATAAGTGGCTTATAGCCTATCTCTTGGATTTAAATGTTGATTTACTAGTTTCCTTTGATGAATTGCATCTATTTCTCACACACTCCTGAAATCCATTTTGGGTTTCAGTTTTGCAGGTATAGAATCGGTGTCCACTACAAGTTTAGTCGTGCATGTACCTAGCTCGAGAGACTTGGGTTGGGTTATGGTTTCTTTTGGATAGTAGTAGTCTTTTTTTTGTGTTGGCCACGAGATACTGTTTCTAGGCCTTGTACTTGGCTTGTATAACTTTATCTTATTTTTTTTTTTTTCTTTATATTTATCTTTGGATGAGACTTCCGCTGTGCATGATAATCTTTTGAGTTGTGTATAAAATGAGCTGTTTTATTTATTTATTGTCTTATTTGGACGGTGGATTAGTTTTGTTGGTGCGCTTGTCACGTGTCGTGTCGGTATGAACCTATTGGTATTATTCCGGTACGGGGTGTGACAAATGCCCCTATCCTTATCATTTGAGAATGTGATATAGGGTACATAGTCTATTGTGATTCGCCGAAGGAAGGTTTAGGCTGTGTACTTATGTAAGATGGAAAGGTCATATCCTACATATCACACTTGTTGAAGCCACCCGAGCAAAACTATTTAACTCATGACTTATAACTTGCGGATGTAGTTCACACGTTTAAGATTTGGCGTCACTACTTATACGATAAGAAGTTCAAAGTCTTTACAAATCACAAAAGCCTTAAGTACATACTTACTCATAAGGATCTGAATATGAGGCAACGACGCTGGATGAAATATCTAAAGGATTACGACTGCACGCTATCTTATCATCCGGGCAAGGCTAATGCGGTTGCTGACACACTTAGTCATAAGTTACGAGGACATGTCACTAGCTTAGCAGTATGGGACAAATACAAGAGTTTGGACTTCAACGCAATGAGAACAGTGAATGAGCTTGTTTAATTGCACTGACTACTACATTGACACTACTTGAGGAGATACTAGAAGTACAAACCCTTGACCCAGAGTCTGATCTTGTCAAGAAACGGTCAATAAAGGGAGAAACTGCAGTAGGATGAACTATTAGAACAAACCAACGACTTAGATATCTTGGGAGAATCTTCGTGCCAAACTTTGGGACACTCAGAGAGTCACTACTGAGAGAATTTCATATGTCAAACTTCGCTTTCCACCCTCGGAGGTAACAAGATGTACTAGGATTTGAGAATGACATATTGTTGGAGTAGAATGAAGAAGGACGTGGCCAAGTACGTATACTTGTCTAACATGTCAGCAAGTCAAGGCAGAGCATTAGAAATCAAGAGGTACTTTGCAGCTTTTGCCAATATTAGGATGAAAATGAGAGCATATAGTGACGGACTTTGTGATAGGACTTTATGGATAATAATATCAATGTCTTTTTTGACTAATTTTTTCTAAAAAATTATTAAGTTAGCTTCAAATTTCTGAAATTAATTATTCGTTTTGACTAAAGTAATTGAGAAAGTAAAAAAATTACGACTAAAACTATTAAAATTTTTACAAAATACAAAAAATATTTGAAAAGGATATTTTATATATTCTTAGTAGTTTTAGTGTCGTTGAATATTCAAATTTTTTAATTTTTATTTGTATTTTTATGCTTTTCAAAATCCTACCGTCTGCAGGATTGAGAATACATTAAAAAATTTAACCAAATACTAAAAAAAAAAAATACTGAATATTAATTATCTTTAATATAAATTTCTAATCTAACCTCAGCCTATTTTCAGAACAAAAACAAGTCATTTTAAATAGTATTTTCGCTGTAATTTTTTGTTTCTCATACATTTTAAACCTTCCTTATCCCGTGGGGCCGACCCATTCTCTTCCTTTTTCTTTCTGGGAAAAAATCGCCAGAGGAAATCGTTGGAGAGCCATCGTCCTCCTCAAATTCAGCAGCCAGTCCAGTCCTAAAACAATGGCTGGGATCGCGACATTCAAATTGTACAGCTGTTCTTGCTTCCGTCCATCATCATCCACATCACCACCAGCACCATCTTCACTCTCATTTTCATCCACTTCTTTCGTTCTCCCAAACAGGGTGTTTACTGGAACTCGCCGCCGTTCGACTTTCCCGAGTAACCCTTTTCTCTCTTTTCAGCTGAATGTATATGCAAGATAACTTAGACGTCAATTTCTCCACTGAATTTGGTTTATTTTCTGTGTTTTATTCGCTTTTTGTTATTGCAGAGATATTTGCGTATTCTAGCAACGACATTAAGGTGGGTGCCAACATTGAAGTAGATGGAGCTCCTTGGAAAGTCATCGGTAAATGATACCCACCCCTTCTTGTTCCTGTTTTATTCCTTTTGTTGTCGTCTGAGGTAGAAATGATTCATTTCTTGGTACTTGATGCTCTCTGTGACTGTTCATGTGAATCATTGATCTCGGGAAAGATTGTTCAAACAGTAGACAGAATTTAGGAACAGCTTGATGTTCGGTTCTGAATGTCACGGCCTCAACTATGTTTTAATTTTTTTCTGATAGGAATATGAACCAACATGCGTTACTAAGGTTTGCTAATACCCAAGCTAATTGTGTTCAAAACAATGAATTCAGCAATCGAAAGCGATCCCAAAGTTTCTAAAAAATTAAATGTAATAAACTTAAAATCCAGTTTTTGCAAAAGAAAATGTCAAGTAATAGGTCATTATGCTCCTCGAAATATGTTAGCAAATTTTGGAAGTCATATTTTTTTTCAATTGAATGTTTATTGTTTAGAAGAACTATGTTCTTTTTTTCTAATGTATGGAAATATGGCTTACCATGTTTCTGTTCCAATTTCCCGCACCAGAAGAATCCACATTCAAGGTAACTTAGGCCCCAATTAATGTTACCTTGGCAACTATCATCATGAGAGGAGTTGTTCAGGAAACTGACAGTCTATCTGGTACTAAGGTATTGTTATCTTTACGTTTTGTATCTCAACTAAACCTAAACTTGGTCATGAATCAAGATAGACATGGACTTCTTGTTTTTCCTAGTAACCACCGGCTTGGCTTAGGTAATAATTTTTTGGTAGACTGAAGTTGCCAAAAATTCCATCTTTTGGGCAATGATTTTTCGTTATCTTCAATCCTACGGAAGTGCAAGAAGTCAGTCAAAGTTCATTCTTGATTTAAAAAAAAGAAAAGAAGAAGAAGTCAAAGTTAATGAAAATGCTTGGCAAGTTTGTTCGGTAGACAGTTGAAACCTAAAAACACGGCATTGTCTTTGGAAAATTATGGATGGACTTTTTGTGGGCACTCACACGTCTATTTCTGTTTTGTCATTGCACTCTGTTCCTGCTTTGCAATATAACATGGTTTAGGGTGGAAGGTTACAATTACAATATGAATTGGCAGGTTATCTAACTCTGAATTACTACGCTAAACATAATTAATTTAATTTCCATTTGTCTTTACTTATCCTGAATTGTCTACAACTTTTCTGTTTCATTCTTCAAAAGCTTTTTCCCTGAAACAACACGGTGCATGTAGAACTTTACTAGTACGTAATGGTGCATGTAGAACTTTACTAGTATGTAATGCGTTGTATTCTGTGTAGCAGATTAGGTGATTTGCATGGGTTCTAAATGGTCTGTGTTTGCATGTGATGGTATGGTCTTGTTTTCTATGAAAACTTGGACATCAATCTACTTGAATTTTGAAACCGATGGATAATTTTGCAACATAGGAGTAGATATCTGAAATTCCATCCTCTCTTCTTATTTCACAAATTTCTGTTTGGTGGAATTTATAGAGTTTCTTCATGTGAAACCTGGTAAAGGAGCTGCATATGTAAGAACTACACTGCGAAACTACGTGACAGGAAACACAGTTGATAAAACTTTTCGTGCTGGAGCAAAGGTAATAATATCCTTCAGTCTAGAGATATTATTGTTATTGTCATTTTCCAACATTGACCAGGCAGATTATTTCTATTGTCATTTGTCTAGATTGAGCAGGCTGATATATACAAGGAAACAAAGCAATATACGTATAAAGATGGCGCTCAGTTTGTTTTTATGGACCTGGTATTGACCACTTTCATTTCCATATAGTATGTTACTGATGCTAGAGCAATTTTTCTTACATCTTTCCCTGAAATTAACTCAGGAAAGCCTTACTCCATGTGGTCTGGTTATGCACTTCCTCTATTGCCAGTGTTGTAAATTGGATGCATGGTTTTCCGCAATAAAGTGGGACACAAAGCTTTGCTTGGTTTTGCTTTTAGAAGGCTTTTTTTTGCTCCAATTCAGATGATTAATCTTAGTTCACTTTGTTGCTGAATTGGAAGATCTTAATGTTGGATCTTTTTGTCATTTTAGACTGGATCTCAGCTGAACTTCTGAATTCTAGTATCATGGTTTCTGAATTTTATAATTTTTTTTTTCTTCTTGCATCTTACACCTATCTAAATCTGATTTTTCTATCTTCAGACTACATATGAGGAATTCCGTCTTAATGAGTCATTCGTTGGAGATAAGACCAAGTGGATGAAAGAAGGCATGGACTGCAATTTGCTATTTTGGAACGGAAAAGTATGTTTCAGTTCCATTTTTGCCTTGGAATCTGCTTGCAAATGTTCTCCAAATACTCTTTATGCAACAAGCACAATGTACTTTAACAAATTAGTGCTTTTTAGTGGCCATAATTGTTTATGTTGCACATAAAGGCAGGGTCCTATTGATAATTAAGTTTTTGGCTAATCATGCTAACACTCCTTCAGGTTTTTGACAGACATCTAAGTTTTTTTGGAATAACAGTGTTCTTTGTCGGAATAGTATCTGATGGAGCATGTCATTGTACATATTTATCTTATACTCGAATTAGTACTATTTTTCTCTCTCGTCTCTTCCCCCCAACCGGTCTTTGTCACCACCAACCTCTACCCCCACCATCAATAAGCCGTCTCTCTCTCTCTCGCCAAACCAATCTCTCTCTATCATCACCCACCACCTCTCTGCACCGATTACCGAAGCATGCAACGTACTTCTCCACCTGTTCATTTCAACTGAATTAAGGATGGACCTACCGATGGTCCAGTGCAGCCCATTGCTCCCTTGTTTTGGGTAAGTGTACATTTAGTGTGGAATTTCACAAAACAGAAATGTAAAACCTAAGAAAAGAGAAAGAGAAGAAGAAGAAGAAAGGAGAAAACAGCTGAAGAAAAATCTTATTGAAGAACTGAATGAATGAATTCTGCACTCACCCACTTGACTGATTATACACATACAAAAGTTCCACATGACTAATTAACCTCCTAACCAACTGAATCACAAAAGTCTTGGACACCTAACTTACTAACCAACTAAACTGCCAGTTCATTACACTAATCATGTTATTAACCAGCTGCAGCTGAATTGTTTAGGCTTACCTTTACCCATGGATGTTTTTTTTAAATTACCTCCTAAAATTTTCCAAAAACAAAAATAATGATTTTACCTATAGCTCTAATTGTTCCTTTTTGAAACCAAATGCTCTTTATGCATATCCTCCTACAGTCCAACAATCAGAAAAATATGTGCAATTTATAGAGAGATCAGATGTGAGTGAGAGAGAGAGAGAGAGAGAGAGAGAGAGAGAGAGAGAGAGAGAGCACATGACACAGACACACTACTGGATTGGGATGCATGATGGGCTTTTGTGGTGCACTGGTGCTTGATGGAGGCATAGTAAGTGGTAGTCTTGGTGGCATTGGAGGGGCAGGTGATCAATTGAGATGATGTTTGTCTGACCGCCTTGGTGCCAATGCGTGGCATCAAGTTGTGTGTGTGCAATGCCATTGTGGACTGGACTTCGTCGGCAGTGAAGGGTGGTAGTACGTTGTGGGATTGTTGACATGTTGGAAAGAGAATGCGTGTGTGTGTGTGTGGCTTTAACGGAAGTAGAGATTGCACTAAACTTGGCATGGATGTTGTGTGTGGATGTTGGACCATGAAGGCCAGGGAAGTGTTGCTGGGCTTGTCACGCGTTTTTTGCATCTACGTGTGTAGCTGTAATCCTTTCTTTACAGCTTACTTTTCTATCTGGGAGAGAGACTAGAGACGGGGAATGGATTGTCAGATAAAGGGATCACAGAGAGAGAGAGAGAGAGAGAGAGAGAGAGTGTGTGTGTGTGTGTGTGTGTGTTGGTGGTCACTCATCAGAAAGAGATTGAAAAGAGGGTTGGTGAGGGGTTGAGGAGGATAGTGGTAGGTGATTGGCTGTGGTCAGCACAACATCATTGAAGAAGTCAGTAACGAGGTAAAATCTGGTTGGAGTTTCATTTTCGAGTTCATTTATAATGTGCAATAGAATAATGGAAATGGTGCATTAAGGGTAAACTTTGTCATACTCCATGAAAATTTTAAGCTGAATCCTTAGGAAGAAAAATTCTAAGCTGATGTAATTTTTCTTTATCCGTCTTTAGAATGGACTTTAAGGGCGTGGATTTAGCTGTATATTTTGCGTAGAGTGCAAAGGGTGTTACTGTTATTTGAGTGCGAGGTTTGTCCATAATTGTGAAAGCCACAGGGTGTGAGTATAATTTTCCCTTAATTGCCTTTTGGTAATGCACTCTACTGTTGGAATGCTGTATTAGGAAACTAACCAAACTGGCAGTGTAAACTGACCTTTGTTTGATGCCTATAATGTACAGCACCCATTAGAGTTACGGAGGGCATTGATTCCCTCTCTTCTACTTCCTCTTGTTTTCTGGTTGCAGAACTTACTTGTTATTGGGTCACTGCAGGTTATTGACTTTGAACTCCCCATCAATGTTAAGTTGACTGTGGTTCAGGTTGATCCTGGCCTTAAAGGTGACACAGTACAAGGTACACGGTCTTTGTTATCACTTACTATCCATGCAGTGTGTTCTGGGATTAAACTATGGATTTAGAATGAAGAACAAAAGCTTCATTATTTTATGGACTATATACAAACGATACAATCTATGAAGCAAACATTTCTTCAATTCACCTTCTTTTATTATCAGGATACTGTTGGAGTAGTTGACCCTTTTGGAATTTTGTTAAATAACCTCTGTTTCTTGTTGTTTTGTTGAACTTGTGTGGCAGGTGGATCTAAACCTGCAACACTTGAAACAGGTGCTATTGTTAATGTCCCGTTGTTTATAGAGACCGATCAACTAATCATGGTTGACACTAGAACTGGGCAGTACTTGGGCCGTGCATAGTTTGTTAGAGATCAGATTTAATGTATGTAAGCTTGTCATAGTCTTATCTTTCACGGGATCTTCTTTGTGGATGTGGATACAAAAGCAAGTCCATTGACTTGGATTCTGAAGAGATGCAGACCTCAATTTTTTTTGTCGTGACGAATATTTGTAATCAGAAGAAAAATCTCACAAATTAGCTGATTTTTTCGTAGAAGATATGTATTACATAGTAGTAAATGAAGTTGTATTCCAATTTGTGATCTTCTGTTAGTATCTCTATTTATGATTTCTGAAGTGACTTGAAACCCTCGTGCCAATAGTGTTCAAGAATGTAACATTCAACCAAAATTTCTAAGTTCCCATTTGCAATTCAATTTGAAGGTTTATGAAAAGCATGGCATACTGCATTGTTTCAGCATTCTTCAACAACAATGTCATGCCGGTTCTCTTTTATGATTACAACTCAACTTGCGGAAATCCTAAACCCATGTTCAGAAATACTGTTGATCTTTATGATACCTCACTATCGCTGTCTAGTATCATAATATGCGGAAAGGGTGACTGACAAGCTTTGCTGCTCGGAACAACACCAACCATTCATGTAAGCAGAAATATTTGATCTTAACTTTGCTCGACTGACATTGTGCAAGGTGATTCGTGAATGCGACTCAGAGTTCTTTTCCTCTGGGTTTTCTTTTTGGAAACAATCCTAGTTTCAACCCTGTGGCATATACAATACATGCACCCGAATGCCTTTCCCGCCGATTGAACTCTTCAATCAAAATGTCCAAAGAAACTCTGCTAGGAAATCCTCTCTCTATGTACATGACCAAAACGGATAATGCCTGTTCAACCTTCCCCTCGACACAGAGCGCTCGAACAACATTGTCGAAGGTAACCCTCTTCGGATCATATCCCAATCCAACCATCTTGTGCAAATGGAGAAGAGCCGAGTCGGCATCCCTTCCACGGCAAAATGCTTCAATCACCAGATCATATGTAAAATCATAAACAAGAAGTTCCCAGTTTTCCATTTTCTCAAACACTTCATATGCATCTTTCAACAGCTCTTCCTCTCTCCTAGACCTCCTGCATAACCCTCTCAATAGGGTGTTCATCATCCTCTCATCCACACGAAAACCAAACCCCACCATCTCCTTATAAACCCTGACTGCTGCGTGAATTAGACCCCATTTCAACAAACCATGCAACAAGGTGCTGTAAGTGATGTAATCAGGAACACAATTTCTATCTTTCATTTGCTTCAACAAATCAATGCCCTCCAGTGGCCTCCCCTCCTTGCAATACCCAGTAAACAGAGCATTGAAAGTGGCCACATTTGGGGTCAATCCCATCTTGCGAGCTTCGACAAGCAATTCGAATGCTTCGTCTGATCGACCCACTTTGCAAAATCCATCCATAACCGCTGTGTACGAATAAATATCAGGTTTCTTGGAAGATTTCTTGAGATTTGTCAACAATTCATAAGCTTTCTCTATTTTCCCCACATAACACAGACCCTTTAACAAGCAATTGTATGTCTGAATCGTTGGTTCGATATTAACTCGACCCATAATCCCTAAAACTTCAAGTGCTTTTTCCAATCTACCTCCCTTGCAAAATCCATTGATTAGGACAGTGAACGTTGCAGCAGTTGGTTGAAACCCATTTTCAAGCATGTGGTCTACAACTCTTTTGGCCTCAGTCGGTTCGTTTTTCTTGCAGTAACACCTGATCATAATACCATATGTCGAGCAATTTGGCAACAACCCCAAAGAGGATATATCGGAGGTCAGTTGCAAGGCAAGTTCAAGCTCATCTGCTGTGAACAAAGCCATGACAAGATCATTGAAGTCGGATATGGATCGAAATCCACCATCTGACTGCAAGATATCAATAATTCTGGCTCTACGTGACGTGGGCAGTGCTCTAATTCTTTTGACCAAGTTTTGAACTTGAACTCTACTATTTCTGTTATCTTGGCCAACTGAGCTGATACCAGTTTGAGCGATTGAATCAGTGATCTGTTTTGGGTTGAGAATGTTTGATGGTGGGGTCTGTGAAGAATTAGGAGTATAAGTAGGAAGCGTGGCAAACAGAACCAACTTGCTGTGTTTGATTAAAGAGAAAGGGGTTAAAGGAGGAGGAAATGGAAGAGAATAGTGAGGAAGTGATGAAGCTAGGAAGGTGGGGGACATGGAGATGGAAATGATGGAAGTATGAATATGTGTGTGTCAGTGTGAGAGAGGGAGAGACAGAGAGATGGCAGAATACTCGCGGATGAATGAATTACCCGTTTAAATGGAGCGAGATCATGTTAGG
Source organism: Arctostaphylos glauca (assembly GCA_019985065.2). NCBI lineage: Eukaryota > Viridiplantae > Streptophyta > Magnoliopsida > Ericales > Ericaceae > Arctostaphylos > Arctostaphylos glauca. The sequence goes on from JAHSPW020000007.1 coordinate 16,496,974, forward strand.
TGATTTCGCGTGTGATTCCAAAACAAGCGATGCCCTGTCGTCATCCCTACCGGTGGGAGAGAGGAGAAGGATTATGTTTACAATAATGCTATAGCCTATATTCACAAATATAATTGATTTTTACACTCTTTTTTCCATACATTTTTTTCCTTATTATACAAAATTATTAAAATATCATTCTATTATATAATTTGTATTCTTGTTGTGTTTAAATTATATACTACCATTACAATTAACTAAAAATAAATATTTTTTATTCTTATTTTTTATTTTATATTATTTTTTATAATTTATTAATTCGTCCCAACGAAAGAAATCTTAAAACCATAAATTTATGTTCAAAAGTTAAAAAAATCACTTAAAACAAAAAAATTCAAAATAATATTATTTTGAGCTAATTTTTTATTTTCTGATTTTTTAAAAGTTTTTGGATATTATTTTATATTTTTATAAAATCGAGATGAATTAATAACCATCTAAAAATTAATACAAAACAAAAACATAATTTTTTTAAATAAGGAAAAAAATTAGACAATAATTTAATAATTACTACAAGTTAAATAAATCTTAAATAAAGGAAAGATTCTAACAAAAATTACATGCAACTATTTGTTGTTCATACTATTTCACAAAATTTTAATTTTTAAATTATTTAAGATTTATTTAACCTGTAGTAATTATTAAATTATTGTCTGATTATATTTTGTCTTTATTTGAAAAAAATTAATTTTTTATTTTGTATCAATTTTTTTATGGTTATTAGTTCGTCTCGACAAGAAATTTTAAAAAAACATAAAATGATGTCAAAAAATAAAAAAATTCAAAAATACAAAAACAAGCTCAAAATATTACTTTTTAGACCTTTTTTTAATTTTTATTGAATTATTTTTAACTTTTGAACATAATTTTATATATTTTAAGTTTCTGAGACGAACAAATAAATTATAAAAAATAACACAAAAATAATAAATATAATTTTTTTGAATAAAAATAAAAAATAAAAAATATTTACTTTTAGTTAATTATGAGGGTAGTATAATAATTCAAACACACGAGGAATAAAGATCATATACTAGAAAGATATTTCATTACTTTGTATAATAAGGACAAAAAAAATGTACGTGGCTAAAAGAAGTGTATGAAAATCACTTTCCTACTTTTATTCAGAAATTTATACACTCAAACACATTAAATAATGTGCACTGTGTGTGAGTTTCTATATTTATGTGTTTGCCTAAAAGAGTTTGTATCATTAGCATTTTTTTTAGAGTTTATACTTTTGTTAGGTTATAATTTAGGTGGAAGAGAGAGTTTGAACAAGAAGAAAAATAGTTAAACTAATGCATTCTTCATTGGTTAATGTTGAGGCAAAATTATGAAGGATTTTTTCTTTATTTTCTTTAGAAAAAAATGCTACCCAAAATACACCCTCTTAGTAAAATATTTCTCCTTAGGTTCAAACTTTTTCTTCTGATATAATTGCAACACTTAATGTTGAATAGTAATTTGATAAGAGATTTTCGAGCTATTGTTCGTAATATTGGTATAATATACTTACGAATCCAGTGTGTAAGTCTGATCTAACTTAGCTGTTAATTATTTTTGTTTTCATTTTTATTATTTTATGTTAATTTGTTTAATAAAATTATTAGTATGTCTCAATAAAAAGAATAAATTTTTTTATCAAATTTAAAAACCTATTTTTTTAATCTAAAAATCCAAATAATCTTGATATAAGATAACATTACGATTTTAGAAATTACACTAAGAAAGTTTTCTGAATTCAAAATCAACATTCATAGTTTATTTGGATTCATGAGATTACAATGACAAGTGAATCATAATTATTAGTTTTAAATTTGATAAAATTTTATTGGTTCAATTTCGGACTGTAGACTTTTTTGCTAATAGATTTTGTCGGGAAAAAGAATGCTGGATATGGGCTGAATCTGGAAGCCCACAGCCCAAAATCCCAACGGCGGCGTGTTAGTTCGTAGTGTTTTACTTTGTCAAATTTGGATCTTTACGAATCCTACTTATGACTCAAAACAACAAGTTTTAGCAGTAAAAAAAAAAAGTAAACTCCAAATCGTTCTTTCGCCAGATTCCGAACCAAACCCCCCATACAGCTCTCCAAAATCTCTTCTTCGTTTCTTTCTTTCCCCGCGTAAATTGTAAGCTTCCAATCCAATCCAGGTCCACCTTCTTCTTCTACTACTTGTTTTGTGCCAAAGTTCTACAAGCCGAATTGATGCATGGTATTAGTAGTGATTTTGTTAAGAAAATGAGGTACTTCTTTGACCTATTGGATCGCGTATCGGATTTGGTTAAGAGGATTTGATTTCCATATGCTAGAGGTGGCTTTTTTCGGATCCAAACACTTTCCGACGATTTCCTGGAATGGATAGGAATGGGTTTCTCAGTGTTATCTTCTTCTTCTTGATTGCTTCCGATTGCTCCTCTGCCTACTCTATCTGGAATCTCCGAAAATTGATCGGTGTGCCGCCAAAGGATAACTCTCGTTCAACAAATGTATCTCTCTGTCTCTGTTTGTGTGTTCATCCGTATATATAGTAGTAGTAGTTGTTTGTTGTTGTGAATGTGATCTTTATAGTATTTCTGTGGTCTATCTGTGTGATTATGTAATTGCTTGTCTCCTGTTGTGGATGTAATATTACTGAGACATGAGGTTGTTTTTCAGGTTTCGCCTTTGCCTAGTCCCGTTTCAAGCGGTGGTGAGGAATCAAAAGCTAATCCAGTTAATGTGGGTAAGTCGGGGGAAAAAGAGCCCAAGGATCCCGAGCCATCGAATGATTCAGGAAAAGCAAATCCAAAGGGCTCGAAGAGTAATGCTGGATCGACTCAGAAAAAAACCGACTTACAGTCGGGTAGTAATGGGACATGCGAGGGATCCACCAATAGGTGCAGTATCCAGGCGACTTTGACTGGTTGCATTCAAAGTGTTGAGACTGGTAACTTCATTGCTTTGCTGTTGTTCTTTCTGTATATTTTTTTTCCCCTCACTATTGCTTTGGAAGATTTGTACTCTGCTTACCGTTGTTTGTTTGTTTGGCTGCAACTTGACATAGAACCCAGTTTTTTAACCTGAGATAAGGATCTGTTTGGAAATAGCTCAAATTTAGACTTGATAGGTCACTTAGGGTTTTTGTAATGCGGTTGAGAGTTCTAATATAATGAATTTGGAATAACTTTGTAACAGGAGGGATCTGAAATCCTCATGTTAAGGATATTATATGCCCTGCGTAGTGTGGACTTGATTTGCTCCACTGATTGCAAAGGAAGCAAACAATCTCATGAACACAACTAGTCTTCTAGCAAATAAAGATGAACCAATCAAGAATAATTAGTTTTTACACTACCTTAACTTCTGCACTATCCTTTTTATATTGGTCCATGTGAATATGCAAGCCATCGAGAGATAGTAAGCATCCTAAGCAAATGACCAAAAATCATACTTGGAAAAACCAATTCGAGAGGAAAACAAACATTTCTCACCAATAGCATATAAACAGAATTTCTTACCAATGACATGAATCCTTATGCATTGCTTCAAAGCTCCTTTTCGAATCTGCGGGAACTGCTTCTATTGCATGAATCGCCAGATTTGATCTCGAATCCTGATCTCTCCTGTTGATTCCACCAAGACCAATTTCCCATGCCTTCGATCAAAGGTTCCTAGAGGTAGATACTCCGATGAACACTCTCAAAAGAAAATTCCTTGCTCATAGATCCTAGATCTCATCAAATCTCTCAAGAGAATGGAGTACAAGCTTCTCAAACCTCAGATGCACTGTTTGAGTGGTGGAAGCTGTGCTGTATTTACACATACTGAACCTGATTCTGAACCCAAAAACCTCTGGAACTGTCTTTGAATGAAAACTTGCAACCATAAGCATTGAGTAGGAGTCAGCCATACAATACACAACTCAGAGAAATGGTATTTTTGATTTTACAATTGGAATGTGTTTGTCTATGCCATTGCCTAAGTGTTACACTGGGGAGACTCTAGGACCCAACATTGTCATACCCTCTCTTGTCAATACTTTAAACTTGGACTAAGCACCTCACTGGTTGTGTCGATATTTTACCTCCTTTTCATGCCACTCAATTATGACACTTGTTAACATTTCTTTGCATGTGTGCACTTGAAAACACTTAATGATGTAATCATTCAGTTAAAACTGATTACAATCCTAGCATATTATATTAGCTTAGCGAAGCTAATTTTTGTTTCAGTTCTCTACGAGAGAGAGAAAGGGTAATCAACCTTCAATCTGTTTCGACTCACGATATAGGTAGCGAGATAGTCCCTTCTCCTTTCTAGGGCTTGGAGCCATCTTATTGTGAGTGAAGACCCTAATTTTGATCATGAGAAGAGAGTTGTGAAATTGAAATTTTACCCAGACAACATCAGAAAGTTAAATATCATACTTGGTTTTAGTCTTTTTCAGATGGTACTTGGATTGCTTTGCTGTGAGAAAAATCCGAAAAAAAGATACCAGGGTATCGTTATTTTTATTTTCGATAACTTCTAGATCTAGATGTTCATGATGTCGCTCGCTAGTTTCAAGCATGGGAAATTTGTTAAGGATTTGATTGTTTGGGGATAGTGGGCATGTCATGTAACATCTTTAAATCTGACGTACCGGCATTTCTTTTTGGGGCTATGATATCCATAACGCAATAAACATCAGAAGGTCGTTAAGGAGCTTAATGCACCAGTTGGTTGGTGGATATGGATATCAGTATTCCATGTTTGGTTACCATGGGAAACAGTGAGGAAAATAAACTATGAAGTAGTGTGAATTTGGTAATTATATGAATGCTCCTTTGTTTCATGTCTCGTACTATTTCTTTAAAGTTTTCTGATGTAATATTTCTTTCAGTAATTTGGGGCCCAAGAGGGAGACTATTTTTCTTCTCACTTTTTCTTTTCTCTTCCTGTTCACCTACCAATTCCATGTCCGAACAAAACATAAATTGGCAGTTTAAAATAGTACTTTACGCCATAACCATAACAACCAAAACCCACCTCATATGTGTTTACAGGCCAGCATTTGAAGTCTTTTGTTGAGTGCTCCTGGGCCTTTTTTGGAACTTGAAAACCTTGAAATCGGGAAGGGAAAAGGAAGAGGACAGGAAAGTAAGGGGTAGAATTCTTCTCTTTCAAGCGAATCCAGAAATTTCTAGTAGTTTTCCTCGTTTTCCATGGTAACAAAACAGAGAGCAATTGCATTATCTCCATTTTCTTTTCCTTCTCTTTCACTAAAGCCATAAACCAACCAAAGGATTACTCCTGCCTATTCCTCGAAGGGAACATAGGGCCTTCACCTTCTCTTGGTATTGTCTTAGGGTCCAAGGATTTGGTGCTTCTGATTCAAAATGAAGGAGAAAACGCTGTGAAAGTGAAAATTACTATTGCAACGGCTGTGGGGAAGAATACAAGTGATCATGAGATCCCCAGGCACCAAACTAAAGGGGTATGGATCTTTTATTTTTGCTTAATCATATTTCCTCATGTTATGTTTATACATGTTACTTGTGTTCATATAAATTCTACGGTGCCCAACAGCCAAGGAAAATGAGATTTGGCTGTCGCTGTAGGCTGTAGCCCCCTGTGGAAAATTTGATGTGAAATGAAATGCAATATAGTGGAAATGACAGTCTGCTGGGCAATTGTAAATAGAAAATCGACATGCGATTCACAAAAAGCTAATAGGTTTTCTGTATGTTTCGCTTTAGAACAGTATGGACCTATAAAAGTGTTGCCTAGGCATCTGGGATTTTAAGAGAAACAATGGTTACGACACACAATATGGTGAGATTTTGATCTTGTTTGGCTGGGTGAAGTCAACATAGAACAGGACTACCATACATTAGATGGTCTATACTTTAGGTTCAGGATGTTTATTGTATCAGATGCATTCATATAGATAAAGCCTGAAAAATATGTATCATCTCAGACAGGTTGCCTCAAGTGGTCAATGAAAACCTGAGATTATCTGGTATGCGATTGGCAATTCTGAGAAGTATGCAGCAACCCATTGGCTTAAGTGCAGTATGTGGTGACGACATTAGCTTAGTTGTATACACCAACACCACTCAGTAGTCTCTCTAAACAGGAAAAAGGAAAAAATAAAGTTGACTTCGAGACTATTCTGAAGCTTCTTTCATTGTTGGAAGTAGTGAATCTGATAATTTTCTATGCTGCACAAAAATATTCGGATCAAAGGGGATGATGACATTTGGTTCTTTCACATTAGTTTCGAAAAGTATGGCATTTTACATCTGATTCCTGTTTGCTTTCAATCTGCAGTTAAAAATTGCAATGAGCATCTATTGACAGGAGAATTGTGCTTCTTTTTTCAGTCGCCATTCTGCTGTTATATTTAACCAGCAACCTAAAAACTATTACTAATTTGTAGTTGTTTCTTTTTTGTACCTCGCTGGAGCTGATACTATTAACCACACCTGACCATGTTTATGATTTTATGAGTAATACCCTTTTGATCATCATTTGAAACTCTCAATTACTAGTTTCCTGCTGCATCATGGACCAGATTTCATGTGGTGGCTTAAGTGTACTTGATAATTCCTACATAAAATTGGCTTTGCCCTCAATATTAGCTTTTCGGTGTGTTGTAGATCAATGTCTCTCGAACCATTGGCCAAAGCAGCCTCGCCCAAATAGTTTTGAATGCTGGAAACGCGGAATGCACGATTCAGATGGGCCCTCGTCTATCTACAGGAGGCTTTTTACAGCGGCTTCCTTTGTATTATAAGCAATTGACCCCCATCTATGGGGCATATCTCATATTTCTAATAGCACTAATTGTTGGGGGAACTTGGGCTTGCTGCAAGTTTCGGAAGAGGAAACAGCATGAAGGAGTCCCCTATCAGGAACTTGAAATGGGGTTGCCGGAATCTGCTTCTGTTGTTAATTTGGAGGCTGCAGAAGGTTGGGATGAGGGATGGGATGATGATTGGGATGGGGACAAGGCAGTGAAGTCACCCGGGGGACGCCAGGTTGGCAGCATCTCGGCAAGTGGCCTTACTGCGAGATCTGCTAACAGAGATGGCTGGGAAAAAGATTGGGGCGATTAGAGTTGTAGCTTTGTGCACAGGAAATGAACAGTATTATCAGAGGACACGAAGACAAGAAGCCAATATATAGAGAGACAGAGGAGAAATTTGGACTTCGAATATGAAATTTGTAAACCCTCTTTTGCTAACTTTGAGTTACTCTGTGCGAAGTCATTGTAATTTATAAGCCTTTTGTCACGCTTTCTTTCTTGACATTTAGAGTTCTTATGTAATAATATCGAGCAGTTTTGGCGGCCAAGCGTGAAGTCTGTAGAAAAAAGAAGCCTTGGCATGTGAAAAGTGGTGGGGGTTTTCCCCTGAAGTTGAGAAGTATCTTATGACTTGTACCAGGTGTTCCAGTTCAGAACTTACATTCGAATCTCCAGGGTTTTGTCCGAATCCTTTATCGACCTAATGATATTTTCAAGATAATTCAGGCACAGAGCCAAAGCTACCAAGGTTCTGCTGCCAAAGAAGTTATCAGCCCCCTTCAAATGTATGTGCAGAAGATATTGTCGTGCAGAAAACAACCACAATGATCCAAGTTTTTGCGGTTTCCCCAGCAAATTTGTATTTTCATTCTACTACAGCTTTCTGATTCCCAATTTGTTGTTGTTATTGCTAGCTAGTCAAAAACACTTGTCAGAGTTCGGCGACTGTGGGTTACTAGCATCCGACTAGGATGGTGCCTCTTCCATTTTTGGGCCCTTAGCTGGGTTGGTTTTTATGTTTCAGTCTTGTATATTTTGTTATTGCTTAACGTCTTATCTTTTATCTGTCTTTCTCACTTTATTAATGTTCTTATAATCATGCCAAAACACATAAAACAGATCCTGAAACCCATCGCAAGGACAATAGTTGTTTTGTCTCTTATCCCATTGTTGTTTCATTTGTAGGACAGCAATAATGTATCTTATTGCCAACAAAACAGATAAAAGGCATATGAGATACTAGGAAAGAAAGGAAACTAACTATACCTAAAATCATCGGGCCAGTCTGTGCCAAGGAAAGTTCCCATACGGGCAGCTTATTGTGCAGTAGTTTGGATATGTACAAGTAAATATGAGCAGGAAAACATAAACTCCCCAAAGAATAAACGGAGAGAAATGCATTGCATTAACCGAAGTGATGTTGCTTTCGGATCTCCGATGTCAACTTTCTGATGCAGAACCCTCTGCTTCACGGATATGCATAGGGACCAGGATTACTAGGGAGCTCTGCTTGATTATCCAAGGGCATGTATTGTGCCATGATAGCCCTAATCTCAGAGTCCATGTAGCTCTGAAAAGAATTGAGTTCCAAGAACGATGAATGTAAGTGAAAATGCGTCAATGCTCACGGATCTAAGCTCAGTGATCCAGTTACTAAAGGACGAGGTTCAAATTTAAGCAACAATTCAGAAGTCCACTATCACACGGTTTCAACCAAAAACACTTTTAGTTATCTGCAAATTCCCTTTTTATTATCTTTGCATTGTTGTCCCTAATCACTTCTCTTTCTTCAGAATAAGGAATCAGGCATAGAACATATTTGGTTCACTTAAAATCAAACTGGAAATTCTTGCAAGGTTTCAAGTGTTATGTAGTGGAGCCTGGCATTATTCTACACCCATGTGTTTCACATATAGAAAATTAGTTTTGGTAATTTCGACAGACATCTAACCCTAGTTATATGTACGGAACCGTAGGAAACCCTATGTAATTCTCGTACCATTTGTCATAGCGAAACACTGTAGTGACTGTGGATGTAGCCTTACTTGGATAAACCACATAAAATTTGAATTTCTTGCCTTACTATTCTTGATTTGTTCTTCATTTTTCTGCTTTCTTATTCTCATAGATCCCACTGGTCCACTTATTCCTAACATTTAGGACTTATCACAAGACCCATCATTCCGATCAACGTTATTGCAAGATTGAAATGAAGGATCATCAAAGCTCTAGATACAACAAAGCAAAAAAGGCATACCCGGATTCTGTACTTGTAAACTGCATATCCACCAACTCCAGCAGCAGCCAAACCAAGAATAATTACCCAAATAAAGCCCCAGCTGACTTCTCTATTAGCATCTTTGCCTGCATCTTTCCAATACAGTTACTTGGTGGAAAACAACAAGCAAGGACAACAAGGAGACCAGAAGAGAGTTTCATGTCTGTTAGTTGTTATGTGGGATAGATTAGGTTATGTTAACCCTAATGGGCCTAGGTGGTTAGAGCCCATTAGGTTAACCCTAATCTCATCTATAAATAAAAGAGTGTTAGAATAGTAATGGTGGATTGTTATTAATGTTTAGTTGTAAGGGTATTATTGTCCTTTCATGTAATTAGGGTTACCTAGGGTTTCTAGGTTTTCTCTATATATTGATGTATTGGCCCCTTGTAACATAATAACTCAATAATACAATTCTACTTTCTCTAGTTTCACAACATGGTATCAGAGCATAAGATCTAGGCCTGTGGAATACTCGCTTTCCGGCGGGCGGCGCCGTCCGCCGGTTGCATCAGGGTCCTCTGTTGTTTGCTTTTGCCTGTGGTTCCGTTGCCTCTGTTTGAGTTCGTTATCTCTGGTTCTGTTAAGCCTTTTGCTAGCCGCCTTTCGTTGGCTCGCCTGCCTCTGGTTCACTTCCGGTCTGTTTCTGATCTGCCGTCTACCTCTGGTCTGTTGCTGTCTGTTGTTTGCTGACTTCAGCCACCTAGTCAGCCGCCTGGTGCTAGCCATTCCACCTGGTCAGCCGCCTGCTTCCGCCTGGGTCTATTGTTTGAATCTTGTGGTACCCTCGTCAGTCTTCTACCCTAACCTGTTTCGTTTTAGGCGTTGGTTGCTCCAGCCCCTTGGTTGTGTTGTGGGCCTGATCTGCTGTTGTGGGCCGCACCCCCCTTGCTCCCTCATTGTTGTCGGTTGCCCCTCAAGTTTGTTTTGATTATAGTTTGATTCCCAAACTTTGCAATATTTGATTTTGGTCCCTGCAGTTTAGACTTTTTGGTGAATTTATGGACAAGTCTTTCTTTTGTTGGTTGGTTGTTAAATCCCCGTTTGGTGTGCCAAGTGGCCCCAAGTTGTGCCGTGTGGCACCTTGTTGTGATCCTAGTTGGATTCTTTGTTTCTCTCTTCCCGTGCGATTCGGGGTTCGCACGTGAGGGGGAGAACTTGTCCCATATTCCTTTGTTAGTTATATTCTACTGGGTACCAAAATTAATGTTGTCAAAGAATTAAAGTTGTTGAAGAATTGAAGTCGTTGGAGAATCGAAGTTGTCAAAGACATCAGTTGGAGCATCTCTTTTTCGTTGGAGAATCGAAGTTGTCAAAGACATCAGTTGGAGCATCTCTTTTTCATGTTGGCAAACCCATAATGCTCTCCATGCTCGCATCATGTGTTTGAGGGGGAGTGTTAGTTGTTATGTGGGATAGATTAGGTTATGTTAACCCTAATGGGCCTAGGTGGTTAGAGCCCATTAGGTTAACCCTAATCTCATCTATAAATAAAAGAGTGTTAGAATAGTAATGGTGGATTGTTATTAATGTTTAGTTGTAAGGGTATTATTGTCCTTTCATGTAATTAGGGTTACCTAGGGTTTCTAGGTTTTCTCTATATATTGATGTATTGGCCCCTTGTAACATAATAACTCAATAATACAATTCTACTTTCTCTAGTTTCACAACAATGTCCATCAGGTTGTTACTATTTAAAGCCATGTTTCTTTGATTGGACTGATGGTGAAGGGCTATATTGTCCTGCTGGACAACTAATCCTATCGACTAATAGGAGGCGGATAAATCATACCGCATCCCTTGGGTATTTCAAATCCCATGGTTTGTGGGATAATATACATCGGATGGATATTTAACTCTAGGTGCAAAAGTTCCAACCAAACATGTAATATGTTTTTCCTCTCATTTATAGTCCATCCAATGTATTAATCCAGAAAAACAAATGGAGCCAAGAGTAACATGTGAACTTTACATGCTAGCAGCAATGTAATGACAGTAAAACACTATAGTTATGGACTAATAACAGCAAATAGGAGGGGAGAGATGCTCATACGCACTTATGCAGGTGTCATGTTCTCGCATATACAACAAATTACTGTCACCACATCTACAGTCATAACTGCCCCACGTATTCTTGCATTTGCACTTTGAGCATTGACAGGCCAACTTTTCTCTGCATTCATCAATATCTGGAAGACAAGGAATGGCAAGAGAGAAGGACAGTTAGGTCATCAGACAATAAACTTACTAATGTCACTGTCTACTAAAAGTAACTGCTGATGGGAAACGAAGGGGGTTAACAAATCAGAGGATCTCAAAAAAATATCCAGGTTATACAAAGTTTTCATCAACAAGAATAAAGATATTGCAGAAGAAAACAAATCCCATGATCTAGAAAGTTTTAACACCCTAAATTTGATTTTCACGCAAGCTGATCTAATTGATCCTATGAAGTACTGGTTCAGATACTTCTGGAATTACACGCGCGCACACACACACACACACATATACATACATACATACATATATACACACACACACACACACACACACACACACTATAGCTATTTGGATACTCACGGATATGTATCCACTACTTCCTAAACGTATACACTATTTGATATTAATTTTAATTACTTTTAAAAGTATCACATTCTTTTGAGATACTTTCAAGTCACGTATCTGAACTCGTATGACATTGGGATTGTGGCTTTTATTGCACATAATTAGAGTCCGAATGCTTGGGTAGATAAAAGAGTATTTATAATTTACAAAAGAGTGAGATTTAAGCGATATGCCACATTTTCAGAATTAATTATCATGTCGTAATTGTGTTCCCATGTTTGTATCCATACTTCTGAGACCAGCTGTTGGTTCTTAAACTAATGTTGCTTCCATCCCATAATGTTGGTCCCCTTGGTGAGTTATACATTTTTTAGGAGACATATATTTAATGCAATTAAAATCAAATCAAAGGCATCGATTATCAATATTGCCCCTTTATCCCCTCTTAGTAAAGCAAACCTAAGCATTTGTAAGGATAATGTTGAAAAAATACGGGTTTTTTTTTTGTTTGATTTTTCAAAGTGGAAATGCCTTTCAGGACACCCCAAATAAAGAAGTGGACAAGCAAAAAAAGGACGGAGGAAGTACCTAATCCTTAATTACCACCATAGGTATAGTTTATGTTCTGTATGATTCAAAAGATATCTTACAAACGTTCCTCTCTGTACCCGTAGCCTACTTCTTTAGCTTTAAATTCAACAGCCCATTTCATATCCCATATCAGTTTCCATAATTCAAAGGATAGATCTGACTAATACCGCCTCAGAAAGTGCATCCTTTGAAATGGAAAAATATGCATGTCTAATATGTCCCAAAACTTTATTTGAGATGGCCATAGTAAAGTAATGGGCCCAAGAACACATTTAAGTACAGATTCCAAAAGCCTGGCAAGCAAAACACTCACATGTAAAAATCCAGTCATCTTTGTTGTGTTTCATGGCAGTAATCACTAAAACCGAGAAAAAAGTGGTACAGTACCTTCACAAGCATTCACTCCATCACCCCGGAATCCGGGTGGACACTTGCAACCTTTTGAATGTTCATCCTGCGTTCATCAAGAACCGCTTTATGGTCAGTGTGAACTTTCAGAGAAAAGTCAAGGTGTGTAATTTTTATCAACTCCAGAGACAAGATGTCCACTGGTTCCGGGTGGGTAAGAAGAAACCACTTACAATGCAAGCTGAATAGGTCATTCCGTCCTGGGTCTTCTTCCAACAGCCTCCATTATTCACTCCACACCGCAGAGCACCTGAAGCTGTTAAAACAAATACGCCAAATCAAAATGTGTCGGAAAAAGCAACACTACAGACCTGTATATATTTATGGATTAAGTTATAAACTTTTGTGATTTATAGTTATTGTTAGAATATTGGACTCCGAGGTACTCTTCTCGGTGCTAGTAGAAGTGGTTGTGGTATTCTCTGCAACTGAATCTTCCATCGGAACTCCTTAAACTCCACCAAAGACTATCCTTTGCTGAAAATGCACATTTTTTAGCCAAAAAAGGACAATACCACAACTTTGGAGCGAATTACAAAAAAGCGAGCAGTTGTTGGATCCAAAACGTCAAGAATACGTCAAGATTAGCTAACGTGGATGTGACATCGCGATACGTAGCGGTGACATTACACACAACTGGCATTCACGTGGATGACAATTGGCGTCTATGTGGCTAACATGTGGACCTGATCCCTGAGGTGGCTTCCAAATCAGCGTCTTCAACATACGTCTGGCGCGTGAGTGCGTGGAAAATGCAAAATCCCACTCGCCGACTTCGGGAGACGTGTGTGGACTACTCGACTTCGTGTAGGGATTCATAATATATCATTGAAATTGTCTCATTTAGAGGAACAAAACCCACTGTTCAAAACTGATTTTTCATTACTTTGATTTCTGGGCTGATTCTAAAATAGAGCTATGAAGACCCTATTTTAGGTGTTTATGGTATTCTGAGCTTCCCCAAGGCTCATATACCACTTGTAAAGCCTAAGGATCGAATTCGTAACACTCACAAACAATCACAGAAAGACAAGAAGATTTACGTTGTTCCACAAAATAGGGTACATCCACGGGGCAAGGGCTTCACTATCAAATGTGGGAGGATTTACAATCACTCTCAAGGCCTCGCTATCTCTCTGTGATCTCTGTATTTTTTCTCCAACTCACTCGATTTTTCCTTTCATAGAATACAAAGTATTTATGGAGAGAGATGACTGGAATCAGGCAAAGGTTGAGGAGATAAACCATAATCTGGATTTAGGTATCTAGAGTCAAACCGTCGAAAGGCTGATGACATTAAATTTGAGCCAATCTTGAAATTTACTTTCAGCTTCAAGCCAAAAGCCCATCATTTCAATAGTAAAACCCACATTTTCAACATCCCTACTGTGAGATTTGTCTTGAGCATAATAGAGAAATTACACTTATTTTTCAAATATTCATGTACCTTCACAATGAGTATAACCATCGCCAAAAAACTTTATACCCTGCACGATGGGGCATTCGCACACTCTCCCTCGAAAAGTATCCTACAAGAAGTTGCTACAAATAAGAGAAAATAACTCAAAAAGACTTAAACTACATTGCAGTTAAAAATACAAGAAATATTTTCTCCTGAAGAAACTCAACAGACATAAGGTTACATACCCGGCATGCAGTGATGTTAGCAGCCTTATCCTGCCAACATCCACCGTTGTTTTGTAGACACTCATTAGTTTCTATATCTGCAACGAAAATACATGGGAAAATATAAGGGTTAGCTGTCAAACAAATGCATAGTTTACTCTAAATGCTATAATTATCCACAACCAGAACCAATGCTGAAACAGAATGACTACATCCACATCTAAGAGTTAAAATGAAACATTAGATGGTACTCCAAATTTTCTTGGTTGGAATTTGCTAAACTAACGCAGATAAAAACAGCAGTCTAAGTAAGCAGGTTCGACCGATGAATATGCATAATAAAAAAAAACATAATAACAGAGCAGAAATGTAATTCTCATTTCTATTGACTGCTTCTCTAAAATTGAACTAAAGCATTATTCTGGTTAGAACCTTATACTCTCATTGGAAATGATGCTAGCTTCTGTAGTCTTATTACAATAGGGTGAAAACTGTTATCCAGTTGCATGAAATTGGAAAGGGAAACATTTATAACAGATTTGACATTAGTAGACAAGTGTTAAATATAAGTTATAGGTGAAGACCTGCAGTTAAACAAATGGCGGGCTCCGTGGTCTCCTGGAAACCTGAACAGATAGCTTTCAGAACTGCACTTTTGTCCAGCTTACCTGAAACAAGGGGGAAATACACTCCAGGAACAGATTCACGAATCTAGATGGTAACTCGAAGTATAAAGTACAGTTTATGAGAACCTCTATACTGTCTGTTGTTTACGACAAGAGTTGGTAATATAGTCACATCTCCACGTGAACCTCTGCCAATCTGAAATTCCAAGGAAATACAATGTTGTCACCAGCATTATGCACAAGGGTAGAACTGCTAGAATCAAGGATCAGAATTTTGTTGTGGTATATTGTTCCAGTGAGCTAGAATACTGAGACTTTTTGCATAATGTCAAATCCATTTGAAGACACGGGATTGTCATTGTTGGATTTTTATAATAGGTACTGAAAAGAACTCAATGTTTCCGTATGTTTCGTAGCGTTTCGCCTTGTTCCAGAGCATTTCGGGGGAAACATAGGAATTTTTAGTTCCACTAATATTTTGCTTCGGTTCCCTAGGAAATAGAAATGTTTCAGTTGTTTCAATGGAGACTGCGAAATCTTATTCCTTGACTCAAAAGAGTCAAATTTCTTAGGATTAATACCTGTGCTTCCTGCTCAGTCTTGAGGACCAGGTTGTCAACATCTGCATCAGGATCTCCTATACATTTGTCTATCTCCTTGACATCAATTCCTTCAAAGTTTGTCACGGTAAACAAATAAACTTTTTCTAAGTATATATACCTCGAGAAACAGCAGGTACCAAATATACCGTGAACGTAACTATCCATGTCAGTTCCTTTTCAATAAAAAATCAGCCAAATGAAATAAATCAGCTATTGATTTCAGATACAGAGATGGGTGTTTGGCGCAGGGGGTTGCGGGGTGGTTGGGGGGTGTTGTGCAAATTAGAAATTTGGACTTACATGTTATCATAGAAATAGCCTAAAGAGCAAATCAAAGTTAGTCGCAAAGAAAATCAACCACGACGACGGTGGACACATACACCATAGAATGCCACAGTTGATTACACACGAGCAGACATGATCTTAATGTGATAATGAACAAAGAATGCACCCTCCATAACTACTAATGTTTTGCATATTGTTGACTAATATGAAGTACACAATACTTGTTATTTTAATATAGTTAAGATTTTGTTCACAGTGGGAATTCCTCTATCTCAGCGGCTTTTCACCTCTTTCAGACTAAGGGCCCTTTTTTGCCCAGATTTGAGCATTGGATTGGACTATAAATCCAAGGGGACGTCATATCTTACGTGTAGTTGAAATTTGTGGTCACAATCAAATAAATTTTCAGTATTACTCCAGTAAAACAAGCACGCCCTAAGTATCCCAAAGTACTGCAATCACGGACACAATGACAAATAGGAACGTATCAACTTGTAATACAACAACCTACCAAGTGATTCAATGACTCGATCCGCACACTCTTTGGTGTACATCTTCTCTTTCATAGGGCACCGGATTGAAAAGTCAGTCACATAGTCCCACCAAACCCATGGTTTTCCACTCTCATTAGCCACCTTGAAAAGGCAAGCTTGCCTCAAATTCTGCACAACGACATCTTTCCCATCATACCCTCGAGTAAAATCCTGCTCCGGATCAGGGGCACAGTACCTTCCATGGTTTATGCACTGAGACTTACACTGCGTGCTCAATATAAAGGCCTCCGGACAATACCATGTTATGTATCGCGGTGTAAACTGAGTGTACCCTTTCTTTTCAAGAATCTGAGCCGCACCTTTGAAGCTCTTCACAAAATCAGTCTGACTGTCACATTTGGGCCCACACTCATCGTTGCTGTTGGTCCAGAACTCGTACTCGACCCGGTCATCGGGATGTGGAAGAGACTCTCTCCAATCGAGGTTTATGTTGACCATCTCACCATCAGATAAAGCTTTCTTGATGCTATTTCCTAAGGATTTGCTAATGAGTGCTGAGGGGACGCTTATCTTTTGAAGATAATCTGCGCGTGCATCCTCTTCTTCTGGGGTGTCCATGGTGATCAAAGGCTCAATTCTGTCATCCGCAACTAGAATGGCAGCTGCTCCTGCGTTCTGTGCATTCCATGCCTTCAAGGTGAAGTAACATTCTGCAAAATAGCAACTTATAAGTAAGAAATTTGATTGGCAAAATGATTAGAAATCTAATTGGCAATATGATTACAGTGCACATGCATCAAATGAGAATTGTTTGCTGGTTTGTTTGACTTACTTGATTGCTTAATTTTTTTTCAAAATCTTTTCGTTGTATTCACTGTTTTCATATTTTCGTCGAAAATTTCTAATTATTTTTATTTGTCTCGATGAGATGAATCAGAAATGTACATAAAGTTGGGCCATATTTGAAAGAAAGACTAATAAGCAAAAATAGTCCCATATAGTTTTCTTACTTGGAGCTTAAGAGGAGTTTTTCTTGCTTTCTTTTTCTGTTTTCCAGTAACTCCCTTTGAGAGAAGTAAAAAAATGACCAACATATAAACAGATTTCACTAAGACTGAAAAAATTATCGCTCTACACTGTCCCTTAGATTGGGAAGGACATAGGCTCGGCACATTTCGTAGCTATCATCGTCGCGTCCGTCAAATTCAGGCTTATTTCAAGAAAAATAAGCAAAGAAGTAAGTCCAACCAAACGGGCTACTCATAACTACACCTTTGCAGGGGGTATGTATACGTGCAACACTAACGGCCAGGCACACTTGATGTGTGTGCAAGTTGAATTTTGTAATTCCTTGATTGAATGGCCCCTGAGTTACACTCCGCCTTCACTCTCTCGATTGCACGATCATAGGAAGTTGATCTAATCAAGTCCTCCCTCAAGGCAGGCAAGCAAGGGAAAGCAACTAAAGAAGAGGATCAAGCAGCTATAATCATGAAAATATGTAAAAGAGAGGACAACAAAATGGAATATGACAGTTTTTCCTCCTCCTCATTTGGTATGATTCTCTTTATGCACTTGAATATTTGACTTGAAGATATCAAATGATAACAGTTAAAAGGGTAGTTTGGGGTATTGTAAAAATGTGAGCCAGCCTCAAAAAAGTGTTCACACAAAAATGAATGAACGAGAGAGAGGGAGGGAGAGCCCCAGAGAGAGAGAGAGAGAGCCAGAGAGAGAGAGCACGAGAGAGCGAGCTCGCTCTATGTCAAACAATACCAGATTTAAGGGGATCCTAAAGCCCAAAACATAAGGTTTACATGATACTACAGTTTTCAGAAGGAGAATGCTCTACAAACAAACTTTCTGGCAATACAAACTCTAGTTAGAAAGCAGTAGTTTTTGAAGATACCTTCCGAAATTGAATGATAGCAAAACCTTAACTGCCACATCAGATTAGTTTTTAGATTGTAACTGTCACCGCAGTTTCTAAACTGTTTTGTATGATAAGAAAATTATTCCGTGCTCACGGAGCAATGCTCCACGGCTCCTCCCCTGTGAACCCCCCACCAATATGCACTGGAGATCCTGGAGAAGGTTCGTAAAGCATTGCTCCAGGAGCACTGGCTAATCTATCAGTACGATAATGTAATTGGAATATTAATTATCTTGCCTGAATTTTCATTACTTTATTAAGTAAAAATGCCTTCAATATTTCATCAAACTAAATATTTCGAGTGTGACCATTATCATAATTCACATCTCAAATACAATTAAACCACCATAATGAACATTCAGACATAATTAGGAACAACAAAATATATCCAATAAGAACAGCCGAATACCAAACGTCACAAGTCATTAAAACCCACAACCACCACTTTTGTTTTTGTTTTTTTAAATTTCTTTTTAAGGGCATCATCCACATTGTGAACCAAAAACAGAAACAATTTCAGTTAACAAGAAATAGCAAATAAAAAGCTTTTACCTCCTCGATCGGCAAGAAGAAAGATAGGGAGGCCACCAGGCTTTGATTTGAAGGAAACATCAAAGCTCTTACATCCCTTTTGATTGGATTTTGGGTAAATCACAGTCCCAACCAGGGTCCCACCATATTGAGGAACCCCAAAATTCCCAATTGCACATTCGTAAACATCTCGCAATGAGCCGGGCGATGTCACCTTCAAGTTGTTCTTCTCCACCACAAACCTACCCAAACAAGACCCACATACAAGAAACCACACAAACAAAAGAAATCCCTGCTTTTCCCTCATATTTTCTCGCACTTTCCTTGGAACGAAAATGGCCCAGATCAGAAAAATCAAATTCAACTAGCTTTTTTTTTCCTTGGAGGACAACGGAAAGTTTTAAAAAACCTCAGATTGGCAGAATGCGACCCAAATCTCATATTACATTAATTTAATTCGAACCCAGATCATAACCTCGACAATCACCGTAAATTGTATATAAAAAAGAAGTAAAAGACGTGATTTTCCTGGATTGTCAGCTAAATGTGAGGGAAAAGTTGAGTTGGGTTAGAAAGAGAAGGATATAAAAACTAAAAAGGTTGATACAATTCGTGTTGTTTTGGTTATGGAATTGGCAGGTCAGTTGCATGATGGAGCTGAATGTAGGGTAATACATTACCGAACTTCGTTGGCGGGTTGCGGTATTGTGTACACGTGTGATGGAAAAGACACGCGGAGAAGTTTTTGGTGTTGTCTCATGCAGGTTTTTCTTTTCTTTTCTGCAAACCCTATTTGGCCTATGATATTTAAATTAATTTTTTGTTAATATTTAATTTTTTTCGTATTTATTATTAATATTTTTATTAGTTTATCACGACAAAAAAATTATATTTAAAAACTAAAAAGTAATTCACTAAAATAAAAAATAAATCAAAACAAAATTTGTTTTAATTTATTTTTTCGTCCTATACAAAATTATTTCAGTTTTTGAATATAATTTACCGTGAGGCAACAAGATATAAACTTGGTCGAAAAATAATGTATGACCAATAAGTATGTAATATGTAAGATCCACATCTCAAATCTGTAATCAATCCCAAACAAATAAGCCCAAATGACATGATCGAAACCAAGGCTCTCAATACCGGCCGGTTCATACCATTTTGGTATAAAAATGGTGTCAAGTATAATGCTGTACCGTTCTCAATATCGGCTGTACCGGAAAATACTGGTCATATCGGCCAGTACCAGATTATTTTTATTTTTATTTTTATAATTGCGAAAAAAGAAAAAAAATTGGCTCTCTTTCTAATATATATATATATATATATAGTTGCCTATAAATTCAATACGGTACCTGATATATGACCAATACCGGTACGTACCATACCAATAGACAAACTGGTACTAAGCCGATTCGGTATTCAAAATTTTGGTTGAAACAAATATTAATTGGTAAGGTATTACCTAATCCCGGATCAGTAAGGATTGGTAGTCAATTAGAAGTCAGTTCATTAATGTTTGCTTAATTCCTAAGTCCAAACTAATGCTACCCTTGTTTGAATTTTTGACAAATGATGGAATTAAAGTATCAATGATGGAATTAACGTAAAAAGGAAGTAAATAAGCTACGCTTTTAATCCAAACAGTTAGTATATGTTACTCCAAAATAATGCTACCCTTAGCTGGGACACCCTAATTCAACCGATAACCCATTACAGTTGTTGTATAGGATTTAGTCAACACCTGAATTACTACTATCCCAAATTAAATGGCTTAATCCAGTAACGAAAAATTGTGTGCGTAGCACTACTCTATCAAATAATGATACAGATCTCTGGTAGAAGTAAAACTTATCTTCAAAAATGACTTCCAAGAGCAGGTTGTGAAGTGGTTATATACATAAGGCCAATGGCAACCTCTTTTTGCCTAAAACGACGTCGTTTTGGACCCATTTATTTTTTAAGGAACTGCCCCCAAAACGACGTCGTTTTGTGGGGTTGCTACCTCTTTCCCTCCCCCGTTCCTGATTTTGTTCCTTGCTAATAGCAAATTTGTGGAGCATACCACGTGGATATGTTGATGTGTGTGATCTCTATTTTTACTCATCACTCAATAAAGCTAATGGAAATATATATATATCTCTATTAGGAAACTGTTGATAAGGTTGGGAGCCAACATGCCTACAAGAGCTGAGCGGATGGTTCAGAAGAGAGACTTCAACCAATATACTGAGGGCAGATTTACACATTTGACCCCTTCACCGGGCTGCGAAACCTATGAAGTTGTCCTCTACTTTGGGATCATCAATATTTTGCAAGACGATGATATTAGTAAGAAGTTTAGAGCATGCTTACAAATCCTTACAACCGATCCTACGTCCATATATGCCGTTGATCCGAAGCTTTACTCGAAGAGGTTTCGAGATTTTGTCAGGAGAATCTTTGTGGAAGAGAGGTAACAGTTAAAAAGCAGTATTGAAATTTTTTCTGGGTCAGATGAAGCCGCTGGTAGGTCAGATCGACAGTGTTGGCTGAATTTTTATGGAATCAGCCATAAAAATTCAGCAAGAAAGAGCTTTGAGTAGCCATGGATATCACTATAAGACTTGAGAGAATTGAGCAAGAAATTATGAGGAGGGGGTAAATGATTGGTTTTTGTATAGTTACGGGGAGAGGGAAAATAGGATAATTATTTATTCTTTTGTTTTGTTTTGTTTTATTTTTGCGATGTGAAGATTTGAAAGAGAGGTTCGGGGAACACAGTAGCTAAAGTGTTTCCCAGTGAGAAGATTCAAAATGGCGAGAAGGCTTGGAATAACTGCACACATTATGCAAATAACAAAGGATGGACAGCTGATGAAATTCTGTATTTTTTGGGGATACTTCCAGAATTGTTTAAGAATAAAGGATGGATGGCTTATGAAAATTCTGGGTTTTTGGAGATACTTCCGGAATTGTATAAGAATATTGAACCCCCACACACTGGCAGAGAGAGAGAGAGAGAGAGAGATTGGGATTGAATTTTTTTTTTCTTTTTGTTTTATGAAAGACGGGCCTTGTGGACGTAAGAGTTGATTTTGAGCACATGAAAAGGAGAGAAAGCACCATAAAGGTGCACTAGTGCTGTTTCTTTTTGTTGATCAACTCTGTCCCTCCCTTTTGAGTATAGATGGGCTTTTTTGTAATAAATAAAATTCATATGTTTGGTTGAAGGGTAAAATTTCACTGACCTTCCCCTAGGTATCTGATAGTAACAGAAACTTTCATGGAAGCTTTTGAAATTATACTAAAATGGGTGTCATCGTAGTGTTATTTTTAGATTGTCAATATTACCCTCAGCCCTTATTTAACCTTTGGCCTGTAATCATATCTATAAAAATACTCGTGTTAATATCAATTCAAATGAATAGTGGAAGTATATGTTTATAACCTAGCTTTGTTTGGTTTTTAGTTACTGATATATCCAATTTTTTAGAAGCAATTAATGTAATGTTTTCGGAGATATTAAAAAAAGAATTTACATAGCATCTGCATCTATTTAAAGCAAGGTTCAGTTAAGTGTTCATTAACAACGTTGATGTCAGTCATATAGTGTGTGTCTTCAATTCCGTCTCTGATACATGGCGTGAAATGTCAAGAGTAAAAAGTAGTATTATAAATTATAAAGCTCGATAAACAATTTTACCCGTTACCCAACTTAAGTATATATGGCATAATAATGATACACATTTAACGGGAAAAACAATAATACATAAGTGTGAAAATAAAATAGAACAACATTGGCCCTATTTGGCTTGTAGTTAGTATTTATTTAAAAATTTTGTTTTTATTCATTTTTTTTTTGCATTTGTTGTTTAAATCTCAATATTTTGTAGTTTATTGGTCCGTCTTGATGAAAGGAATCTAATGAGTATAAAATTGTGTCCAAAAGTTTAAAAAAAGTCACTAAAGACGATGAATAAGTACAAAAAACTCTGGTTTTTTATTTATTTTTGTCTTTTCTGAACTTTTTTCAAATGTAGCTGATGATTGATAACTTTTCTGAAAGCTCTTGTCGAGATGAACCAATAAATCAAAAAAAATTGATGAAAAACAAAAAATTACAAAAAAATTTCAAATAAGGACAAAAAAAATTTCAATAAATAAACACATAAAAACCACAGTCCAAATAGGTCACATCAAATCATCCATTACATTGATCCTAATCTTTATAGGGAAATTCTCAGTTTTGGGTACAATGTCCATCACCTCTGACATAATTGATGTTTTAGTCAAATTACTAATTTAACCCCACACATGTGTAGTGTTCATTTCCTGTAATCCCAATCTCCAATGCATTCCCTACTTTTTCATTTTCTCTTTCTAGGTCTCACGTTTCTTAATTTCTGAAAGCGTTTCTAATTATATACCTTCTAAACATTTAATACCTAGAGTCAAAATAAGGGTGTGTTCGGTTATGAGTTTGAGAGACTTTCTCTCAAACAAGTTTCTGGAACAGTTTCTGAAACAGTTTCAGAAACAGTTTCTGGAACATTCTCCCAGACAACTTTTTCTCTCTATAAAAGAAAAAGTTTCAGAAACTGTTTCTGAAACTGTTTCTGAAACAGTTTCTGAGACACTTATAACCAAACAACGTCTCAGAGACATGTTTCTAAAACTATTTCAGAAACATCCTAAAACGAACACACCCTTAAAATTCTCAAATAATTATAGAAAATTATACTAGTGACCGAAATTGCTCATTTGAAACTCTTTCTGATGTGTTTTTTGAATTTTATTCTTGAAAGAATATTAAAATTTTACCTTTGACGTAAAAAATTATTTCAAGATTAATCATGAGCTCAGAATATTTTAATAAAAAATTGTTGAATTATGGTAAGTTATTTTTTATTGATTTAAAAAATGATCAACACTGCTCATTCAAACTCCTTTCGGTCGTGTTTTACGAATTTGATTTTCAAAAAATACTAACAAATTGTTTTAAAAAACAAGTGTTTAATAGTACTAATCTTATAAAAAATAAGTGTGAACATTAAAATTTATATCAATTTAATGAATAATATTTTTTGAAACTCAGAGGAGAATTTAATGAATAAAATTCTATTCGCACTCTCAAATTAGTCAACTACTGATATTGGATTAAAATTTATAATCTATGGGTGGCTTTGATGTTTTTGGTTAATTAGGTACATTATATAAAAGAAATTATGAGAAAATGCAAAATAAGAGTTAAACACAAAAATTTGTATCAAAATAGAGAGCTCTAGAAATTGAGCCTGGATTGATGGGTTCATGATTGGATTTGGGTCTCACATCATACATATTGTACTTAAGTTTTATAAATGAAGATGGGTGCCATAAATGATATGAGAATGCAAGAAAATGGGTTGAGAATCGATTGAAATTGCACTTATGGATGTCGTTAGAGCTAAAAATGGTACATTGTCGCATCCTCGAAACATTGGTAGTTGTAATTTGTTCGGTAAGTTAAAGGAGTAAAAATTTTGGTTCGAAGAGGGTAGAGAAGGAGTTTGGGATGTGTGTTGTGCCTCTTGTTCGAGACAAATTAAAGCTGTGTTCGGTTGAGTGTCTCTGAAATAATTTTTAGGAAAAAAACTCTGAAATGTTGTTTGCTATAAGTGTTTCAGAAAAAATTTAGGAGTTACATTTTTTCGACATTTTCGAGGTCTCTCTCTCTCTCTCTTCTTTTATAGAGAGATGAAGTTATTTGAGAACAAAGTAAAAATATTTGAAGAATTTTGTCTAGAAATTTGTTTGGAAAAAAAATTTCAAACAAACAAACGAACACAGCCGGGCTCCAAAAATTCATAAAAATAATGCAAAATATAAAATTATAATTTTTTAAATAAAGATAAAAATAACTAGATAACAATATAATAATAACGTCATTCGTAATAGAGCAATATTTTATATTAATTCACCTGATGAAAATAATCTAAAAAACATAAAATTATATCTCAAAATTTAAAGAAATTTAGAGAAAAACGAATTAAATTTATTTTTTACCTTTTCTAATTTTTTTAACGGACATAATTATTATTCTTTTTTGATATTTTTATAGAAATGAATCAATAGCTCAAAAACAATAACATAAAGTAACAAAATTTATATAAAGACAAAAAATAATTAGAGAATAGTACAATAATGCTTATCTAATGGAAAATGCTAGGGTACCGATTGCTTATGTGGTAGTATTCTCCTTTCCTTGGATTTTGCTATGTACATACCAATAGCACTGATCATGTACAGATTGGGGTCCACTCATATTTTAAATTATTTCTCTCTCATGCTATTTTTCAAATCCCAATCCATCTCCCTCTCACTCTATTTTCTTTCTCCGGCCCTCTCCCTCTATGTTCTCTCTGATATGAAAATAAAATGAACATCCTTGGAAAGAATTACAAAAGCAAAGATAATGTAAGACAATATTTTTATTTTTGAGTTATATTTAATTTGAGTAATTTTTATAGTTTCTTGATTATAATATTTTTAATTTTTAATGTATCTCATCATGATAAATTAATAATTTTTAAAAACGACACAAATTGAAAGAATTAAAATAAATAAATATTCTAAAAAGGTAGACTAAAAAAGAGAAATTTGGGATTGTGTGATGCCCTTAGCGGATCACGCAAGCTGTGCCTCCAAACAGCACAATTTTGTGCTTAAATCAAAATTTTTTTTTGTTTACTTTGTCCACACACTATTTTAACAAAATTTATTTTAAAAATTTTTAATTCGTGATTAATTTCAAAATATTCTTTTAAGTCAACAGTGAATTTTTAAATTTTTTTCAAAAATAAAATTCAAAGAACACGATCAAAAGGGATTTATATGAGCTAAGGTGCATCACACAACTTGTGCTTCCAAACAACACAGTTTTGTGCTTAAATTAAAAAAAAATTGTGTGCTTTGTGCACACACTATTTTTACAAACATTTATCTTAAAATTTTAAATTCGCGATTAATTTTAAAATATTCTTTTAAATCAATAGTGAATTTTTAAAATTTTTCAAAAATAAAATTCAAAGAACATGATTAATAGAGATTTAAATGAGCGGTGTCGGTCACCGCATTAAAAAAAGACCGACACCACTTACCTAAAGCATTTTCGATCGTGTTCTCTAAATTTTATTTTCTAAAAGGCACAACACACATACCAAAAATCCAAAAAAAAACTCAAAAAACTACTTTATAGACAAAAAAACCACTTCAAAAAAAATCCAAAAAACTACTTCATGGACAAAAAAATATTTCTATTTCTACCGAAAATAATTATTAATTTTTAATTTGACCCATTTGTAGATATTTTGTAAATTATTTTATGGTTTTTCAATAGATTTATCGAGTTATTCCTAACAATAACTAACACTATGTTAAAATTAGGTAATAAAATAGAGATTAAATTATAAGAGATGATTTATCCAGATATTACATAAATTTAACTTTTACAAAAAACAAGAAATTACCAATCAAATAAATATTGTAAGAGAGAAAAAAAAAGTTGAGTTTTAAGAATACAATAATACAGCACGCACTTATGAAATTTTTTATCTATCTTCTTAGAATTTTTTTTATTTAATTTTGTGTTAATTTGTGGCCTTTAATGAACTATCTTTTTATTAAAAAAATTCAAGTATGTTCATTTTTTTTCATATCAATTATCAATTATAGGAGAAGTAATAAGAGAGAAGGAATAGCAGGAGAGAGAAAATAGAGGAAGAGGGCTGGAGTGAGAAACCTTAGTGAGAGGGTCGTTGATTGGATTGAAGGAATAGCAGGAGAGAGAAATGAATTTAAAATGTGAATGGGTCCCAGTCTGTACAAGATCTGTTCTATAGATCTGTACACATAGCAAAATCCGGAAGGGTGAGCGCCACATAAGCAATCGGTACTGATCTGTACAATCAGGTCTGTACCTATAGCATTTTCCTTGATCCTTCTTTCTCCCTCTTCTCTCTCCCCCCCTTTTTTCAACCCACCTTTGAAAAATTAATTGTAAAAAACAGAAGCAAATCTCTGATTTCTTCCCAGTGTGTACAAGATCAAGAAAAATATCAGAAGATTTGGTAGTACATGCACTGATTCTCCGCTATCCCTGCGACCCTCTACTATGATTTTTTTTGGCCTAACTATGATTGTTTTTGGTAGATTAATTATTTTTTGTTTTTAGTTAATTACTCCATCTGTCCTATTTTTATAGTCTATTATTTAAATTTGAGACGTCCTAAAATAAAATATTATTTTATAAAAATAATAATTAAAATTTAGTTAAATTTTTTTGCCCCTCTGTTTAAATAAAACTTATACTGTATACATTAATCAAATTAAGGGTATATTTTGAAAGAAAAATACTTTTTACAACAATGGTTATGTTCTCTTAAAAAGTTAAAATTCCGAAAAAGGACTATTAATTTGGGACGAATAGAGTATTTTTTATTTGTTATTTTTATATTACTTTTTATAATTTATTAATTTATCTCAAACAAAAGTAATTTAAAAAACATAAAACTATGTTTAAAAATTAAAAAAATTACTAACAGCGAAAAATAAGCAAAAATAGACATTATGTTGACTTATTTTTTATCTTTTCTGAAATTTAAAAAGATGATTATTAGTATTTCTCGATGAGACGAATCTAAAAAATATAAAATTATATTAAAAAGTGAAAAAATTACTAAAGACGATAAATAAGTACAAAAAATTATTTTTAGATTTTTTTCTTTTCTAATTTTTTTAAAATTCAAGTTATTTTTATATATTTTTAAAATTTCTTATTAAAACGAACCAATAATTTATGAAAAGTTAATAAAAGGTACATAAAAATATAAAATAATCAAATCATAAAATGGGGAGTACCTTTGTCGTAATTTTCCAGAAAAAAGGACGGTACTTGCCCAATCGCACTGTTGCAACAACAGCAACTTTAATCTGATTTCCTCTCTCTCTCTGTTCCGTTTCAATGCATAATGGGCCCAGTTCTAACGTGTTCGGTTGAGTGTTTCTAAAACGATTTTTTGGAGAAAAAAACTCTCAAATGTTGTTTGGTGTAAGTGTTTCTAAAAAAATTTAACTTGAGAGTTAAATTTTTTTGGCGTTTTCGAAATGCTCTCTTTCTTTCTCTTCTTTTATAGAGAGATGAAATTATTTAGGAAAAAAAGAAAAGTGTTTGGAAAAAAATTCCCAAACAAATTTTCAAAATATTTTGGAAACTTCTAAACGAACACAGCTACTACTCTCAAATATTTTCAGAAAATATTTTGAGAACTTCTAAACGAACAGCTAACTCTCAAAATCAATACTCTCTCTCAACCTCCAAAGTGACACCCCAACTTAAAGACCTTATCCAGCTGTAGGCACGGGACCTTTTCGGATAAACTACACTAACTTCTCTTGATATTTTTGATAAATAAAGAAACCTCCCTTAAAGTTTTTGAAAAATACATACACTTGTCTTCAAGTTCTCAAAAATATCCTTACTAGGGTATAATCGGTTCAATTTGATACATTTTATGGTATCGATCTGGGTTTTGATTTGAGGATTCTCTAAATTGAAATCGGACCGATTACACTGGTTCAATTTCGGTCCGATTTTAGTCCAATTCGATCTGGCTTTGATTTTTGGATTTTTGGGTAACATTTCGGGCAAAGTCCAAAAAAATGAAAAAGTATACTAAAATTCATAGAAAAATCAAGTGACCGGTTTGGGTTTTTTGACTTTTCGACAACATTTCAAACCAAACCTTAAAAAAAATACTCTTTTCGTCCCAGTTTATTTGTCTATTTTTTGTCTTTTACATGCCCCGAAATATTTTTCTATTTTTAATGTTGACTTCTGAAAGCTATCTTAATCCCCTCCTTTTTTTAAAGTTGACATTTTTTTATAAATAAAGAAACCTCCCTTAAAGTTTTTGATAAATACATACACTTGTCTTCAAGTTCTAAAAAATATGCTGACTAGGGATATAATCGGTCCGGTTCGATACATTTTATGGTATCGAACTGGTTTTTTGATTTGAGAATTATGTAAACTGAAATTGGACCGATTACAATGGTTCAATTTCGATCCGATTTTAGTCCCGTTCGATCTGGCTTTAATTTTTGTGGGTAACATTTTAGGCAAAGTCCAAAAAAGAATGGAAAATTACTAAAATTCATAGAAAAAGCAAGCGACCGGTGGTAGATTGTTGGTTTAACCAGGTAACTATTTCAATTGGACTTTTCTCAAAAAATCCAATTCAACAACGCCAACATATTACAAATCACAAATTTATCCAAAAATATTACAAATTCTAGAGCTTCTACATTCAGAGTGGACATTATATCATGCACCAAACAGTCAAATAAACATCTTCTACCAAACATAAAATATAGTTATTAAAATTAAAAGAAAAAGAAAAAGAAAAAAGAGACATGCAACATAAGTTTGAAAGCTATACAATGCAAATAACTCTTTAGTCTTTTTATCCTTTTTTTATATATTTAGTTTATTTATGTATTGTATAAAAATATATATTATGTTGTAGTTGGTATAGTTGAATTTGGGAAGAAATGGGATTGAAGAAAAAATTACCCCCAATTTTCTATATACTACTTCCTCCATTTTAAATTTGCAGTCCCTCTTCGGAATTCTAAATTTTTTTAAAAATATAATCATTACTGTAAAAAATATATATTTTAAATATATTTTTGATTTGATTGATGTGTACAGTATAAATTTTATTTGAATAAAAAAAATCAACTAAATTTCAGTTGTTATTTTTAAAAAGTAAACTAAGACGTTCTAAATTAAAATAATAAATTATAGAAAATGGGACGGAGTATATGACTGCTAGCTCGGACTTGGACCAGAATGTGTGTGGATGGAGTACAATTTTGCTATTTGTAAGGAGTAGTGTAAGGAATGGTGCAAGGAAACATGTGGGGAGATGGGGCCACTAGAGAGAGAGAAAGAGGAAAAGAAGGGGGGAAAAATTTTCAAAAGTACAAAAACCAGTGGTCCCCACATGTTTCCTACACCATTCCTTGCATTATTCCTTGCAAATAGCAAAATTGCAAAATGTCGCATGCCCCAAGCTAGCCAAGTGGCCCTATCTATCGTTATCTATTGAATGAGGTTAGCAGTAAAGAGACAAGAGATCGGATTAAGGTTGCTATTCTTTTCTGTTTTTTAAAGGCAAAATAAAGTTTTATTAATAAAAGAATAAAAAGTTTAACAACATAGATAATTCAAACAGATGTGTTTAAAATTATTAAATATATATAAAGACCTCAATAACTATTAAATGCACTTGGAGATTTCAAATTATTGAGTTTTTCACACGCATTCAATAATTTCGGACATATTTGTGTCTAAATATGTTCAAAACATATGTATTCTTTAACATTATTAAAAAAATTATAATAATTAGTAAAGTCCAACAATATAAAATCACATCACGAATCCCAATGAGATTAGCAACTTACCGGAAGGTGAAAAGGGTTGGAGAAGCATCACTTAGACAACTCTTGACAAAGCTAATCACTTAACAAAACTTGGATCAAAATAGCACACTTATTTATGTTCCCACAGTCTTCCCAAAGATTGCTAAGAAAAAAAGAGGACAGTCAAAAGGTACAACATACACCATTACTACTTTCATGACAAAATTGATGGACAAAAATTTGAGTATTATTGCTATTCAGACTTCAAAGTGCTGTTGTTGCAGGAGTGTATCTTCATTATCATGTACCCATCGCATCGTCCTTTTTACAAGATAATTTTATAACAAACTTATTCTCAGTTTTCTCTTTTTATTATACTAATCTTTTTCTCACTAACAAGAATTTTAAGAGAAATAACATGTGGATTCAAATTTTACTATTAACCAAACAAATTACTCCTTCAAAGACAAAAATATCTATTCATATCCAAATGGACCATACATGTCATATTCATTCTTAATCAAATAAAACACTTAAGTAATTATGGTAAAATAACCCAACAAATAATTTAGTTAAAACGACATTAACTGAATTAAGTTCTACTTCAGATATCATAATTTAATAATTTAATAAATCAATAAACACTACAGGCCAAATAAACCCTATTTATGGTTACCAATCATGTGTCGTGACTAAGATCATTTAATCTAATATAGTCATTAGGAAATACAAATTATAAAATAAAAAACACGCAAAAAAAGCAAAACAAATAACGAAAGACCGTCCTTTTATTTAGTGTGGATTTTATATTTTAAAATAGAATCTTTTTGTGTTTATTCGTCGTTTTTAGTGACATTTTTTTTTAATTTTCAGACATAATTGTATGCTTTTTTTTAAAATTATTTTCATCGAAATAAACCAATAATCTAAAAAAATAGCAAACGAGTAAAACAATTTAACAGAAACAAAAACAATTCAAAAAAAGAAAAGTTAGGCAAAATGGGGCCTACTTGTGTAGACGTGATGGTAAAAAAAGCTTAAAATATATGTTAACTATGTTTTAAGAAGGCTGGGAAATTATTTAAGAAAAATAAATTACAAGCAAGGAAGTACATAAATGCTGAGAAGATCGGTGGGGATATTCTGGACAGACAATCAATGAAGAAGGATTGTGTTCGCAAACTCAGCAGAGCAAAAAATAAAAACAAATCACCAAAACTGCTCCAGTTACAGAGGCCTTAACGGTGAATTCCTCAGCTGTCTCTGATTTCTTCCCAGTGTGCACAAGGTCAAGAAAAAGGTCAGAAGATTCAGTAGTACATGTTAATAAATTCACGGATTCCCTCTATAGCGCATCATTCGAGTCATTTACTTCTATTTCCAAGACAACTTGTCAAATCTGAATTGAAATGATTGTAGTGCCTGAGCAAAAGACAAAACTAACGTTCTACCATTTATTTCCAATCTAAACCCACGAAAAGCCCACTGATCCCACCCAGGTGGCAAGTGGGGCCACCATTTTTTGGCCTTTTGAAAAATACACGTGATGTATTTGAAATGCTTTTCTTTATCTTCTTTAATTGTTATTAGTTTTGCATCATATACTTACAATTATTAATTCGTCATTTAAATATTTTGAAAATAATTTATATTTATCGCATGTTCTAATTGTTTAATTTTGAAGAAAAATAATCGACATTGCTCGTTCGAACCCTTTCGGTCGTGTTTTTAAAATTTTATTCTTAAACAAAATAAAAAATTTACCGTTTACTTAAAAGATTATTTCAGAATTAATTGTGATCTCATAATATTTTAATAAAGGCTTGTTGAATTATGGTAAGATATTTACTGATGTATATTTTATATTGATTTATAAAATAAAGTTAAAAATATTTTAAATCATCTAAAAAATTCACATTCATCATATATCATAATGCGCCCAATTTTAAAAAAGAATTGATCGACGCTGCTTATTCAAACTTTCGCGGGTCGTGTTTTACGATTTTTCTTTTGAAAAAATACTAAAAATTGTTTAAAAAATAAGTGTTTAATAGTATTAATTTTATAAAAAATAAGTGTGAAAATTAAAATTTAGTGAATAATACTTTTTGAAACTTAGATGAGAATTTAATGAATAAAAATTCTATCCGTACTTTCAAATTAGTCAACTACTGATATTGGATTAAAGTTTATAATCTATGGACGGCATTGATGTTTTTGATTAATTTGGATTCGAAAAAACTTTCTTGGTCAAATTTCTGACACCGTAATATTGCTCTATTAAAATTGGTATTGCCTGCTTGTCAAAACATGATTTTTTAGGGTTTAGGATAAAGTATTTTTTTGTGTAGCCAAACCCGATACTACTACTAATGATTTTCTATATTCGATCCTGCTGCTTAATTTTTTATTAATTAGTTAGTTAAGAAAGATTTAGCTTGTAATTAATTAATTAATTATAAGAACATCTGTGAAAGCACATCTCAAAAGAGAATATTCACCTGTTAGTGAAGCTTTCTCCATTTTTTAAAATAAATTAGATTAATTATCTCTAGACAGTCATTTGAGTTTGTTCATTTTTAATAATTTATCTCTGAAACATCTCAGCGGTATAAACTTATGGGGCAAGAATTGATCTTTCAAAAATTAATAGAGATACATAAAAATTGATCCAAACACTTTGAATTATAAAAAACAAAATAATTCTAGGAACACAGCTCTCGTTTCCAAATATAAACACAACACATTCAAAATTGTCTGATGTACATGAAAATCATATTATAAGCTCTTATGGAGCAAGTTAATCCCTAGTTAATATATAGTATGAGATCTTCTAAAAATTAATCAAGATATGCAAAAATCAAACTAGACATTCCTGAGTTATACGAAAAGAGAGTGAGTCTAGAAACACATCTCTCATGCACAGATCCGAACATAATATGTCTAAAATTGTTCGATACATGTAAAATTCACATTATTTTAAGATATTCATAAATCAAACTATTCTAAAAATTTTCGAATCTGGGTAAAAGAAAAACTGTGTTCTTAAAATAAACAAAAAAATAAATAGGTAATTCTAAAAGAAATGGGGGAAGTACGTGAGGTATACGAAGTCGGGAAAAGAGTCAACATCTACAGTCGTAGTAGTTATTATTCCTCATTCCCCCATCGTTGAAAAGCCTGCAAACAATTAATAAGAACCCTAATTCCCGCTGAAGGATTCCTTCTGGAACACACTACCGTATTCATCAGTTTTCAGACTGACCCCCCATTAATACCAACACCCCTACTACACTCCCCATATATTCATAAAAAATACAATTTACAGAATTCATTTAGAGATCATTTTTAAATTTTAAATTAATTCATTTTCTTTGCAAAGCAAAAAGTAACAAAAACTATTGTATATACTGCCTGTAAGTTTTGTCACAACGGAGCGTCCAAATAATTATTTTCCGAATATTTCGTACACATGTACGGATATCAACACAATTTTTAACGAATTATTAATATATTTTTTATATATATTGTTTACAGTCTTTACAAGAATATTACCACATGAAAAAACTACATCGTACGAACTAAAAGGAAAGAGAATATCTTGATTTGTATGGATGATCAGTTTACGATTCATCGGTGAGATTTTATGGATGAAACTCAATTTCAAGATAAAATAAATAGGGGTTATGTGGAAGAGTGCTCATCCCCATCCATGCAGAGGAACACCCTTTTCTTTAATTTGCCATAGGTAGGAGATTGGACCCCCCCCTCTCCCCCCCTCTGCAGGTCGTCCAATAGGGAATGGAGTTTGTTTAAGGATTCCTCCCCAGTGGCGGTACGGGGAACGCGGGTTATCAAGAGCTCGTATATGACTATATGCAATATTTATATTTTCATGCTTTTTATAAGAGAAAAAAAAATCAAAAAGGAGATTAAAATTAAGGTAGAAAAACCATGATCAGTCTATTGGAAAAGATCAGTCACGCCTTATGTACTTCCATGATTATAAAAGTGAAATTAATTAGACCTAAAGGCTAGAACAAGAGTAATTAACCGAATAAATCCTTAATTATTGGTGAAAATAATGAAAACTCAATTCCTGCATAAATCAAAAAACCTTTGTATTTAAAAAAAATCAAGACTATTTAGATATCCAACCATAACCCTAATGATTTCCTCCCCCTGCGCCCCCTAAAAAAAGAAAAAGAAAACCCTAATCCTTGATTTGGGACAGAAAATGGAGAATCAAATGTGAAATTAATTAGACCTAAAGGTTAGAGCAAGAGTAATTAACCGAATAAATCCTTGATTATTGGTCAAAATAATGAAAAATCAATTCCTGCATAAATAAAAAAATTTATATAAAAATGTAAAAATAATTAAGAATAATTTAATAATATTTATCTAAATAGAGCGTGTGTTTTTTGGGAAAAAAAAAACAATTAAGGTCCCATATATGTACCTGGGTACAACAAATTTTGGAGTGTCAGAACAAATTTTTGGAGTGTCAGAACAAACAATTAGTACACATTCCCTGGGTACAACAAATTTTTTTAAAGGGTAATAGTGTAAGAACCGCAAAAGTCAGTCATGTAGTGTCAGAACCTTGCATAGAAGGAAGTGGATTTTCTGTCATTAACTAGTGTTTATAGGGCACAAGTTAGATGAACCCTCATTATAATAATAGTATAGATATACCATACATTAGATACGGAAACCATTTTGAATATTTTTGAATATTTCAGTGGGTAAACTGACTGGGCAGCTTTCATTTAATGAGTAGATACGGAAAGATCGTCCATTCTCTCTCTCCTCCTCTCTCTCTCCCCCTAGCATTAGGGTTTTGTTTCCAGTCATGTAGTGTCAGAACCTTGCATAGTCCCAAGGAGGAAACTGCTCCAAACACACCCCCCCAAGCCACCACTCTCTCTCTGACACGTATCCCCAACAACTCCCCTCTCTCTCCTCCCTACCCAGCCGTCCCTTCTCTCTCACTCAACCTTCCGTCTCTCTCTCTCTCTCTCTCTCTCAAGTCACAATCATGTTTATTTTTCAATTTTTTTATTTATTCAATTTTTTTACCTTTAGTCAGTTTTTTTATTTATTTGTAGACATTGTTTTATTTTTTAAATATCTCATCAAAATAAATTAATAACCAGACAATATTATTAATTTAGGATGAAATATTTTAAAAGAATAAAAAATTCAATCTAAAAATTAAAAAAATTATAAAAGATAAAAAATAAATCGAAACAAACCTTGTTTATGTTTATTTT
The DNA here is from genome assembly GCA_019985065.2 of Arctostaphylos glauca. Lineage (NCBI taxonomy): Eukaryota > Viridiplantae > Streptophyta > Magnoliopsida > Ericales > Ericaceae > Arctostaphylos > Arctostaphylos glauca. The sequence continues at coordinate 16,532,452 of JAHSPW020000007.1, forward strand.
TTTACCGTAATTTTTTTAACTTTTAGATGAAAAATTATATTTTTTAATGTTTTGGTGAAAAGTATTTAAAAACATAACTTTTGGTCCAAAAATTTAAAAAGGGTTTACTACATGCAAAAAAAATTCCTAAATAAGGTCTATTTCGACTTATATTGTTTGATTATTGATTTTTTTCAATAAGATATTTAAAAAAATAAAAAATTATGTTCAAAACTATTTTTTTTTGTAAATAACAAAAAATAAGCCAAAATGAATCTTGTTAATTTTTTTATTTATTTAACTGCTTTTTGTATATATTTAACAAAACATAAGTTAACAGGATTCATTTTGACTTATTTTTTATTATTTATGAATTTTTTTAGGGGTAAGGTAGTTGAAATAGACCTTATTTAGGCTCTTTTTAACTTTTAGACCAAAAATTATGTTTTTAAATACTTTTCACCAAAAATTTAAAAGGTATAATTTTTTTATCTAAAAGTTAAAAAAATTATGATAAAAAAACATAAACAAGATTTGTTTCGGTTTATTTTTTATTTTTTTATAATTTTTATAATTTTTAGACATAAATTTTTATATTTTTAAAATATCTCATTTGGACGAATTAATAATATTATCTAATTATTAATTTTTTTCGATGATATATTTTAAAAAATAAAAAAATGTGTACAAATAAATAAAAAAACTCACTAAAGGTAAAAAAATTGAATAAATACAAAAAATTTGAAAAATAAACATGATTGTGACTTGTGAGAGAGAGAGAGAGTGAGAGGGAGGGAGGGTTGAATGAGAGAGAAAGGACGGGTGGGTAGGGAGAGAGAGTGGTGGCTTGGGGGGTGTGTTTGTAGCATTTTCCAAGGAGGAAGTGGATTTTCTGTCATTAACTAGTGTTTATAGGGCACAAGTTAGATGAACCCTCATTATAATAATAGTATAGATAGTATAGATATACCATACATTAGATACGGAAACCATTTTGAATATTTTTGAATATTTCAATGGGTAGACTGACTTGGCAGCTTTCATTTAATGAGTAGATACGGAAAGATCTCCAAAGCGTTCTCTCTCTCCTCCTCTCTCTCTCTCCCCCTAGCATTTAGGGTTTTGTTTCCATTCCCTCTCTATTTGGCCGACTGCCTGGCCCCCCTCTCTTTCAGCTGCTTGGTGTCTCTGCTTTTCCTCCTTCTCTGTCTCGCAAAGCTTGATCCTCTCTCTATCTCTCTCTCTCGCGCGAAGCCTTGGCAATGGTAACCAGCATCAAACAGCAAGGTCTTGGGTTCCTAATTCAGCCTCTCTTCGTGATAACCTAGCGACTTCCATTCGCGAGTTCCATCTCTCTGTTTGCAATCTCCTTTCGCGAACCATTCTTGATCATCAAAAGATTTCCCTTCGAGTTCCATCTCTTTGTTTGCGATCTCTCTATTCTGCCAAAGCGGTTGGTGCGACGTGCTTATGTATTGCGTTTCTTCGATTAGGTACGATTAAATCTTTGTTTTCGAGGTTTGGTTACTTTCTTCAATCAGCTATGGATTACATCTTTGTTTTTGAGGTCTGGTCTTTGTTTGGGCAAGTTTGATTTCTGTTGAAAGCTAAGTCAGCCTTCGACATTTGGTTTGGGGTTACTCTGGTGCCCTATGAACATTGTCAAAGAATGTCTAGACTCGTTAAACTTCATAACATAAGTTATACATTTTTTGTATTGCTCATGTAATTTTCTGTCCGTCTGTTTTTTTCTTAATAATTGATCAAACAAATCTTTGTACTGTCCTGATAAATCGTTGTCAAAAGCCTTGAATATACAACAAAGATTTAATGTCATTTGAAACTTCTCAGGAGTATTCCCATTCTGAAAGATATTAATCTTTTCCTGGTATTGAGATTGTCATATCAAGATTAGTAAAAGTGTCTACATCGGCTTAAAGATAGTGGAGTCAAATGTAGCAGGTAGAATCGGCAGTTATGTGTTTGAACTTATGTTGAATTTTTCGATAATTCTGGAATACTTCATAATTCAAAGCTTTGATAATTTCATTCCAATTTTAGGGCTATGTTTGGTTCAAGGACTTATGGGAGGGAATTGTTGGAAGAAACGAGAAAGTAACTGATAAGCACCTTCAATAAAGAAATCCCTTCTATTTCCCCCCTCCCAAATCCTTAATCCAAACATTAATGGCTAAATGAACTCTTAAGACCCTATCTCAGCGAAGGACTTGTGGTAATTTACCATAATCCCTAACTCTTAAGACCCTATGTCATGTCTTTCTTCGTGATATATAGTTTGGGAAGGTATTTTCGAAGGAAAGGTTTGTAGTTCTGATAAATCAGATTAAGTCAAGAAAAAAGTTATCTATTTTTAGGAGAGGAAGACGAAGTAGAGCCATTGGGAAAAAAAGGAAAAAAATGAAAAAAAGAAGAAGAAAACAAGGGAAGAAAGAAGAGATAAAAGGAGAGAGAATGCAAGGGGAGAGAGTCTACAGAAATCCTTGTTTCCTATTTATCCCAATACTATCTACAGAAAGTGTTGTTTCCTGTTTATCCCAATCTGCTACATTCGGCAATCTTCCTAATGACAGGAACCCTAACAGGTGTCTCTCTCTCGTGGGCGTGCCTGCGCCTGCCCTCCCGTTGTGTGCTTCGTGTCGCAGAATGTGAGACATTGAAAGCTAAGTTGTGAAACCCCCTTGTTTTTTAGTGGTTCATGAAGATAATGATGGGGGTTATCTCCTAGCATTGTTTATGTCATTCTAAATTCTTTGAATGCTTTCAATTGGATCTCATTTGGTTGGATTGAGTATGAAATTGGTGGTTTTATTTCCATTTATGTCTTTTCATGATTTGTTCCTTGATCACCATTTTGGAGTCCAATCTTTAGGATTTTTTTTGTTTGGGTTACAGTTGAAACTTCACAAAAAAACAAACGTTTACTTGATATAGTTGACTATGCATTACAGATGTTTACTTGATATAGTTGGAATCTTATGATGTGTATGTTATTGCTTTGGCTTTCTAATCACTACTACAATAACAGTAAAAGATCACGCATAAAAAATTAAAAAGATCTTAGTTTTATAAAAAGCGTGATGAATTGTTTTAGAAAATAATTTTAATCACACATTTTTTAAAAATTATTTTAATCACACAACAGCTTTGTAAGTACTAAGTTCTGGATTAGCACTTGCCCTGTTGCTCCTGTTATTTGCTGCTGTGTTTGGCCACTGCTGCGTGTGGCTGCTGTGTTTGTGTGTTTATTGCAGTTATTACTTGTAATTGATAGCATCTTTGGTAGTGTATTAATTCAAGAAAAGTAATTACTCGAAGTAGAGGATGGGTGTTGTAGCTAAAAAACCCAAAAAAAAAATCATATTTTAAATGTGAAGTAAACATTAAGATTTGATAAACCACTGCTACTGTGATAAAAATGGGATTTTGATATTAGGATTAAATCTTTTTTGAAATTTTCGAACTATGAGATTTTGATTTTGGTGCAATTTTAAGTGTTGAAGATTTGTCGCTTTGTTTACACCTTTCCCATTGCGATACATACATCTGAAAAGAGACTGCTGTCTTTCCTTGTAAGGATGGGACAACCGTCCTCTTAAGTGTCTATAGGTCTCCTTTAGAATAGGAGTATGGTTTGGTACTAGCCAACCTAGTGTACTAATGGTTGGGGCCAATTGTGTAAGGATGCTCCTGTTATTTGCTGCTGTGTTTGGCCACTGCTGCGTGTGGCTGCTGTGTTTGTGTGTTTATTGCAGTTATTACTTGTAATTGATAGCATCTTTGGTAGTGTATTAATTCAAGAAAAGTAATTACTCGAAGTAGAGGATGGGTGTTGTAGCTAAACCCCCCCCCCCCCCCCCCCCCCCCAAAAAAAAAAATCATATTTTAAATGTGATGTAAACATTAAGATTTGATAAACCACTGCTACTGAGATAAAAATGGGATTTTGATATTAGGATTAAATCTTTTTTGAAATTTTCGAACTATGAGATTTTGATTTTGGTGCAATTTTAAGTGTTGAAGATTTGTCGCTTTGTTTACACCTTTCCCATTGCGATACATACATCTGAAAAGAGACTGCTGTCTTTCCTTGTAAGGATGGGACAGCCGCTACAACAAATAAGACCTTTAATAGCATAACTTAATAGCGTTTTTTCAATAATGCTATAATAGCGGGGGCAATAATAGCATATTTGGCATAATGCTATAATAAAAGAGACAATAATAGCATTTTTACAATAATGCTATAGTAGATGGGTCAATAATAACGTTTTTACAATAATGTTATAATAGAATGGACAATAATAGCATTCTTGCAATAATGCTATATTAGGGGGACAATAATAGCATTTTTGAAATTATGCTATAATAGAGGGTTGTAATAATAGCGTTTCTATAGAAAAGCTATAATAGAGGGGCAATAATAGCATTATTATAATAATGCTATAATTGATGGATGTAATAATAGCATTTCCTAATCAAAAGCTATAAATAGGTAAGCATTAGGCTTTGTTTGGAACTTGTGGAAAGAAAAGGAAAAGAAGAGAAAATATTTAAGAGGAAAATTGTGAAGAAAATTAAGAATTTTCTGTTATTTGACTTCAAAGATAAATAAGAGAAAATTGAATGGAAAAGTACTTTTATTTGTTTAGTTTCAAAAAGAAAATGGGGGAAGAGGAAAAGAAAGTTAACTAAATAATAGGAGATTCTTACAAAATTGATTTTTCCAAAATTTTACAAAGAAGATCCATATTCAACATGATTTTTTTAAAGAGTTAATTTTGTTTACAAACAATTAAATTTTGTTGTCTAGTGCACTTTTGAGTTATATAGTATATAAGCCTTTACTATAAAAAAAAGAAAAAATATTCGATCCTAATTTTTTGGATAAAAAAATGGTGAAGTCACCTTTTTGACAAAAAGACAATTTTTTACGAATTAATTACTAATTTTTTGTTAAAGAATTATAGGAAAACCATAATATGTAATTATAAGGAGACATGAGAAAAGCCATAATTAATATTTTACGCATCCTTCCATCAAACCTGCAAAACTACGTAGTTTCATTCGCGCAAGGCCCTCAAACCTTTCAAACCCTTGTTCGCGGACAGCTCAAACCCTCAAACCTTTCACCGTCGAACATCTTCACCTCACAAAACCCCGATTGATCGCCACTATTGTGATCTCTGTGAAGATGAGTTTTCATTCGCTCGGAGCTTACTGCGATTGTTATAGATAGCGAATGAGAGTTTGATGAGAAGAGAATGAGAAAGAATTGATATAGTCATTGTTATTGCTTTTGATAGGAGGTGGTTACGATTACAAATCATAGTTGATGCAGATTGGGTCGCGTGCCGGTACTTGGAACAGCTCGATAGAAAAGTGGGAAAAACGGGCAGTGGCGGATTGATCCGCAGGTCTTATGGTTGAAGCGAAACGGCCCAACGATCAAGGCCCATCCAGTATTTAAAACCTTGAACCCAACAGCCAAAACAATGACAATTACTACTATGTAAATTTAAAATTAAAACATAATTTATGATTTTTGACGGAATGAAAACTTACACAATATACGAAATTAAGATTCTCCTTAATTTACCCGAACAAGTTTTAATCCTACAAAGCCTGTCAATTGTTGTGCATTTAGACATAATGCATTTATCAAATAATCCATAACGGTTTTTTAGGATTATTTTGTCGTTGTTTAAATATTTTTTTTGCAAATTTTATTCTGTGTTATTTTTTATAAATTATTAATTCGTCTTAACGAGAAAAAATAAAATAATATGAATCAAATAAAAAATAAAAAAGACAAAAATAATCTAAGAAATCTACCAATTTAGAATTATTTTCGTATTTAGTAAACTTTTGAATGAAAAATCTTTTTGACATGTTTGTTATATTTGTTTTAAACAAAATTTATATCTAATCAAAAATAAATAACGACTTCCTTTTTCATTAATTGGCATACCTCAACTATTAGTGATTTTTTAAAACCTGTGATAAAAATACTTAATTTTTTCTAGTTGTCTCAAAAAAAGAATTTAAAAAACTATAGAAACATTATTATAACAATCCTAATTAAAAACAAATAACCAACTTTGCTTTTAATCTCTCTTAATTATTAGTCCTAATTTCGATCCATTCGCAATTATCAATATTTTTTGAATTTATAGCATGTATTAAATGAGGCCTTAAAAAATAATTTAATTTTTAAGCTAAACTCTATAAATCGACCGTAAAAATGTGAATTTCCATCCCAGTTGTGAAAAAAAAATCTACAAACACAAATACTTGTGCACATTCGGACACAGATGTGTTCGAAAACATCGAATTTACATGAAATTTTATGTAATCATGTGAGCTCACGTGTATTCGACAATTTCGCATACATTTATATTCGGATGTACACATAATATTAGTGTTTCTAGAATTGTTGTTGTGGAAAATAGTAAGGCTCATTTGGCTTAACTAAAATTTTATTTATATTTAAATTTTTTTATTGATAATTTTTTATGAATTATTAAGTCTTTTATTGATAAAAGAGGTTATAAAGACAAATAATTAAAAATAGACAAAATTTTTGTAGATATTTTTAATTATTCTAATCGAGATAAATTATAAAAATTTATTTTAAAATAAACAAAAATAGCATTAATAAAGAAAAATAAAAAAAATAAACATAACAAAATCAAATAAAAATAAAAAAATAAACTAATCCGAATCCTAGCAAGTTACAAATTTTAAAGAAAATCGGAACCAGATCTTGTATTTAATGACTTCTTGCGCCCATATATTTCATATACATCCCCTCTCTCCCTCTCTCTCTCTCTCTCTCTCTCTCTAAGGTTTAGGGTTTTCCAACACCAAACCAGAGCGCAAAAACAATGTCGACTTCAAAGGCAATCGTTTTGAAAAGCTCCGACGGAGAGACCTTCGAGGTGGAGGAGACGGTGGCGCTGGAATCGCAGACGATCAAACACATGATCGAGGACGACTGCGCCGACACCGTCATCCCTCTCCCCAATGTCACCAGCAAGATCTTGGCCAAGGTTATCGAGTACTGCAAGAAGCACGTCGAGGTTTCCAAGTCCGATGACGCTGACAAGGCCGCCGTTGCTGTCAATGAGGAACTCAGGAAGTGGGACTCACAGTTCGTCAGCGTCGATCAGGCCGTTCTCTTCGATCTCATCCTGGTTTGATTTTTTTCCCCTCCCGATCTCGTTGATTTTTACAGTATTGATCGTTTCTTTTGTTTTGTGCTATGAAAAACCCGCCGATTTTGTTGGAATAGATTTGTCATCGACGCTTCTCTTGGTTCGATTTTTATACTCTGAATGTAGGTTCCTTCAAGAACTATCTGCTATATTTAGAAATTGTTGAATAGTTACTAGGTTGCTAGATAACTGGAGTGGTAGGATAATTTTGTGCTGAGAAACAAGTACGGGTAATTTTTTTCATTGTACACTCGTGAATTATTGAATTGTTATCTTCATCGTTTTGTTCCTATGCTAACACAGGGTAATTATCCGGGGTAGAGAGGATCGGGTATTGTTTTGGAATTTACGCCAAACCACTTGCGTCTATTGTGCAAAAGCATTTGGATGTACTTCTGGTTTCTGGAATGGCTTAAGAACTAGATCTGTGATAGGTCTTTATGTGTGCCAAATTGGGGAGAATTTTGCTATATAGATGATACTTGGACTCCATTAGCTTCGCTGTATAGGTGTTAATGGAAAGAGTTAAGAAACATGTTTTGAGTATTCAAAGAAGTTGTTGCAGGATGCTGACGCAGGACATTTGTGCATTGTCATGGTTTGACGATTGAGGAATATTTTTAATCTGTTTTGGGTTGACGTTTGCATGAGAACGATGCTCTTTTTTTATGTCACTAAGAGGCACATTTCAGTATTAGATTACATTGACAAATTTGTGTTGCCGTTGATAATTTAGGAGATTAGGCTTTCAATTAGGAGGTAACATGGTCTTATGAAACTAGATTGGGAGCTTTGTAGGTTTATGGTGTTGATTTAGATGACAGTGAACGCATGAAAGTGGCAGCAGCTGATTGAGTCCATTATTTCCTCATATAAAGTTATTGACTTATTGAATATACAGTTTTGGGTAAGTCGCCAAAATCTCATTGAATATACAGTTTTGTGTCCAAGACAATTGATAACTTGCCAACAGAAATGATAGCTTCGTCCTAGATGATCTCAGGTTTTGGCAGCCATGTCAATATATCATATATATTTGAACCCACGTTTTGCTTTTTTGATAATTGGCACTGGCCTCTGTGCTGACTTGTAAAGTTGCACTAGCGAGCAACTTCCTTCCTCGCTATCATGTGCAAAGAAAAGCTTGATAGGAGCCTGAGCTAATAGAATAAACAAACTCGATGTCACAAAACCAAGGATAGATCGCTCAAGGGAGCAACTCAAGATAGATGCACGTTTACTGCACAATTGTATACTGATTTCTTCTACAGTGAAAGTGTGAATTTTGCACGACATATAGCATAAAATGATGACCCTGCACACGCTGGTGGTGTAGTTTGTGTTTGGCCCCCCCAATTTATGTGAATGTGTGTAAGTAGGTTTTTTGGTGGTCAAAGTTGTTCGCCAAAATGATTCTTAGAATTTTCTGCTATTTTGATTGAATCCAAACATAATACTGCAGCGATCTGAGGAAATGGGCTTGTTTGTTGTTGATGAAGAAGACAATGAAACATTACTTATGCACCGTATCAGTTCAGACGATATTTATAGAAAGCAAGATGGTAAGTTTTTGGCTAAGACAAGCTTGTAGTCATTTTAGCTGTTTCTCCCCGCAATGTGTTGCTCAAGTAGTCATTTTTTCCAGATACAATAATCTCTTGGAGAGATCCAGAGTATTCAACAAAACTGGCTCTTAGCTTTCAGGAGCCGACAGGGTGCTCTTACATATGGTAATTGCTAGATATTTTTCTTATTAGTTTAGTCCACTGCTTAGTAATTTTCTAACTTGTATATTTCCTTATCGTCTGCTTATTGTAGCTGTTTCTTTAATGCTTAATGACATACTTCTTTTTTATGTAGGGATCAGATTGGTAGTGTGCAAAGAAATCTGAATTTTAATACTCTTAACAGTAAGTGTTTCTGTGCTCCACACTTAAAGCGTTATTCATATTTTCATGTTTTTTCTCCTTTCTTTAAATTTGCATATGGAATTTTTGGAAGTTAGAATAGCCACGCCTTGAATTAGAGTTGGATCTGTAAGCTAGAATAGCCACGCCTTGAATTCTCCCAAATCCCTTCAAAATTTGGAAAAGTCAATCTCCATCCACGGTGCTTGGTAAGTTGTCCGCAAAAATAAATGCCATTTTGTCACTTAGCCCTGTTGCCAACTTCCTGTTTGCTCCTAGTTGCTCCGTTTGCTGAGTTTCAACGATTAGTTCTTAAATGGATTACTATTACCATACACAAACTTGAACATCACAATGTACTAGCAGCAAAAATCAGATAAAATTGATCGTGATATGCTTTTGTACACTATGTATCCAGTCTCTTTTCAACACTTGTTATAGAATGCATATTTTCTTTGTCCTAATTGACTATTTACGCGGTGATCAATTGTTTATTCAAATGTTCTCTTCTTGTGCATGTAGGTTTGTGGGTTGAAACTAAAGATCGGTGTTTTGTGGCTTTTGACTAAAGACTTAGACAGATGAACATATAACCATATGCCAGTTGGACATAGTTGAAGACTATCCTTGACGTATATTGCTTTCTTTTTGTTGTCAAGACTTGTAGTCTACTTTTTGGGATATAAATATGTTAATATAATACTTCATTTTGGAATATTTGTGGTTACGTACATTGTTTCGAAATGAGTATTAATTTAATTCCGTTACAATTTACCCTTTATGGTTTTGAGATTAATGTTATCGATAGCATTCGGGACAGGCTTGCGCTAAACGTGCGTAAAATGCTGTGGAATTTTGGATATACAATAGGGTTCACAAAATGCTATTAAAAGTTGTTCGAACAATAGCGTGAAAATATTGCTATGGAATGTCAAACTTGTTATAGCAGTCAGCAAATGCTATAAAAGACACAACTACAATAGCGTGCAAGAAAAGCTATTAAATGTGAAGACATGTTATAGCGTTAAGAAATGCTATTAAAAATGTACCTACAATAGGGTGAAAAAAATGCTATGAAATGTCAAGTCCTGTAATAGCGTTCATGAAATGCTATAAAAGAGATAGCTAAAATAGCATTCACAAATGCTATAGAATGTCATACTTGTTATGGCGGTTACCAAATGCTATTAAAGACTACCTCCAATAGCGTTCAAAAAACGCTATAGTTGATGAGACTTTTAACAGCATGGGATAATACAGCATACGTAAAAATGCTATATATAATCTTCTATAGCATTTTTGGCACGCTATGAGATGTCTTTTTTGTTGTAGTGCGTCCTCTTAAGTGTCTGTAGGTCTCCTTTAGAATAGGAGTATGGTTTGGTACTAGCCAACCTAGTGTACTAATGGTTGGGGCCAATTGTGCTAAAGGTAAACCACATATTGTATAAAATATGTGATCATCAAGGATCTCTGTATTAGCTTAGCTTACTGGAATTTCACACTTTGCCAGGTGATGTTGCGATGGAGGTTATATATGAACTTGCGATTTGAATGCAAACTTAATATTTGGAGCAGTGGAAGATCCATCACTAAGCAGCCAAGTAAGCCGCGGAGTGCTTCGAATGTAAATTCCAACTTCATATTTTGTTACACATGGACTTAGAACATAACCTCTAAGTACGGGTTCGTGTCTTTATCTTCTGCTCTAGTAGGACTTTGGATTATGCTGAAAATAGTGCCTTTAATACACGCGTCATTTCTTCTTTCTATTCTCTTGCTTTATAGTTCCTTTGGTTTGCAGCCGCAATCCCTATTTGCAGTGATTGACGCACCACAAGAAATCCTCCTGAACATCACCATTGTGGACTGGTTTGGTCCAACCTAAACACTATGGCGCAACGTCGCAGCCATTCTCATCCGGCGACTTGGGGTAAGTACCCATCCTTTAAAAAATGGCTGTGGAAATTAGGGAAAGACACCAATCTTCTTGCTATTTCCTTATTTCTTTAGCAAGTATTGATTGTGTTGTTCTCTTTTATGTAGTTATAATTTTTCTAGTTTTTATTTTTGAAGACAACTCAAGCATCCACTAAGGTAATTATTTAAGTGATTTTGTTGTTCTTCATGCTTCATTTTACACCCAGTATTTTGGTTATTTGCTGAATGTATTTTTTCCTTTACTTTTTTAATTGGTATGCTGATTTTGGTTGGTTTAGGATGATATATGTGAACTGGAGGTGGTGTCTAAGTAAGTGCCAAGATTTTTTGTAGTTTTTGGGTGTTAATTTCTGATTTTTGTGTGTGATTTGTTAACTCATTTGCTCTAGGTGTGGTGTCTGAGCAAGTAATGTACTTAACCCCAAGGTAACTTAAATGGCCGTACATATGTCTTTGTAATTTTACTCCTATTGAAATTTTTGTCATTAGTGCCTGTTGTAATGTTGAGAAGATGTTTTGCTTAGAGTGATGCTTCATCCATAAAGAATGTCCACCAGTCTTTTTACTACTTGGCTTTGCATTCAGTAATTTCGCTGCATGTTTTTATTTGTTTTCATTGGGTTTATTGTTGGTTATGTCATGTTCTTTTGTGTTTTGTTATATACTTTATTAACTTATGGAAAAATTGATTTTTCCTTACATTCTAAGTAGAGTATAATGAATAGAAATTTTCTTACATGTTGTCTAGGTATTCTTAATCTTTACTTGAGTGAATATCTTTTTTGCCGTAAATTTGAGTATAATGAATAGAAATTTTCTTTCTTTTCCTCTTGATGTTGGGTGATTTTCATTTTTTTGTGATTGTGCTAAGGATTTTAAAAGCCATTGTTATGTATCCAATTAAGATGCTTCCATTTATTTTTGGATCCTCTTCGTATTGTAGGTCATCATGGCATTTGCAAGAAATGTTTTCATTGTTAGGAACATTCACGTTGTGAATCTAGACACTTTCAGCATTTAGTGTCTACATGGTACCAATAGCTCTTGCGATCTACATACTTTCAATTCGAAGAACTGTTGGTTTCTAAGAATATTAGTTGGAATTCATTTAGGTTGTTGAGATTAGTAATTTGAGTTGTAGTTTTGAGAGAATGCGGGCTCAGGCGTCGGTCATAAAATATTTTATTTTTCTTTTCCCTCTTGAAAATGTATTCTTTTCACTTTAATGTTCGAATGATTATCTTTTGCTTGCAACTTGATCTTCCCTTGATTTGTTTGTGCAATTTTGTCCTGATGCTTTCGCATCAATTAGTTAAGAAATTCAATTAGGGCTCTTCTTTTTACCATTTTTTTGGGGTATCCACGATGAATCCATCGACTTGGACTTTTATTTTTACTAATGTGTGTACTCTGAGTTGATTGGAGCTTGGGATTTATTTAAGGTCCCATTTGACTTGAGTGAATTTTTAAGTAGACTAATTTGTCCTTCTTCTTATTATCACACTGGCTCTTTAAAAAGAAAGATTTCCACTCTCTGTAATAATCAACACTAGAGTAAATTTTGATTGTTAATTTTTAAAATTGCGACATGATTAGTAGGAAGCATTCATTTGCATGTCAATTGTCAACCCAGTTTATCACATTTATGAAATTTGTAATGGTTTGAGGTAGAAACAAATCAAATTGATTTTCTTTTTTGCTTTCCCTTTTAATTTAATTGTCCAGAATCTAGAATTTGTGACTTTCTTGACATTGTTTAGGTCTAAGTATCATATATTTTGTGCTTTTTATTCTAGAGTGAGATGTTTCATTGTACGAGAAGAAAATTATTGTGTAGGATTTATCTGCATTTTGTTAGTATAAGTTTCTTTTATTTTCAAATGTCAGTTGGTTTTTGTGGTAAGTGGGAGCTTAACATCATCTACTTTAGTAGATAAGCGAATTTTCTCTATTTTTCTTGCTGAATCAAAATATTGTTTTATTTAAGTGAACTTTCGGATTTGAATCTCTAATTTGCAGCTGTTGGTGGCGGTAAAGAATTGTGATAGCGGATGTTGATCATATGATAAAGATTGTACAGAGACTAAGATGGTTAAAAAGGCTCTAGATTTATATTTACACTTAACACCATAAGCCCTAAAATACCCTCTGCTCCTTCGATTTTGTAGTTGTTCAGTTGAAAATGCTAGAGCTCCAAAGTGTTGATACAATTAGATTGCTTCCATAAAAGTGGTCCAAAAGTTCATTTGAATCTCACATTTGTATTCTACTTTATAGGCCCAACTTTTTTAGTTTTTTCATAGTTAGATTGTTGTGAATGCAACTCAATAAGAAAATCCGTCCAAGTAATTTTTTTCCCCCATGTGGCAAAAATTTTCAATTGATCAATTAGATATTAGTTGCTTAGCTTTTTTTATTTGCTTACTATATAATTTTGGTTGGTGTAATTGCTTCAGTCGGATCGATCGATGATGGGAGCAGTGCAGATTTTACTGAGTGGTTAGTTAAGGTTCTCATCAGTGTGACCATAAATTAATGTCAAACTAAAATCTCATCTCAAATTAGTGTGTGTTGTAGTGAAATGGTGCTTTATAACTTCATGATTGGATGACAAGTTTGGAGAATGTAATTCATTATTTTATTTTTTGTTGAACGACTTCGGTTGTCTTCTCAAAGTGTGAGTTTTTTCTTTGTGATTTCACCTTTTACATGATCGATAGCAAGAGATAATGTCTATTATGTGTCATCGTATAATTATTGTTCGATGGACAAATATTGGTTTACTAATTTTTGCCAATTGCCTTCCAACAATTTTTTTTTAATTTTCAATCAAGTGCCTTCATGGATTCGCAATTGGGTGGTTTCGGTTATTCAACCCTTTAATGTTCAACATAATTTTGGATTTGCTTTTATTGATAAAGTACTATGTGGTTTTTTATTTTAGGGGGCATGAAGTGATGAGAAGGAAGTGTGGGTTATTTTTGACTGAATTGCTATTGGGGGTGCTGCGGTGAAAGCCATTTTTGCTCTTTGAAACGGGAAAAACTCTTATCCAACATATAGAAAAAGAGGTGACTTTAATTTAGCAACAGTGCCGAGTTCTATTGTCCTATTGAAGTGCCAACTATGTTATCTATTTAAAAAAATGCAAGCTATGGAAAGAGAAAATTGTTATTGTTTAATCATCCTATTATTGTGCTTTGTTAAGGCTACTATTGCTACATTAGTGTGGATGCTATTGGACGCAAAGGGTGCTAGAGAAATTATGTGCCGATGGTGGCTTCATGTGAGTGTTTATATTATGTATGGATTTAAAAGCTGATGATCATTCACTCAAACGTTTTAAGGGTTACAGAAAACGTTTAAGTAGAACACAAACATATGTTGAAGACTCGTACAGACAACTTTGATACATTTGATCGGCAGTAATGGTATCACTAATTGTCTGATAAAAAGCCTCGGTTAATGTTAAATGAGGATTAGTCTAAGCATCAAAGTCCTTAAGTGGGTACTGTTGTATGTATTTCTTTTCTAATTCTATATCATCAATTAACATTAAATTAGTGCTATTGGATATGGGATTATGACTATGGGAAAGTTTGGAAAGTGGCCCTCGGTTTAGATCTGCTTTGTTCTACTTCTTATATGGTCCATGGTCCTTATGTTTTCCTTGAATTTTAGTTTGGATAATTATTGCGCATTCTATTAGCTTTTCTTCTTCTGCTTTTCTTTCTTTTGTTTGGATAGTTGTTGGGGGCAAACCATATAAATATACTAATAGTTTGTTTGTATAGTAGATTGTAACTTTAGTGCAATGTTTTACATTTTTATTTTACTAGAATTGTAATGACATATAACTATTCTAATAGTTTGTGTGTGACTGAACCTAAACTATAAGCTTAATTAGAATACTTGCATTATGCTCGTTATTTCTTTCTGATTTTTGTAATTAGTAATGCTCTTTTTCTATTATAAACCTCGACATAGTAGAAGAAATAAACTTAATTTTTTAAAATTTTTTCAGGAGTGACATCTATGATTCTACAAATACGAAGATCACAAGAGTTTCAAAAGAGCTATCTCAAGTACGGCATTGCCCTTCCCTTTGTCACAATTTATGGCGATAAGCTAATAACTGGTATCGGTCATTGTTTCTCCACACTGTAGGATTTTAGGAAGGGATTTCATGACGTAATCTTTTAGGTATCTATTTATCAATTCATTTTTAAAGCATTTTAGACTCATTAGTGGTAATGTTGTGTTACTTCATCCTGTTTTGTTTTCTGATTTCAGTTTTGATCTTCAAGAATGATCCTTCTGTTCATTGAAGAGGTAATCCTTCAATGAATCTGCATTTTTTGGATCTTCAATTCATTGGAAAAGGTATATCGAGAACACTTCAAATTCTCTTTTTTTTTTTTTTATGTTCGGAGGATATTTTTTATCAATAAAAATTAGACTGGGAAAAGATCCACTCTACAGATGGTAACCTTCAAAGGGGAAAAAAATGGCCAAATTAGTGGCAATGATTGGGGGCAATTGTTAGTGTATTGTCTTATTGTTCAGTTGTTGTCCTATAAAATGGCCAAAATTGGATTGGAAGTAATCGCTGCTAGTCTAATTACAATTTTTTGTTTGAATAATGGCGGAGAATTGCTGGCAATATATTCGATTGTGTGACCGAGAGGAGTAGTGTGGTCAATACGTTGGAGATTTTTTAATCAAATGGTGGACTTATTTGGACAATTCCGTAAAATCCCCAACAGACTTATTTGGTCAGTTGTCTTTGTTTTTTCTAGCCTATCGAATGTATGGTAGTCATCTTGATTTTTTGGGTACATGGGTATTAGCTCGGTTTGATGCATTTGGGTGATTATTGCTCCTCCTCTAAAAACTCCAACTAATTACTAAGATTAAAATATTAAAGACAGAACCAATGTACTAATCGTATCACCGACGGCCCAAACGAAGAGATATTAAACACGGACCCAAAGGAAGTTTTATCTGCTTTGAAGAATTCTTGATTTTACATTTTGATGGGAAGATTTTGTTAGTTGAAGCCTTGTTTGGTCTTAGGAGTAAAAGATTAGCGTTATCCTCATTGTAAAACTTTTCAGGGATAGAGCCATAGAGTTTTGAAAAACATCTTGGGTAGGGGTGTTTATTCACGCTGGTTGTCCGCATCAGGTACGAAATCTCAAAGCAAATCCTTTGTTAAAATTCATAGCTTGCAAAACCTAAGAGCGTACTGCTGTTGTATTGAGCCTAACGTAATAATAATGTTTACAAGGAAAATTAATAAATAGATAATCCTGATTAAGCAAAAGGACTAAACCCTAATAGAAAACCCTAATTAATGCCTGATGCTTCAAATTTCTACATTTTCGCTTCTTAGCATTTGATTTTCGATTCAAATGGCTTGTGGGATTTGTTGTAGAAGATTAATAAGATTATGTTTGATTCCATTGGCTACCATTTATGAGTAACGCTTAGGACTTATATTTGTGGTGATGTACTTCGCGACATAAGCGAGGATGCTATTGGACACAAAGGATGCTATAGAAAATATGTGCCGATGGTGGCTTCAGGTTAGTGTCTATACTATGTATGGATTTACATTGCAATTTCTTGACATGAGGGCAACTGGGTTAGGGATTAAAATCTGGACAGCCTTGGTGGGTATGGTAGGACTACAAATTCTTGTTTGTGTGTTTATTTTGAGTTGTAATATGGATCTCCTTCAACCTAAGTTTCTATTTATCTAAATGCAGGTGGGTTGGGAATTGGAATTTGTGTTGCCATGGTTGGCGTAATAGTCATACAAACTGTTTTGGTTTTGTTTGTTTTTTAAATTTTATCGTGGTAGTCCTCCGACCTAAGGTTTTAGTTATAGCAATAGCTGAAATGGATTTGATAAAGACAAATTTGGGAAGGAATGTTAGGCACATGTGTTTAGTGCAATATGTGGTTGGTTTTGGAAAGGCATTCTTTACTTGACTTGGGAAGGATATGTTAATTGGGAACCATATCGGATTTTTGTAGCGTTAATTTTTTGGACCTAAGAACTATGAACGCCAACTCTTTTTTTTGTTACTTGAGGCTTTTTTGGACCGAAGGAATTCATTCTTTAAGCGTACAGACATATGTCGAAGACTCGTACAGACAACTTTGATACATTTGATCGGCAGTAATGGTATCACTAATTGTTTGATAAAAAGCCTCGGTTAATGTTAAATGAGGATTAGTCTAAGCATCAAAGTACTTAAGTGGGTACTGTTGTATATATTTCTTTTCTAATTCTATATCATCAATTAACGTTAAATTAGTGCTATTGGATATGGGATTTTGACTATGGGAAAGTTTGGAAAGTGGCCCTCGGTTTAGATCTGCTTTGTTCTACTTCTTATAAGGTCCATGGTCCTTATGTTTTCCTTCAATAATTTTAGTTTGGATAATTATTCCTCATTCTGTTAGCTTTTCTTCTTCTGCTTTTCTTTCTTTTGTTTGGATAGTTGTTGGGGGCAAACCATATAAATATACTAATAGTTTGTTTGGATAGTAAATTGTAACTTTAGTGCAATGTTTTACATTTTTATTTTACTAGAATTGTAATGACATATGACTATTCTAATAGTTTGTGTGTGACTGAACCTAAACTATAAGCTTAGAATGCTTGCATTATGCTCGTTATTTCTTTCTGATTTTTGTAATTAGTAATGCTCTTTTTCTATTATAAACCTCGACATAGTAGAACAAATAAACTTAATTTTTTAAATTTTTTTCAGGAGTGACATCTATGATTCTACAATTACGAAGATCACAAGAGTTTCGAAAGAGCTATCTCAAATACGGCATTGCCCTTCCCTTTGTCACAATTTATGGCGATAAGCTAATAACTGGTATCGGTACTTGTTTCTTCACACTGTAGGATTTTAGGAAGGGATTTCATGACGTAATCTTTTAGGTATCTATTTATCAATTCATTTTTAAAGCATTTTAGACTCATTAGTGGTAATGTTGTGTTACTTCATCCTGTTTTGTTTTCTGATTTCAGTTTTGATCTTCAAGAATGATCCTTCTGTTTATTGAAGAGGTAATCCTTCAATGAATCTGCATTTTTTGGACCTTCAGTTCATTGGAAAAGGTATATCGAGAACACTTCAACTTCTCTCTTTTTTTTTTTTTATGTTCGCAGTATATTTTTTAATAATAAAAATTAAACTGGGAGAAAGATCCACTCTACAGATGGTAACTTTCAAAGGGGAAAAAAATGGCCAAATTAGTGAGGGCAACTGGGTTAGGGATTCATGACCAATGCTCCTCCAATCATGATTTTTTCCCAATTATTTTCATAACGAAAAAATATTCATTTTCGTTTCAATTCTAAATGTTTTACAAATGTCGTTATATTATCTGGTTACGTCTTAAATGCTACTTTGTACTGAATAGGCTATTTTATGGAAGGTTTTAGTTGTTAACTGGTTGGTTGTTAGGTTGTCCAAGCTATGTAAATTTGCTTTGGTTTTTTTTCAAGTCAAGTCTCAATTAGATTGCTCATAAGTTGTTTGCCGACATGCATTAATTTGTGGTTTCAATTACTTATTGAATTGTTATGGTCATTATGTGCACTATGTTTTTTCCTCATATTCTTTAAATTGAATTCACCAATTAGATATGTAAAACTTCTGGATTTATTTTATTTGTTCAGTGAGTAATGGTTTGTGAATTCTATAGTGGGTTTGGCAATTCCTTTCACCTTCGGCCAGTTCCTTATTTTGGATTTCTTTCTTTTAAAACAACAATTCCTTATGGAGACTGCAATTCATTGTTGTTTAATTGGTTCGATTGGGATTTCATGGTGGTGGATAAGGCTACTTTATGGAAGGCTCCAGTTGTTAGTGGGTCGGTTGTTAGGTTATCCAATATGTTGATTTGCTTTGGTTTTTTGATAGTCAAGTCTCAATGGGATTGCTCATCGGATGTTTTTGGACCTGTGTTAATTTGTACTTTTTATTACTCACTGAATTGTTAAGGTTATTCGTTTGATCTATACTTTTCCTCAGGTCAGCTAACCAAGAACCAGACCGATTAGTTGCTCTCTGGACTGTACGAAGGTTTTAATGCCTGATGCGTCAAATTTCTAGATCTTCACTTCTTAGCTTTTGATTTTCGATTCAAATGGCTTATGGGATTTGTTGTAGAAGATTAATCAGATTATCTTTGATTCCATTGCCTATCATTTATCAGTATAATTTAATCAGAAATCTTGTTCAATGCTTAGGACTCATATTTGTGGTGATGTAAGCTTCTCACATCTTTTAGTTATGGTCCTTTCTCAATTCTTCGTCTTCTTCCTCTTTTGGATGACCTTTTAGTTCCGAGGCATATACTTCAAGACTTTTTCGTGTGGCAGCTATTTGATGGGAAAGATGGAAGACCCAAGTACCCGCGACGAAGGGTTATGTGCCCCATTCTTGTAGATCTGGTGCAAACGCCCGCCACTTGGATTCGTTGGTGAAAAAGTTTGAGACCAATAGTCATTCTTATACCAGAAATGCAACTCTTTAATACTATATTCTTTTATCTAGACTGGAATGTTGGGGAAGTATTAGGCTTCTACCTGTCGTCGATCGATCATTAGCACATGAGTTTGGTGAATTCTTTTTGGTACTTCCAGAAAATCATAATTTATTGGTCCTGAAAAACTGGAATTCATGTACAGGAATTGTTTGTTTTTTCCTGTTCTTTACAATTCTTTTTTCAGGTGTGAATTAGATGACTTTGTGGTATTTAGGGTATGATGTTTGGCAATGAAAATTTGTGGTGGTTCTCTGCATCTCTTTACCTTTTATTTTCTTGGGTGAGAGAATTGTGAACAGGAGACACATTTTAGTGTTTCGTTGGATTTATTTTTGAAAATATCAAGACACAAACTGTCTTGAATGGGTTGGATGAGGTTTTGATTTGGATCTGACAGGTGAGATTAGTCCTCAGTATTCCAATTCCCTCCCAAATCAGTCCAATCAGCCTTAGCGTTGTCCATTAATCTCGGCTGCTGAATAAAAAAGTCTCATTTTCTCTCTCTATTCTCTCTATTGCGCCAGTCTGTCTTCTCTCTACTGTCTTGAGGTTTCTTCCCTGATTGAAGAAAGAGGTATTTTGCTGCGTCGATCCCCTTTTTTTCTGCTTAATTCGTTCCCAATCTATTGATTCTATGGCTATAGAAGTTGTTCAGATCTAGAGTTTGGTTTCCCGCGGCAATGGTCAGTGGAAGTCAGACGATGGATCGGTGTAGAGAAGGCGAAGCAAACGTTGATTTGCAATTGCAGATATAAACACTTGAGAGTGGAACCGTGGGGTATTTGAGACAACCTCCGACACAGTGTCACCATTGAACGTCGACAGTGGAAGTATGCTTTCTTCCAATCAACCTTCCCATCTTCTGACACATCAGGTGTTTTATTGGTGAGTTATGTTTTCATCCATGATTCTCAACTAAACTTCTTTAGATGTCCTTCAGGAAAAATGGGCTAGTGACCATGTGGTATTTTAGACAAGCTGCATTTCATACCCAAATTTGGTTTCGGTCATCTTCCTTGAGTTGTATAGAGGAAAATATTCCAACTGAGCAACAAAAAAAAAACTAAGCTTGGGAATAAATATTAGCCAAGCAAAACAAAAATTATTCTACATGTAAGTATATTTATTATTATTTTTCTTTTTTTGGGGATTTTGAATCAAATACTGCTATATTGAATTTTGTTTAGTTGATTAATTTTTTTAAATGGTGGCTTGGATTTCATAGGTAAAAGTCTAGCTTATGTTATCTGTCTGTTTATGTTCATTGTATTTCATAGTTAGAGCGAAGGGTATGTAGCTTGAAATTGTTTGGGGGCTATAGATAGTACTTTTGATAACTTCTTATAACTTTGTTGTGATTCCAATTTTTTTCGAGGTATGATGGAATGCCTGTGTGGTCATCTTATGAGAACTTCCTTTTGGAGGTATGATTCCTTGTTCTTTTTATTCCGCTCTAATGCAGTACTCTGCCAATTGTGATTGCTTCTTAATTATTTTCATAACAACAAAAGTCTTCATTTTCGTTTTGATCCTAAATGTTTTACAGATGTCTATATAGTATTTGGTTATGTCTTAAATGCTACTTTGTACTGAATAGGCTACTTTATGGAGCGTTTCAGTTTTTAACTGGCCGGTTGTTAAGTTACGTAAATTTGCTTTGGTTTCTCGAAAGTCAAGTCTCTTCAATTACTTATTGATATGTTAAGGTTATTATGTGTACTATGTTTTTTTCTCATATTCTTCGATTTAAATTGACCAATGAGAAATGTAAAGCTTATGGATTTATTTTATTTCTCCAGTGAGTAATGGGCTCTAAATTCTAGAATGGGTTTGCCAATTCCTTTCACCTTCTGTCAATTCCTTATTTTGGGTTTCTTTCTTTAAAAACAACAATTCCTTATGGAGATTGCATTTCATTATTGTTTAATTGGTTTGATTGGGATTTCTTGGTGGTGGATAAGGCTACATTATGGAAGGCTCCAGTTGTTATGTGTGGGTGGTTAGGTTATCCTATTTTTGGGAGACTGTGGAAGAGAGGAACAATGAAATTGGATTTGCAATAAGAAGACCATAATAGACAAACAAACTCCGGAACTAGCTTTGTATCTACGTGGGTAGCCCTCTAGTTGATTCTCTAGTCTTACTACTTGAACAAAATAAGTGTGGCTGATTCTTGATTAAGAAACCACTATTCACTAATCATTCCTTGATGAACTGTCAAAGGTTGGTATCACCTCCATTGTTGACTCGTAAATTTTTATATCTTTCTTATTGGAAACGGAAAACGACATGGGAGATATTTTTTTACTTGCAGTTGTTGACGTCTAGGACTCAAGATTTTCTAGAGGCCATAGCTCAGGTGCGATTCTCTCTCTCTTTGTTTTTTTATACGCAATAATAACTCTCTCTATATGTATTCTATGGAACAAGGTGTTTAGTTAATGAAACATTGTAAAATGGATTTGCTCTAAAAGCCAAATCGGTTTCTAGGTTGTCTATAGATAATGATTTTATGAAGGGAAAGGCGAACGATAGAAACTAAAGAAATAAATTTAGCTTTTGTGATTAATTTTCTTCTAATCATTTCGTCTTTCCATTACTTGCATAAAACCCTCAACAGAATTCATGATCCAATCATAACCCAAATCTATTGGACGAAAGGTGTAGGTGATTGTTGTGGCTTAATTGCCGTGGCTTATGGCTTCTGCTTTAATCATAATGTAGGAAGCTATGTAATTTGCTCCAAAGCTTCTGCTTTATGCCTATGGACCAAAAAACTCTCAAATTAAATAGAGGATTTTTTTAGGATCTCCATTTTGATGCTTTACATTTCTGCATTTCATGATAATCTTTTACGACAAGTTCAATTGCAACGGAAGGTTGTTTCACAAAATATATAAACAAAAGTTTGATACATTGACATGTAGTCTCTTGAGTCAACTTGAATATGTAAAACAAATAAATGCCTTTTCATTGTTATTTTGATGTCTACTATCCTATTTAGGGAAGGGAAATCCAGCTGCTAGCTAAATTGAGATTTAATTGTGATCTATAGTTTTCAATTAACTGACCAACTCTTAAAGCAAGTTTTCTACTTTTTCTATAGTTACTCCAGTCGTGTGATGTTTTTTACGGGATGTGAATTTCAGTTCTTGGCACTAAGTGTCTCTTTCATTTTCATTTTCCATCTCTCTTTGGATGAACCTTTGTCTTCTGTGGGTAACATCGCCTCAAAAACCACAACGGCTTCAAGTATCGGCAACCTTCAGCAACAATCAAGTATCGGCGACCTCCAACCACAAGGCAGAGGTAAAGAAAAAGATCTCTTTCTGTACTGATGTTAGATTTTGATACTCCGGTTTGTATTTTTTTCGTAATTTTGATACTCCGATTTCTATCGGGTTTCATTACCTAAGGGAAGGTTTAGGGGTTAATTCATTCTTAAAGCAATCTTTGTGAGGAATCATGTTAAAGGTTTAGGGGTTCTACCCAAAACGATTTAAGGGTTAGAGAGAACTCTTAAGACGAACACGCACACAGACAACTTTGACGCATTTGATTGGCAGTCATGGTATGAAGTATAATACTCCATCAGCTGCATACTAACTGTTTGATAAAAAGCCTCAATTAATGTTAAATGGGGATTAGTCTAAGCATCAAAGTCCTTCAGTGGGTACTGTTGTATCTATTTTTTTTTCTAATTCTATATCATCAATTAACATTAAATAAGCGCTGTTGGATATGGGATTATGACTATGGGAAAGTTTGGAAAGTGTGACTCAGTTTAGCTGCTTTGTTTTATTTCTTGTAAGGTCCGTGGTCCTTATTTTTTCCTTCAAATTTAGTTTGATAGTTATTGGGGGTACTGTTAGCTTTTCTTTTTCTACTTCTCTTTCTTTTGTTTGGTTTGTTGTTGGGGGAGCCATATAACTATTCTAATTGTTTGTTTGGATAGTTGACTGTAACTTTAGAGTAATAGTTAACATTTTTATTTTACTAGAATTGCAATGACTTATACCTATTCTAATAGTTTGTATGTGACTTAACCTAAACTATAAACTTAATTAGAATATTTGCATTATGCTTGATTAGTCTCTCTGATTTTTGTAAAATAATGCTCTTTTTCTATTCAAAACCTAGACATAGCAGAACAAATAAATTTATATTGTTTTATTGCGTTTTTGTGTTTTTTTAGGAGTGAGATCTATATGAGTCTACAATTACGGTGATCACCAGAGTTTCAAAAATGGTATCTGAAGTACGCCATTGCCCTTCTTATTGTCCCGTTGTATTGCGATAAGCCTATAACTGGTATATTACCTATTTCTCTAGATTGTAGGCTTTTACGAAGGGATTTCATGACCTAATCTTTTAGGTATCTATTTATCAATTCAATTTTAAAGCATTTGAGACTCGTTTGTGGTTTCCTCATGTCAGTGTTGTGTTACTTTATCCTATTTTGGTTTTTGATTTCTGTTTTGATTTACAGGATGGATCCTTTAGTTCAATGAAAAGGTGGTCCTTCAATGAAAATGCATTTTTTGGACCTTCAGTTCATTGAAACGGTAATCTTTCTGTGTTGGTTTTCGATTTAGGATTTCAAATCTGTTTTGAATTGAATTTCATTTTCAAATCCTAATGTGCTAAGAGATATATCAAGAACACTATACCTTTTTTTTTTACTATGATCGGAGAATATTTTTTTGTCTACAAAAATAAAACTGATAGAAAGATCCACTCTGTCGAGGGTATCTTCCAAAGGGGGGAGAAAATGGCCAAATTAGTGGTAATGATGGGGGACAGTTGTTGAGTGTTGTCTTATTGTGCAATTTTTGTCCCATGAAATGGCCAAAATTAGATTGCAAGTGATTACTGTGAATTTGATTACATTTTTTTGTTCGCATAATGGAGGAGAACTGTTGGCAATATATTGGACTGTGTGACTGTGAATGAATGTTAGGTGCTTCCCTGTTACTGGAAGACAGAATTCCGTCCTCAGTCCTACAGAGAGAGGGGATGGATAGACGAATAAGTGTGGTAGGCACGACCAGTAGTGTGCTCAATACGTTGGGGATTTTTTTTATCGAATGTTGGAGTTATTTGGTCATTTTCATAAAATCCCCAGCAGACTTATTTGGTCAGTTCGCTTTGTTTTGTTCTCTACCGCATGTGGTTGCAATGGTTAGGGTAATATCTAGCTTATCGAGTGTGGGTGTACGGTAGTTACATTGATTTTCTGGGGGCATGGGTATTAGCTCGGTTTGATACGTTTAGGTGATTATTGCTCCTCCTCTGAAAACTTCAGCTAATTACTAAGACTGAAATATTAAAGACATGGAACTAATGTGGTAATCGTAACTCAATGGGCCCGAACGAAGAAACGTTAAACACGGACCCGGGGGAAGTTTTGCTTTGAAGAAATCTTGATTTTAGATTTTGTTGGCAAGATTGTGTTAGTTGAAGCGTTCTTTGGTCTTAGAAGTAAAAGACTTTCATGAGGCATGTAGATCGAGCCAAATGATGGGGTTTGTGAACTCTTTTTGTTAAATCCTTTTTTTGGTTTTATGATCTAATATTGCTGTTTATTTTTTTGTGAAACGGTCATGTGTCCTGGCAGGTGTTCGAGTTTGCTAACACGCAACAGGATGTGTACAACATTGGCCTTGGGTCTGGTGTTTGCCCTTTTTACTGTTGCATAAACGGTTGCCGGGTGAAATTTCACTTAGTGCACTTAATTAGTGTTATGTATTTTGACATTTTATTTTGTGTCTAATCTGTATTGTTTTTTCTCAATTACTATATTGGATAGGGACTAAATTGTGCATACTTTGGACTTCTTTGACTAGATTGTGTTTGGTATTCAAATTTGCATGGAGTTATTAAAATTGTAAATTTAAAACCCTTTGCGACATAAGTTGCACTGCATTATTTTTTTATGTCAATTTTTGACTTTTAAACTCGTGGGCCACTTCCCTAGTGTGACCATATATTAATGTCAAACTAAAATTCTCATATTTTCAAATTAGTGTGTGTTGTACTGGATGGTGCTTTAGAAGTTCATGATTGGATGAAAAGTTTGGAGAATGTGTTTTATTATTTTATTTTTTGTCGTAGAACTTCTGTTGTCTCCTCAGAGTGCGAGTTTTTTCTTTGTGATTTCACCTTTTACACGATCGATATTAAGAGATAATGTCCATTGTGTGTCATGGTATAATTATTGTTCAATGGGCAAGCATTGGTTTGGAGAATGTGTTTTATTATTTTATTTTTTGTCTTACAACTTCTGTTGTCTCCTCAGAGTGCGAGTTTTTTCTTTGTGATTTCACCTTTTACACGATCGATATTAAGAGATAATGTCCATTGTGTGTCATGGTATAATTATTGTTCAATGGGCAAGCATTGGTTTACCATTTTGTGCCAATTGCCTTCCTAAAAGTTTTTTTAATTTTCAATCATGTGCGTTTAGGCGCATGCAACTGAGTTGTTTCGGTTATTCGACTCTTTAATGTTCAACATAATGTTTGATTTGCTTTTATTGATAAAGGACTGAGTGGTCTTTTATTTTAGGGGCATGAAGTGATGAGAAGGAAGTGGGTGATTTTTGATAGAATTGCTATTGGGGGCGGTGCGGTTCTAACCGTCAATTCCTTAAAAGCCATTTTTGCTCTTTGGAAAGGTAAAATCTCCTTCTAACGTATAGAAAAAGATGTGACTTTAATTTAGTAGCAGTGCTGAGTTCTCTTGTGCTGTTAAAGTGTCAACTATGTTACTGATCTATTTAAAAACATGCAAGCTATGGGAACAGAAAATTGTTATTGTGTAATCATCCTATTGTTGTGCTTTGTTAGGGCTATTATTGCTAGATTAGTGAGGATTCTAATGGACATAAAGGGTGCTATCGAAATTATGTGCAGATGGTGGCTTCATGTGATTGTTTATCCTATATCTAGATTTACATTGCAATTTCTTGATATGAGAGCAACTGGGTTGGGGTAAAATTTGGAAAGCATTGGGTGGCACGGTAGGACTAGAAATTCTTGTGTTTTTGTTTTTTTTGAGTTGTACTATGGATCTCCTCCAACCTAAGTTTTGATTTATCTAAATGCATTTGGGCTGGGAATTGGAATTTGGAAAGCCATGGTTGACGTTGTAGTCTTGCGATCTGCTTTATTTTTGTTTGTCTTTTTTTTTCTTGGTTAAATTTTAACGTGGTATTCCTCCAACCTAGCTTTTTGTTTATAGCAATTGTTGAAATGGCTTCGTTAATGATTAATTGTTTAGGTGCATTCTTATTGGATCTTTGTATACATGTGTGTACTTATTACGAAAGTCTAAGGGAGAGAACGATGAGTACAGAAGGGCTATCAATATGTTTTCTTTTGGGACTAGACTGAGAAGACTGTTGGAGGTATCTAATTGCTTCATTAGGCTGTGCTTGGTATGTTAATTTTATTTTTGTTGCGGGAGTAAAAGATGTTATTAACTTTAGAAAAGCGGAAAGAATAACGTAGGATTGTTATTGGAAATCATTATAATTAAGCTAACCTTCTTCCCATGGCGATGCCTTATATTATTTGAGTTTGCTTAAGTACACTATGGAAACGGTTCTGACCAAAGCTAACTTTCTTCCTGAATTATAGCCTCTTTCGGATCTGAATATTTTTTTGGTGGCTTAATCTTTTTAGTTTTTTTTTTTAATTATACTTAAGGTATGTCGAATGAATCAAGTTCCTGTAATAGTTGATATCAAAATGCCGAACGCATCAAGCTTCCTTAATATTCTTTATTAAATGCCCAATGATTAAGTTTCCTAAATAGTGTATATTTAATGTTGAAAAGTGTTCAGCGCTTATTTGTGTAATTAGATGTGGCTAATTAATGCATTATTGGGCACTCTACTGCGTAGCTAAGGCTTTAACGTGTTTGGGCACTCGGCCACATGCCAACTTTCTCCTCTTCGATATACTCAAAAGGTTTTGGAATATAAGTTCTTTTCATGGAATTGAGTGCAAGTTTTTGTAGTACCAATGTGAGTAGTTTCAATTATTATCTGCTTCACTACAAATGGATTTTGTTTTGCTTAAGTTCTTTACCCTCAATCTCATATTCTGTTTAATTTGTGCAATCACTGGATTCATGCATGATTTTTGATGACTGAGATATGGGTTCTAGGCTTTCAACCTAGGGCTCATAAGGGGGCTATTCAAGATTTATCATTGGATTGACGCACTTTCAAAGTTAATGGACAGATCAGGTGATGACTCCTCTCTCCCTCAAATTTACACATTTCTTGATTATACTTTTTTCCGCTAAACGCATGATAAAAGGGTCGTTTTGGTTATTGAAATCTTTAATCTTCTGTATAATTTTGGATTTTCTTCTGTGGATAAACGACTAAGTGGTTTTCTATATTTTTGGGGCATCAAGTGATGAGAAGGAAGTGCAGGTGATTTTTGACCGAATTTCTATTGGGCGCTGCGGTTCTAACCGTGGATTCCTAAATCCATTTTTGGTCCTTGGAAAGATGAAAACTCTTCTCCTCCGTATAGAAAAAGAGGTGACTTTAATTTAGCCACAGGGTTGAGTTCTATTGTCATTTTAAAGTGCCAACTATGTCACTCATCTATTTAGACAAATGCAAGCTGTGCGAAGAGAAAATTGTAAATGTGTAATGATCCTATTGTTGTGCTTTTTTTTCAAGGCTATTATCGCGACATAAGCGAGGATGCTATTGGGCACAAAGGGTGCTATAGAAAATATGTGCCGATGGTGGCTTCAGGTTAGTGTCTATACTATGTATGGATTTACATTGCAATTTCTTGACATGAGGGCAACTGGGTTAGGGATTAAAATCTGGACAGCCTTGGTGGGTATGGTAGGACTACAAATTCTTGTGTGTGTGTTTATTTTGAGTTGTAATATGGATCTCCTCCAACCTAACTTTCTGTTTATCTAAATGCAGCTGGGTTGGGAATTGGAATTTGTGTAGCCATGGTTGGCGTAATAGTCATAGAAACTGCTTTGGTTTTGTTTGTTTTTTAAATTTTATCGTGGTAGTCCTCCGACCTAAGGTTTTGGTTATTGCAATAGCTGAAATGGATTTGATATAGACAAATTTGGGAAGGAATGTTAGGCACATGCGTTTAGTGCAATATGTGGTTGGTTTTGGAAAGGCATTCTTTACTTGACTTGGGCAGGATATGTTAATTGGGAACCATATCGGATTTTTGTAGCGTTAATTTTTTGGACCTAAGAACTATGAACGCCAACTCTTTTTTTTTGTTACTTGAGGCTTTTTTGGACCGAAGGAATTCATTCTTTAAGCGATCATTGTAAGCAATCTTGCTAAAGGTTTACCTGTTCTACAAAAAACGTTTTAAGGGTTACAAAAAAACGTTTTAAGGGTTACAGAAAACGTTTAAGTAGAACACAAACATATGTTGAAGACTCGTACAGACAACTTTGATACATTTGATCGGCAGTAATGGTATCACTAATTGTCTGATAAAAAGCCTCGGTTAATGTTAAATGAGGATTAGTCTAAGCATCAAAGTCCTTAAGTGGGTACTGTTGTATGTATTTCTTTTGTAATTCTATATCATCAATTAACATTAAATTAGTGCTATTGGATATGGGATTATGACTATGGGAAAGTTTGGAAAGTGGCCCTCGGTTTAGATCTGCTTTGTTCTACTTCTTATATGGTCCATGGTCCTTATGTTTTCCTTCAATTTTAGTTTGGATAATTATTGCTTATTCTGTTAGCTTTTCTTCTTCTGCTTTTCTTTCTTTTGTTTGGATAGTTGTTGGGGGCAAACCATATAAATATACTAATAGTTTGTTTGGATAGTAGATTGTAACTTTAGTGCAATGTTTTACATTTTTATTTTACTAGAATTGTAATGACATATAACTATTCTAATAGTTTGTGTGTGACTGAACCTAAACTATAAGCTTAATTAGAATACTTGCATTATGCTCGTTAGTTCTTTCTAATTTTTGTAATTAGTAATGCCCTTTTTCTATTATAAACCTCGACATAGTAGAAGAAATAAACTTAATTTTTTTTAATTTTTTCAGGAGTGACATCTATGAGTCTACAATTACGAAGACCACAAGAGTTTCAAAAGAGCTATCTCAAGTACGGCATTGCCCTTCCCTTTGTCACAATTTATGGCGATAAGCTAATAACTGGTATCGGTACTTGTTTCTCCACACTGTAGGATTTTAGGAAGGGATTTCATGACGTAATCTTTTAGGTATCTATTTATCAATTCATTTTTAAAGCATTTTAGACTCATTAGTGGTAATGTTGTGTTACTTCATGCTGTTTTGTTTTCTGATTTCAGTTTTGATCTTCAAGAATGATCCTTCTGTTCATTGAAGAGGTAATCCTTCAATGAATCTGCATTTTTTGGACCTTCAATTCATTGGAAAAGGTATATCGAGAACACTTCAACTTCTCTCTTTTTTTTTTTTTTTTTATGTTCGGAGGATATTTTTTATCAATAAAAATTAAACTGGGAGAAAGATCCACTCTACAGATGGTAACTTTCAAAGGGGAAAAAATGGCCAAATTAGTGGCAATGATTGGGGGCAATTGTTAGTGTGTTGTCTTATTGTTCAGTTGTTGTCCTATAAAATGGCCAAAATTGGATTGGAAGTAATCGCTGCTAGTCTAATTACAATTTTTTGTTTGAATAATGGCGGAGAATTGTTGGCAATATATTCGATTGTGTGACCGAGAGGAGTAGTGTGGTCAATTCGTTGGAGATTTTTTAATCAAATGGTGGACTTATTTGGACAATTCCGTAAAATCCCCAACAGACTTATTTGGTCAGTTGTCTTTGTTTTTTCTAGCCTATCGAATGTATGGTAGTCATCTTGATTTTTTGGGTACATGGGTATTAGCTCGGTTTGATGCATTTGGGTGATTATTGCTCCTCCTCTAAAAACTCCAACTAATTACTAAGATTAAAATATTAAAGACAGAACCAAAGTACTAATCGTGTCACCGACGGCCCAAACGAAGAGATATTAAACACGGACCCAAAGGAAGTTTTATCTGCTTTGAAGAATTCTTGATTTTACATTTTGATTGGAAGATTTTGTTAGTTGAAGCCTTGTTTGGTCTTAGGAGTAAAAGATTTTCACTAGGCATGTAGATTGAGCTAAGTGATGGATTTTAAGCCAAATGATGGGTGTTGTGAACCATTTTAATTAAAACCTTTTTTGGTTTTACGAACCCGTTTTGTCTGGGTATTTTTTTGTGAAACGGCCGTGTGCCTGGCACGTGTTCGAGTTTGTTGACACGCATCAGGACGCGTACAGCTCCAGCCTTTGGTCTGGTGTTTGCCCTTTTCACTGTAACGTAAACGCTTTCTTTAGTGCATAAAGGCATAAGGGAAGTCAAGGGATTTTCTTCTAACTAGTGGCTAAAAGTAAGCAAGCTACCTTCATTCAACAGATTTGTGGTCGAGTCAATAACATGCTCTGGGTTACCGGGTGAAATTTCACTTATTGCACTTTATTCATGTTATGTATTTTTACATTTTATTTTGTCTCTAATCTGCATTGTATTTTTCTTAGTTATTGCATTGGATACAGATTAAATTGTGCATACTTTGGACTTCTTTAACTGGATTGTGTTTGGTATTAAAGTCTGCATGTGGTTATTAAAATCGTAAATTTGAAATCTTTTGCGACATAAGTTGATCTGCATTCTTTTTTATGTCAATTTCTAACTTTTGAACTCGTAGGCTACTTCCTTGGTTTTGTGTGACTATAAATTAATGTCAAACTAAAATCTCATCTTCGTAAATTAGTGTGTAGTAGGGAATGGTGCTTGTAAACTTCATGATTGGATGACATGTTTGGAAAATGTGATTCATTATTTTATTCTTTGTTGTATGACTTCGGTTTTCTACTCAGAGCGCGAATTTTTTCTTTGTGATTTGACCTTTTGCATGATCCATAGCAAGAGACAATGTCCATTATGTGTCATCCTATAATTATTGTTTAGTGGGTAAGCATTGGTTTACTATTTTTTGCCAATTGTCTTCCTACAAGTTTTTTAATTTTGAATCAAGTGTCTTTAGTCATGGGCAACTGGGCCGTTTCGATTTTTGAACTTTTTAATGTTCAATATAATTTGGGATATGCTTGTATTGATAAAGGACTAAGTGGTTTTCTATTTTAGGGGGCATGAAGTGATGTGAAGGAAGTGTGGATGAAAAGTGATAATCAAACCACCGGGTTTGTGTCCCTTTTGCCTTCAAAATCCTACAAATCAAACCCTAATTGATGAAAAGAGCGCATCCACGTGTGAAACTACTGGGGACGTCCACAATCGCAAGTACTGGTCGATGAAGAAAGGCTAAGGAACGCACCGTTTTGTAGGAAGTAGGTGGTTTTTCAACATTTTCCTTAATTTTGTCTATTGTGTAAAAGTAGGTGATCCTACCCAGCCATTGCTGCATTGTCCTTGGACATTGGGGAAAACCAACACTCATACTCGAAAATAAGGGCTTGAGAAGAAGTTACAACAGTCTCAATTTGGGCTTCTGACATACGAAAATAACCAAGGAAAATGTGAAAATTTGGTCGATTTTAGCAAACTGGTTCGATTTTAGCAAACAGGAGGAGGGTTGGACAATGCAAGATGGGAAAACGTGGCCAGGTAAATTGACAATGCTTGATAAGAATAGAGGTACCATTTTTTAGGTGAATGTAGTAGATAACGTGGGTAGGACCTTGATTACAACTTTATTTTGTGAGATCTTGATTTGAGCAAGTGAATATTTTGTGGGACACTGCAGAAGTAGAGATAGATAATGAGTAGTGTGCTACAATTGAAACGCTGAAAAAGAAGCATCAATCTCATGAGGATCTGGACATGGAAAGTGAGGGAAATCAGAGACAGGTTGCTGGTGCCTTATTGGCCATCTCAGGAAATATTGTAAGAGAATTTAGTCGTACTTATTGTTGTCCAGTCGAAGAGGTAAATTTTAACCAATGAAGCTTTATTCAAGCCATGTAAAAACGCTTATTGAGTGCTAATGAATTTTTCTGGTTTGATTAGGTTGTTCATCCGATTCATGACTAATGCTTCTACTTGACTTTGTAGCAGAAACAGAAACTGAAGGAGGAATTTGGTTAGTATTTACGAGTGCACCAATGTTAAAAGTTATACGTTATGAACTTTAGTAGCGTTATCCTCATTGTAAAACTTTTCAGGGATAGAGCCATAGACTTTTGAAAAACATCTTGGGTAGGGGTGTTTATTCACGCTGGTTGTCCGCATCAGGTACGAAATCTCAAAGCAAATCCTTTGTTAAAATTGATAGCTTGCAAAACCTAAGAGCGTACTGCTGTTGTATTGAGCCTAACGTAGTAATAATGTTTACAAGGAAAATTAATAAATGGATAGTCCTGATTAAGCAAAAGGACTAAACCCTAATAGAAAACCCTAATTAATGCCTGATGCTTCAAATTTCTACATTTTCGCTTCTTAGCATTTGATTTTCGATTCAAATGGCTTGTGGGATTTGTTGTAGAAGATTAATAAGATTATCTTTGATTCCATTGGCTACCGTTTATGAGTAACGCTTAGGACTTATATTTGTGGTGATGTACTTCGCGACATAAGCGAGGATGCTATTGGACACAAAGGATGCTATAGAAAATATGTGCCGATGGTGGCTTCAGGTTAGTGTCTATACTATGTATGGATTTACATTGCAATTTCTTGACATGAGGGCAACTGGGTTAGGGATTAAAATCTGGACAGCCTTGGTGGGTATGGTAGGACTACAAATTCTTGTGTGTGTGTTTATTTTGAGTTGTAATATGGATCTCCTCCAACCTAAGTTTCTATTTATCTAAATGCAGGTGGGTTGGGAATTGGAATTTGTGTTGCCATGGTTGGCGTAATAGTCATACAAACTGTTTTGGTTTTGTTTGTTTTTTAAATTTTATCGTGGTAGTCCTCCGACCTAAGGTTTTGGTTATTGCAATAGCTGAATTGGATTTGATAAAGACAAATTTGGGAAGGAATGTTAGGCACATGTGTTTAGTGCAATATGTGGTTGGTTTTGGAAAGGCATTCTTTACTTGACTTGGGAAGGATATGTTAATTGGGAACCATATCGGATTTTTGTAGCGTTAATTTTTTGGACCTAAGAACTATGAACGCCAACTCTTTTTTTTGTTACTTGAGGCTTTTTTGGACCGAAGGAATTCATTCTTTAAGCGATCATTGTAAGCAATCTTGCTAAAGGTTTACCTGTTCTACAAAAAATGTTTTAAGGGTTACAAAAAACGATTTAAGGGTTACAGAAAACGTTTAAGTAGAACACAAGCATATGTTGAAGACTCGTACAGACAACTTTGATACATTTGATCGGCAGTAATGGTATCACTAATTGTCTGATAAAAAGCCTCGGTTAATGTTAAATGAGGATTAGTCTAAGCATCAAAGTCCTTAAGTGGGTACTGTTGCATATATTTCTTTTCTAATTCTATATCATCAATTAACATTAAATTAGT
The DNA here is from genome assembly GCA_019985065.2 of Arctostaphylos glauca. Taxonomy (NCBI): domain Eukaryota; kingdom Viridiplantae; phylum Streptophyta; class Magnoliopsida; order Ericales; family Ericaceae; genus Arctostaphylos; species Arctostaphylos glauca. Next base: position 16,566,641 of record JAHSPW020000007.1, read on the forward strand.
GCTATTGGATATGGGATTTTGACTATGGGAAAGTTTGGAAAGTGGCCCTCGGTTTAGATCTGCTTTGTTCTACTTCTTATAAGGTCCATGGTCCTTATGTTTTCCTTCAATTTTAGTTTGGATAATTATTGCTTATTCTGTTAGCTTTTCTTCTTCTGCTTTTCTTTCTTTTGTTTGGATAGTTGTTGGGGGCAAACCATATAAATATACTAATAGTTTGTTTGGATAGTAGATTGTAACTTTAGTGCAATGTTTTAAATTTTTATTTTACTAGAATTGTAATGACATATAACTATTCTAATAGTTTGTGTGTGACTGAACCTAAACTATAAGCTTAATTAGAATACTTGCATTATGCTCGTTATTTCTTTCTGATTTTTGTAATTAGTAATGCTCTTTTTCTATTATAAACCTCGACATAGTAGAACAAATAAACTTAATTTTTTAAATTTTTTTCAGGAGTGACATCTATGATTCTACAATTACGAAGATCACAAGAGTTTCAAAAGAGCAATCTCAAGTACGGCATTGCCCTTCCCTTTGTCACAATTTATGGCGATAAGCTAATAACTGGTATCGGTACTTGTTTCTCCACACTGTAGGATTTTAGGAAGGGATTTCATGACGTAATCTTTTAGGTATCTATTTATCAATTCATTTTTAAAGCATTTTAGACTCATTAGTGGTAATGTTGTGTTACTTCATCCTCTTTTGGTTTCTGATTTCAGTTTTGATCTTCAAGAATGATCCTTCTGTTCATTGAAGAGGTAATCCTTCAATGAATCTGCATTTTTTGGACCTTCAGTTCATTGGAAAAGGTATATTGAGAACACTTCAACTTCTCTCTTCTTCTTTTTTTCTTTTTTTATGTTCGGTGGATTTTTTTAATAATAAAAATTAAACTGGGAGAAAGATCCACTCTACAGATGGTAACTTTCAAAGGGGGAAAAAATGGCCAAATTAGTGAGGGCAACTGGGTTAGGGATTCATGACCAATGCTCCTCCAATCATGATTTTTTCCCAATTATTTTCATAACGGAAAAATATTCATTTTCGTTTCAATTCTAAATGTTTTACAAATGTCGTTATATTATCTGGTTACGTATTAAATGCTACTTTGTACTGAATAGGCTATTTTATGGAAGGTTTTAGTTGTTAACTGGTTGGTTGTTAGGTTGTCCAAGCTATGTAAATTTGCTTTGGTTTTTTTTCAAGTCAAGTCTCAATTAGATTGCTCATAAGTTGTTTTTCCGACATGCATTAATTTGTGGTTTCACTTACTTATTGAATTGTTATGGTCATTATGTGCACTATGTTTTTTTCCTCATATCTTTAAATTGAATTCACCAATTAGATATGTAAAACTTCTGGATTTATTTTATTTGTTCAGTGAGTAATGGTTTGTGAATTCTATAGTGGGTTTGGCAATTCCTTTCACCTTTGGCCAGTTCCTTATTTTGGATTTCTTTCTTTTAAAACAACAATTCCTTATGGAGACTGCAATTCATTGTTGTTTAATTGGTTCGATTGGGATTTCATGGTGGTGGATAAGGCTACTTTATGGAAGGCTCCAGTTGTTAGTGGGTCGGTTGTTAGGTTATCCAATATGTTGATTTGCTTTGGTTTTTTGATAGTCAAGTCTCAATGGGATTGCTCATAGGATGTTTGTGGACGTGTGTTAATTTGTACTTTTTATTACTTACTGAATTGTTAAGGTTATTCCTTTGATCTATACTTTTCCTCAGGTCAGCTAACCAAGAACCAGACCGATTAGTTGCTCTCTGGACTGTACGAAGGTTTTAATGCCTGATGCGTCAAATTTCTAGATCTTCACTTCTTAGCTTTTGATTTTCGATTCAAATGGCTTATGGGATTTGTTGTAGAACATTAATCAGATTATCTTTGATTCCATTGCCTATCATTTATCAGTATAATTTAATCAGAAATCTTGTTCAATGCTTAGGACTCATATTTGTGGTGATGTAAGCTTCTCACATCTTTTAGTTATGGTCCTTTCTCAATTCTTCTTCTTCCTCTTTTGGATGACCTTTTAGTTCCGAGGCATATACTTCAAGACTTTTTCGTGTGGCAGCTATTTGATGGGAAAGATGGAAGACCCAAGTACCCGCGACGAAGGGTTATGTGCCCCATTCTTGTAGATCTGGTGCAAACACCCGCCACTTGGATTCGTTGGTGAAAAGGTTTGAGACCAATAGTCATTCTTATACCAGAAATGCAACTCTTTAATACCATATTCTTTTATCTAGACTGCAATGTTGGGGAAGTATTAGGCTTCTACCTGTCGTTGATCGATCATTAGCACATGAGTTTGGTGAATTCTTTTTGGCACTTCTAGAAAATCATAATTTATTGGTCCTGAAAAACTGGAATTCATGTACAGGAATTGTTTGTTTTTTCCTGTTCTTTACAATTCTTTTTTCATGTGTGAATTAGACGACTTTGTGGTATTTAGGGTATGATGTTTGGCAATGAAAATTTGTGGTGGTTCTCTGCATCTCTTTACCTTTTATTTCCTTGGGTGAGAGAATTGTGAACAGGAGACACATTTTTATGTTTCGTTGGATTTATTTTTGAAAATATCAAGACACAAACTGTCTTGAATGGGTTGGATGAGGTTTTGATTTGGATCTGACAGGTGAGATTAGTCCTCAGTATTCCAATTCCCTCCCAAATCAGTCCAATCAGCCTTAGCGTTGTCCATTAATCTCGGCTGCTGAATAAAAAAGTCTCATTTTCTCTCTCTATTCTCTCTATTGCGCCAGTCTGTCTTCTCTCTACTGTCTTGAGGTTTCTTCCCTGACTGTTGTTGAAGAAAGAGGTATTTTGCTGCATCGATCCCCTTTTTTTCTGCTTAATTCGTTCCCAATCTATTGATTCTATGGCTATAGAAGTTGTTCAGATCTAGAGTTTGGTTTCCCGCGGCAATGTTCGGATCTAGAGATGGCGAACCAAACGTTGATTTGTAATTGCAGATGTAAACTCTTGAGAGTGGAACCGTGGGGTATTTGAGACAACCTCCGACACAGTGTCACCATTGAACGTCGACAGTGGAAGTATGCTTTCTTCCAATCAACCTTCCCAACTTCTGACACATCAGGTGTTTTATTGGTGAGTTATGTTTTCATCCATGATTATCAACTTTACTTCTTTAGATGTCCTTGAGGAAAAATGGGCTAGTCACCATGTGGTATTTTAGACAAGCTCCATTTCATACCCAAATTTGGTTTCGGTCATCTTCCTTGAGTTGTATAGAGGAAAATATTCTGAGCAACAAAAAAAAAACTAAGCTTGGGAATAAATATTAGCCAAGCAAAACAAAAATTATTCTACATGTAAGTATATTTATTATTATTTTTCTTTTTTTGGGGATTTTGAATCAAATACTGCTATATTGAATTTTGTTTAGTTGATTAATTTTTTTAAATGGTGGCTTGGATTTCATAGGTAAAAGTCTAGCTTATGTTATCTGTCTGTTTATGTTCATTGTATTTCATAGTTAGAGCGAAGGGTATATAGCTTGAAATTGTTTGGGGGCTATAGATAGTACTTTTGATAACTTCTTATAACTTTGTTGTGATTCCAATTTTTTTCGAGGTATGATGGAATGCCTGTGTGGTCATCTTATGAGAAGTTCCTTTTGGAGGTATGATTCCTTGTTCTTTTTATTCCGCTCTAATGCAGTACTCTGCCAATTGTGATTGCTTCTTAATTATTTTCATAACAACAAAAGTCTTCGTTTTCGTTTTGATCCTAAATGTTTTACAAATGTCTATATAGTATTTGGTTATGTCTTAAATGCTACTTTGTACTGAATAGGCTACTTTATGGAAGGTTTCAGTTTTTAACTGGCCAGTTGTTAGGTTACGTAAATTTGCTTTGGTTTCTCGAAAGTCAAGTCTCTTCAATTACTTATTGATATGTTAAAGTTATTATGTGTACTATGTTTTTTTCTCATATTCTTCGATTTAAATTGACCAATGAGATATGTAAAGCTTATGGATTTATTTTATTTCTCTAGTGAGTAATGGGCTCTAAATTCTAGAATGGGGTTGCCAATTCCTTTCACCTTCTGTCAATTCCTTATTTTGGATTTCTTTCTTTTAAAACAACAATTCCTTATGGAGATTGCATTTCATTATTGTTTAATTGGTTTGATTGGGATTTCTTGGTGGTGGATAAGGCTACATTATGGAAGGCTCAAGTTGTTAATGTGTGGGTGGTTAGGTTATCCAATTCTGTTGATTTGCCTTGGTTTTCTGAAAGTGAAGCCTCAATTAGATTGCTCATAAGATGTTTGCCGACTTGTGTTAATTTGTGGTCTTAATTACTTATTGAATTGTTAAGGTTACTATGTGCGCTATGATTTGTTTCCTCATATTCTTTAAATTAAATTGACCAATCAGATATGTAAAGCTTATGGATTTATTTTATTCCTTGAGTGGGTATTGGGCTCTAAATTGTAGGATGGATCTGGCAATTCCTTTCATTTTTTGTCAATTTCTTTTTTTTGGATTTCTTTCCTTTAAAACAGGAATTCCTTATTTTATATTGGATTTCATTTTCTTTAATTGGACTAATTGAGATTTCATGGCCGTGGAACGACCAAGTAGAACTCATTTATGGTAACAATGAAAAAGTCTAATTGTTGTTTTATTTATTTTATTTGACTGGTTGCCTTAAATGCTAGATAAATGTTTCGGTTCAGTTTCAGACTTCAAACTAATCTGGTTGTGGTCATTTGAGTGAATGATCATCGGCTTTCCCTATCCGCCGCACATACCTATTTTTGGGAGACTGTGGAAGAGGGGGAGAACTTCATTCATTGAAAGAGGAACAATGAAATTGGATTTCCAATAAGAAGACCATAATAGACAAACAAACTCCGGAACTAGCTTTGTATCTACGTGGGTAGCCTTCTAGTTGATTCTCTAGTCTTACTACTTGAACAGGATAAGTGTGGCTGATTCTTGATTAAGAAACCACTATTCACTAATCATTCCTTGATGAACGAAAGGTTGGTATCACCTCCATTGTTGACTCTTAAATTTTTATATCTTTCTTATTGGAAATGGAAAACAACTTGGGAGATATTTTTTTACTTGCAGTGTTGACGTCTAGGACTCGAGATTTTCTAAAGGCCATAGCTCAGGTGCGATTCTCTTTCTCTTTGTTTTTTTATATGCAATAATAACTCTCTCTATATGTATTCTGTGGAACAAGGTGTTTAGTTAATGAAACATTGTGAAATGGATTTGCTCTAAAAGCCAAATCGGTTTCTAGGTTGTCTATAGATAATGAATTTATGAAGGGAAAGGCGAACGATAGAAACTAAAGAAATAAATTTAGCTTTTGTGATTAATTTTCTTCTAATCATTTCGTCTTTCCATTACTTGCATAAAACCCTCAACAGAATTCATGATCCAATCATAACCCAAATCTATTGGACGAAAGGTGTAGGTGATTGTTGTGGTTTAATTGCCATGGCTTATGGCTTATGGCTTATGGCTTCTGCTTTCATCATAATGTAGGAAGCTATGTAATTTGCTCCAAAGCTTCTGCTTTATGCCTATGGACCAAAAAACTCTCAAATTAAATATTAAAAATTGTTTAAAAAATAAGTGTTTAATAGTATTAATTTTATAAAAAATAAGTGTGAAAATTAAAAATTTAGTGAATAATACTTTTTGAAACTTAGATGAGAATTTAATGAATAAAAATTCTATCCGTACTTTCAAATTAGTCAACTACTGATATTGGATTAAAGTTTATAATCTATGGACGGCATTGATGTTTTTGATTAATTTGGAACATTATATAAAAGAAATTATAAGAAAATGCAAAATAAGAGTTAACACATGAAAATTTGTATCAAAATAAAGAGCTCTAAAAATTGAGCCCGGGTTGATGGGTTCACGATTGAATCTGGGTCTTACATCGTACGTATCGTACTTAAGTTTTATAACTGAAAATGGTTGACATAAACGATTTGATAATGCAAGAAAATGGACTGAGAATCGATGAAAATTGCACTCATCGATGCCGTTAGAGCTAAAAATAGTATATTGTTGCGTCATCGAAATATTGATAGTTGTAATTTGTTTTGGTGAGTTAAAGGAGTAAAAATTTGGTTCGAAGAGGGTGGAGAAGGAGTTTGGGGTATGTGTAGTGCCTCTTGTTCGAAACAAATTAATAATTCATAAAAATTAATGCAAAATAAAAATTTTAAATTTTGAAATAAAAATAAAAATAATTAGATAATAATTTAGTAATGAACGTCATTCGAAATAGAACAATATTTTATATTAGTTCACCCCATAAAAATAATCTAAAAAAATATAAATTATATCCCAAATTTTAAAAAAATTCAAAGAAAATCGAATTAATTTTTTTAAATTTTTTAACTCGTGGACATAATTATTATATTTTTTTATAAAAACGAATCAATAACTCAAAAAACAATAACGTGAAATAACGAAATTTATATAAAAATGTAAAAATAATTAAGAATAATTTAATAATATTTATCTAAATTTATATAAAAATGTAAATGTGTAATGATCCTATTGTTGTGCTTTTTTTCAAGGCTATTATCGCAACATAAACGAGGATGCTATTGGACACAAAGGGTGCTATAGAAAATATGTGCCGATGGTGGCTTCAGGTTAGTGTCTATACTATGTATGGATTTACATTGCAATTTCTTGACATGAGGGCAACTGGGTTAGGGATTAAAATCTGGACAGCCTTGGTGGGTATGGTAGGACTACAAATTCTTGTGTGTGTGTTTATTTTGAGTTGTAATATGGATCTCCTCCAACCTAAGTTTCTATTTATCTAAATGCAGTTGCGTTGGGAATTGGAATTTGTGTAGCCATGGTTGGCGTAATAGTCATAGAAACTGCTTTGGTTTTGTTTGTTTTTTAAATTTTGTCGTGGTAGTCCTCCGACCTAAGGTTTTGGTTATAGCAATAGCTGAAATGGATTTGATAAAGACAAATTTGGGAAGGAATTTTAGGCACATGTGTTTAGTGCAATATGTGGTTGGTTTTGGAAAGGCATTCTTTACTTGACTTGGGAAGGATATGTTAATTGGGAACCATATCGGATTTTTATAGCGTTAATTTTTTGGACCTAAGAACTATGAACGCCAACTTTTTTTTTTTGTTACTTGAGGCTTTTTTGGACCGAAGGAATTCATTCTTTAAGCGATCATTGTAAGCAATCTTGCTAAAGATTTACCTGTTTACAAAAAACGTTTTAAGGGTTACAAAAAACGTTTTAAGGGTTATAGAAAACTCTTAAGTAGAACACAAACATACGTTGAAGACTCGTACAGACAACTTTGATACATTTGATTGGCAGTAATGGTATCACTAATTTTCTGATAAAAGGCCTGGGTTAATGTTAAATGAGGATTAGTCTAAGCATCAAAGTCCTTAAGTGGGTACTGTTGTATGTATTTCTTTTCTAATTCTATATCATCAATTAACATTAAATTAGTGCTATTGGATATGGGATTATGACTATGGGAAAGTGTGGAAAGTGGCCTTCGGTTTAGATCTGCTTTGTTCTACTTCTTATAAGGTCCATGGTCCTTATGTTTTCCTTGAATTTTAGTTTGGATAATTATTGCTCATTCTGTTAGCTTTTCTTCTTCTGCTTTTCTTTCTTTTGTTTGGATAGTTGTTGGGGGCAAACCATATAAATATACTAATAGTTTGTTTGGATAGTAGATTGTAACTTTAGTGCAATGTTTTACATTTTTATTTTACTAGAATTGTAATGACATATAACTATTCTAATAGTTTGTGTGTGACTGAACCTAAACTATAAGCTTAATTAGAATACTTGCATTATGCTCGTTATTCTTTCTGATTTTTGTAATTAGTAATGCTCTTTTTCTATTATAAACCTCGACATAGTAGAAGAAATAAACTTAATTTTTTTAAATTTTTTCAGGAGTGACATCTATGAGTCTACAATTACGAAGATCACAAGAGTTTCAAAAGAGCTATCTCAAGTACGGCATTGCCCTTCCCTTTGTCACAATTTATGGCGATAAGCTAATAACTGGTATCGGTACTTGTTTCTCTACACTGTAGGATTTTAGGAAGGGATTTCATGACGTAATCTTTTAGGTATCTATTTATCAATTCATTTTTAAAGCATTTTAGACTCATTAGTGGTAATGTTGTGTTACTTCATCCTCTTTTGGTTTCTGATTTCAGTTTTGATCTTCAAGAATGATCCTTTTGTTCATTGAAGAGGTAATCCTTCAATGAATCTGCATTTTTTGGACCTTCAATTCATTGGAAAAGGTATATCGAGAACACTTCAACTTCTCTCTTCTTTTTTTTTTTTTTTATGTTCGAAGGATATTTTTTATCAATAAAAATTAAACTGGGAGAAAGATCCACTCTATAGATGGTAACTTTCAAAGGGGAAAAAAATGGCCAAATTAGTGGCAATGATTGGGGGCAATTGTTAGTGTTTTGTCTTATTGTTCAGTTGTTGTCCTACAAAATGGCCAAAATTGGATTGGAAGTAATTGCTGCTGATTACAATTTTTTGTTTGCATAATGGCGGAGAATTGTTGGCAATATATTCGATTGTGTGACCGAGAGGAGTAGTGTGGTCAATATGTTGGAGATTTTTTTATCGAATGGTGGACTTATTTGGACAATTCCATAAAATCCCCAACAGACTTATTTGGTCAGTTCTCTTTGTTTTTTCTAGCCTATCGAATGTATGGTAGTCATCTTGATTTTTTGGGTACATGGGTATTAGCTCGGTTTGATGCATTTGGGTGATTATTGCTCCTCCTCTAAAAACTTCAACTAATTACTAAGATTAAAATATTAAAGACAGAACCAATTTACTAATCGTGTCACCGACGACCCAAACGAAGAGATATTAAACACGGACCCAAAGGAAGTTTTATCTTCTTTGAAGAATTCTTGATTTTACATTTTGATGGGAAGATTTTGTTAGTTGAAGCCTTCTTTGGTCTTAGGAGTAAAAGATTTTCGCGAGGCATGTAGATTGAGCTAAGTGATGGATTTTAAGCCAAATGATGGGTGTTGTGAACCGTTTTAATTAAAACCTTTTTTGTATTACGAACCCGTTTTGCTGAGTATTTTTTTGTGAAATGGTCGTGTGCCTGGCACGTGTTCGAGTTTGTTGATACGCATCAGGACGCGTACAGCTCCAGCCTTTGCTCTGGTGTTTGCCCTTTTCACTGTAACGTAAACGCTTTCTTTAGTGCATAAAGGCATAAGGGAAGTCAAGGGATTTCCTTCTAACTAGTGGCTAAAAGTAAGCAAGCTACCTTCATTCAACATATTTGTGGTTGAGTCACTTATTGCACTTAATTCATGTGATGTATTTTTACATTTTATTTTGTCTCTAATCTGCATTGTATTTTTCTTAGTTACTGTATTGGATACAGATTAAATTGTGCATACTTTGGACTTCTTTAACTGGATTGTGTTTGGTATTAAAGTCTGCATGTGGTTATTAAAATTGTAAATTTGAAATCTTTTGCGACATAAGTTGATCTGCATTCTTTTTTATGTCAATTTCTAACTTTTGAACTCGTAGGCTACTTCCTTGGTTTTGTGTGACTATAAATTAATGTCAAACTAAAATCTCATCTTCTCAAATTAGTGTGTAGTAAGGAATGGTGCCTGTTAACTTCATGATTGGATGACATGTTTTGAGAATGTGATTCATTATTTTATTCTTTGTTGTATGACTTCGGTTTTCTACTCAGAGCGCGAGTTTTATCTTTGTGATTTCACCTTTTGCATGATCAATAGCAAGAGACAATGTCCATTATATGTCATCCTATAATTATTGTTTAGTGGGTAAGCATTGGTTTACTATTTTTTGCCAACTGTCTTCCTACAAGTTTTTTAATTTTAAATCAAGGGTCTTTAGGCATGGGCAACTGGGTCGTTTCGGTTTTTGAACTTTTTAATGTTCAATATAATTTGGGATATGCTTGTATTGATAAAGGACTAAGTGGTTTTCTATTTTAGGGGGCATGAAGTGATGTGAAGGAAGTGTGGGTGAAAAGTGATAATCAAACCACCGGGTTTGTGTCCCTTTTGCCTTCAAAATCCTACAAATCAAACCCTAATTGATGAAAAGAGCACATCCACGTGTCAAACTACTGGGGACATCCACAATCGCAAGTACTGGTCGATGAAGAAAGGTTAAGGAACGCACCGTTTTGTAGGAAGTAGGTGGTTTTTCAACCTTTTCCTTAATTTTGTCTATTGTGTAAAAGTAGGTGATCCTACCCAGCAATTGCTGCATTGTCCTTGGACATTGGGGAAAACCAACACTCATACTCGAAAATAAGGGTTTGAGAAGAAGTTACAACAGTCTCAATTTGGGCTTCTGACATACGAAAATAACCAAGGAAAATGTGAAAATTTGGTCGATTTTAGCAAACTGGTTCGATTTTAGCAAACAGGAGGAGGGTTGGACAATGCAAGATGGGAAAACGTGGCCAGGTAAATTGACAATGCTTGATAACAATAGAGGTACCATTTTTAGGTGAATGTAGTAGATAACGTGGGTAGCACCTTGATTACAACTTTATTTTGTGAGATCTTGATTTGAGCAAGTGAATATTTTGTGCGACACTGCCGAAGTAGAGATAGATAATGAGTAGTGTGCTACAATTGAAACGCTGAAAAAGAAGCATCAATCTCAAGAGGATCTGGACATGGAAAGTGAGGGAAATCAGAGACAGGTTGCTGGTGCCTTATTGGCCATCTCAGGAAATACTGTAAGAGAATTTAGCCGTACTTATTGTTGTCCCGTCGAAGAGGCAAAATTTAACCAATGAAGCTTTATTCAAGCCATGTAAAAACGGTTATTGAGTTCTAATGAATTTTTCTGGTTTGATTAGGTTGTTCATCCGATTCATGACTAATGCTTCTACTTGACTTTGTAGCAGAAACGGAAACTGAAGGAGGAATTTGGTTAGTATTTACGAGTGCACCAATGTGGTAGATATATAATTGCAGTTATGGGTAAAAATTTTCACCATATAATGGTCACGAGGACTTTGCATTTGTGCATTATAAAAAAAAGAAGTAAAATCATGGACGATTTTCTTCCTAGGTTACACTATCCTTTTTATGATGACACTATCCTTTTTATGACTTAATCTTTTTTATTATACCTATGGTATGGCCAATTAATCAAGATCCCGTGGTAGTTTACGTCGAAAGTGGCAAATCTCAATATGTTCTAACAACCAAATTATTTAATGTTTGTGCTGTTTATTTTTTGTTGGTGATAGAATAATCTGTGCAGTCATTGTCTTTTAACATTTCAATCATTTATTTTATTATCCATTTTTTCTGTAACTCATATGAGGATTGGACGTGGTGATTGTAATTGCTATCTTGAGTCGTGGTTGTCAAATAATTGTTTAGGAGATATTACCATGAGTTATGAAATGGATCTTTATCAGCATTGATGGTAGCGTGCGTACTTCCACGATATCGTGCAATATATCTTAGTCATATTAGTAAAATTTCTTATTTTGTGTAGACATTACCGCCATTTGACAGTGTTTAGGGATAAAGGAGAAGTCGAAATTGGTATATACCTACCCATTCAGATTGGTCAAATATTTGTGAAGTGGTAATGCTTTGGACCTTTGAATCACTGAAAATGCTTTTCAAGTAAATTTGTTGAGGTGCATTTTGACAAGGTTTTATTGTTAGCTGGCTTTTTTGGTGTCTTGAATATGATTCTTATCTGTTTGATTGATTTTCTTTTCATTGAGCAACTGAGTTCAGTTGGTACGGATCATACAAGATATATAGCTTTTCGATTTTTACTCCTCATCCTCGGGACTTTTTTTAAATTGCCAAGGAAGGGGAATAGGCTGAGAAAATGTTTTGTGTTGAGGAACTTAAAGAATTTCAGTGAAAGACCTTTGGATGGTTTTGAGGTGAAAATTTTGTATTTTGTCTTTATGCTTAGTTGAATTTGTGAGTGATTTTTGTAGTGGTTTAAATGTTTTAAGTTTGGTTATCTTTGTATACGGTCACATGCTTACTTTTTGATGGTTTCTTGAAAATAAGGGCACCGGCCTCGATTGTATCAAATTGATGCTCAGTTGTTTTTTTCCAGTATTTTTTAATTGCAGTAGTTAGTGTCCTATCAAATTGTGCAGGTAAAGGGTATTGTATTGCAAATGCACTGTGAAGAGAAAAAATTGGAAGAATAGTTTTCTTTTTTACACATTTTTTCTAAAGGAAAGAATAATACTCTTCTACAGTCATTTTGTCCGATTTATGCACTGGTAGGTTCTGTAGCTGCTAGCACTGTGTGTGTACTGGACGTGACAAAAACTAGCTAGATTGTGAATATGGCCTCCTTGAGTTGACTTATTTTACAATCTCGTGTTCTCATTACTTTAGTTGGATTAGAAATTACATTAAAGCTTGTACAAAAGTGCTTCATGATTGTTTGTATCATCATCAAATAGACATTAGAACTTAGTGTCTAATTAGAATTTCAACTTCTCAAATTAGCATGTGGTGTAGTGTTTAGTGATTTAAGACTTGAATATTTATTTCATAGGTTAGATGGGAGGTTTGGAAGTTGTGATTTATTATTCTGTTCAATTATACGGCTTTAATTATTTTTAAAGGTTTTCCTGTTGTGATTGCCTTCCACAAAATTGATAACAATAGGCAACACCTCTTATGTATCCTCCTTTAATTACTTTTCAACGGATAAGCAATGGTATACTCATTTTTCGCCGAGTGCTAGCTGCAATATTTCTATTTTTGAACAAGTGCATTAGGCACGGGCAACAGCTAGTATACACGCAAACAAACTTTTTACAACATTGAATGACTAAGATTCATTGAAAAATTTGGTCCAATGGTTAGAATTACTTCTTCCATGCTAATTTTTCCCCTAAAAAATGTCAAATCCAAAGCCAAGTGTCTTACGCCATTGGATCTAAATCTAGTAAAAAATTGAAGGGCCATTGGATTAACCTAAATTTGGGCCATTGTGACGAACCACTACTACCACTATCTTTTCATCCCTCTCCAATTCCAAAGGAAGCCTTTTCTCTTTAACTTTCCGTATCAAATTTGAAACCCACACAACTTACTACCTCTCTTATCCTCTCTCTAACAAGTCTGAAATCCTCAAATCCATGGCCACTTGCAGCTGTATATAGTTTACGGTTAGTATTTGTATGTTCAAATCAAGGAATGTTTTCTTTTAACACTTCGTTTGTCTATGTATATAGCGAATGGTTATAGTAGTTGCTCTTATGCTCTTACCACTTCGTTTGATCTATACTTTTCCTCAGGTCAGCTAACCAAGAGCCAGACCGATTAGCTGCTCTCTGGACTGTACGAAGGTTTTAATGCCTGATGCGTCAAATTTCTAGATCTTCACTTCTTAGCTTTTGATTTTCGATTCAAATGGCTTATGGGATTTGTTGTAGAAGATTAATCAGATCATCTTTGATTCCATTGCCTATCATTTATCAGTATAATTTAATCAGAAATCTTGTTCAATGCTTAGGACTCATATTTGTGGTGATGTAAGCTTCTCACATCTTTTAGTTATGGTCCTTTCTCAATTCTTCTTCTTCCTCTTTTGGATGACCTTTTTGTTCCGAGGCTTATACTTCAAGACTTTTTCGTGTGGCAGCTATTTGATGGGAAAGATGGAAGACCCAAGTACCCGCGACGAAGGGTTATGTGCCCCATTCCTGTAGATCTGTTGTAAACGCCCGCCACTTGGATTCGTTGGTGAAAAGGTTTGAGACCAATAGTCATTCCTATACCAGAAATGCAACTCTTTAATACCATATTCTTTTATCTAGACTGCAATGTTGGGGAAGTATTAGGCTTCTACCTGTCGTTGATCGATCATTAGCACATGAGTTTGGTGAATTCTTTTTGGCACTTCCAGAAAATCATAATTTATTGGTCCTGAAAAACTGGAATTCATGTACAGGAATTGTTTGTTTTTTCCTGTTCTTTACAATTCTTTTTTCAGGCGTGAATTAGATGACATTGTGGTATTTAGGGTATGATGTTTGGCAAAGAAAATTTGTGGTGGTTCTCTGCATCTCTTTACCTTTTATTTCCTTGGGTGAGAGAATTGTGAACTGGAGACACATTTTTATGTTTCGTTGGATTTATTTTTGAAAATATCAAGACACAAACTGTCTTGAATGGGTTGGATGAGGTTTTGATTTGGATCTGACAGGTGAGATTAGTCCTCAGTATTCCAATTCCCTCCCAAATCAGTCCAATCAGCCTTAGCGTTGTCCATTAATCTCAGCTGTTGAATAAAAAAGTCTCATTTTCTCTCTCTATTCTCTCTATTGCGCTAGTCTGTCTTCTCCCTACTGTCTTGAGGTTTCTTCCCTGACTGTTGTTGAAGAAAGAGGTATTTTGCTGCGTCGATCCCCTTTTTTTCTGCTTAATTCGTTCCCAATCTATTGATTCTATGGCTATAGAAGTTGTTCAGATCTAGAGTTTGGTTTCCCACGGAAATGGTCAGTGGAAGTCATAGGTGGATCGGTGTAGAGAAGGCGAAGCAAACGTTGATTTGCAATTGCAGATGCAAACTCTTGAGAGTGGAACCGTGGGGTATTTGAGACAACCTCCGACACAGTGTCACCATTGAACGTCGACAGTGGAAGTATGCTTTCTTCCAATCAACCTTCCCATCTTTTGACACATCAGGTGTTTTATTGGTGAGTTATGTTTCTCCATGATTCTCAACTAAACTTCTTGAGATGTCCTTGAGGAAAATGGGCTAGTCACCATGTGGTATTTTAGCCAAGCAAAACAAAAATTATTCTACATGTAAGTTAATTATTATTATTTTTCTTTTTTTGGGGGTTTTGAATCAAATACTGCTATATTGAATTTTGTTTAGTTGATTAATTTTTTTAAATGGTGGCTTGGATTTCATAGGTAAAAGTCTAGCTTATGTTACCTGTCTGTTTATGTTCATTGTATTTCATAGTTAGAGCGAAGGGTATATAGCTTGAAATTGTTTGGGAGCTATAGATATTACTTTTGATAACTTCTTATAACTTTGTTGTGATTCCAATTTTTTTCGAGGTATGATGGAATGCCTGTGTGGTCATCTTATGAGAAGTTCCTTTTGGAGGTATGATTCCTTGTTCTTTTTATTCCGCTCTAATGCAGTCCTCTGCCAATCGTGATTGCTTCTTAATTATTTTCATAACAACAAAAGTCTTCATTTTCGTTTTGATCCTAAATGTTTTACAAATGTCTATATAGTATTTGGTTATGTCTTAAATGCTACTTTGTACTGAATAGGCTACTTTATGGAAGGTTTCAGTTTTTAACTGGCCGGTTGTTAGGTTACGTAAATTTGCTTTGGTTTCTCGAAAGTCAAGTCTCTTCAATTACTTATTGATATGTTATGGTTATTATGTGTACTATGTTTTTTTCTCATATTCTTCGATTTAAATTGACCAATGAGAAATGTAAAGCTTATGGATTTATTTTATTTCTCCAGTGAGTAATGGGCTCTAAATTCTAGAATGGGTTTGCCAATTCCTTTCACCTTCTGTCAATTCCTTATTTTGGGTTTCTTTCTTTTAAAACAACAATTCCTTATGGAGATTGCATTTCATTATTGTTTAATTGGTTTGATTGGGATTTCTTGGTGGTGGATAAGGCTACATTATGGAAGGCTCCAGTTGTTAATGTGTGGGTGGTTAGGTTATCCAATTCTGTTGATTTGCCTTGGTTTTCCGAAAGTGAAGCCTCAATTAGATTGCTCATAAGATGTTTGCCGGCTTGTGTTAATTTGTGGTCTTAATTACTTATTGAATTGTTAAGGTTACTATGTGCGCTATGATTTGTTTCCTCATATTCTTTAAATTAAATTGACCAATCAGATATGTAAAGCTTGTTGATTTATTTTATTCCTTGAGTGGGTATTGGGTTCTAAATTGTAGAACGGATTTGGCAATTCCTTTCATTTTTTGTCAATTTCTTTTTTTTGGATTTCTTTCCTTTAAAACAGGAATTCCTTATTTTATATTGGATTTCATTTTCTTTAATTGGACTAATTGGGATTTCATGGCCGTGGAACGACCAAGTAGAACTCATTTATGGTAACAATGAAAAAGTGTAATTGTTGTTTTATTTATTTTATTTGACTGGTTGCCTTAAATGCAAGATAAATGTTTCAGTTCAGTTTCAGACTTCAAAGTAATCTGGTTGTGGTCATTTGAGTGAATGATCATCAGCTTTCCCTATCCGCCGCACATACCTATTTTTGGGAGACTGTGGAAGATGGGGAGAACTTCATTCATTAAAAGAGGAACAATGAAATTGGATTTGCAATAAGAAGACCATAATAGACAAACAAACTTCGGAACTAGCTTTGTATCTACGTGGGTAGCCCTCTAGTTGATTCTCTATTCTTACTACTTGAACAAAATAAGTGTGGCTGATTCTTGATTAAGAAACCACTATTCACTAATCATTCCTTGATGAACTGTCAAAGGTTGGTATCACCTCCATTGTTGACTCGTAAATTTTTATATCTTTCTTATTGGAAACGGAAAACAACTTGGGAGATATTTTTTTACTTGCAGTTGTTGACGTCTAGGACTCGAGATTTTCTAAAGGCCATAGCTCAGGTGCGATTCTCTTTCTCTTTGTTTTTTTATATGCAATAATAACTCTCTCTATATGTATTCTGTGGAACAAGGTGTTTAGTTAATGAAACATTGTGAAATGGATTTGCTCTAAAAGCCAAATCAGTTTCTAGGTTGTCTATAGATAATGATTTTATGAAGGGAAAGGCGAACGATAGAAACTAAAGAAATAAATTTAGCTTTTGTGATTAATTTTCTTCTAATCATTTCATCTTTCCATTACTTGCATAAAACCCTCAACAGAATTCATGATCCAATCATAACCCAAATCTATTGGACGAAAGGTGTAGGTGATTGTTGTGGCTTAATTGCCGTGGCTTATGGCTTCTGCTTTAATCATAATGTAGGAAGCTATGTAATTTGCTCCAAAGCCTCTGCTTTATGCCTATGGACCAAAAAACTCTCAAATTAAATAGAGGATTTTTTTAGGATCTCCATTTTGATGCTTTACATTTCTGCATTTCATGATAATCTTTTACGACAAGTTCAATTGCAACGGACGGTTGTTTCACAAAATATATAAACAAAAGTTTGATACATTGACATGTAGTCTCTTGAGTCAACTTGAATATGTAAAACAAATAAATGCCTTTTCATTGTTATTTTGATGTCTACTATCCTATTTAGGGAAGGGAAATCCAGCTGCTAGCTAAATTGAGATTTAATTGTGATCTATAGTTTTCAATTAACTGACCAACTCTTAAAGCAAGTTTTCTACTTTTTCTATAGTTACTCCAGTCGTGTACTGATGTTTTTTACGGGATGTGAATTTCAGTTCTTGGCACTAAATGTCTCTTTCATTTTCATTTTCCATCTCTCTTTGGATGAACCTTTGTCTTCCGTGGGTAACATCGCCTCAAAAACCACAACGGCTTCAAGTATCGGCAACCTTCAGCAACAATCAAGTATCGGCGACCTCCAACCACAAGGCAGAGGTAAAGAAAAAAAATCTCTTTCTGTACTGATGTTAGATTTTGATACTCCGGTTTGTATTTTTTTCGTAATTTTGATACTCCGATTTCTATCGGGTTTCATTACCCAAGGGAAGGTTTAGGGGTTAATTCATTCTTAAAGCAATCTTTGTGAGGAATCATGTTAAAGGTTTAGGGGTTCTACCCAAAACGATTTAAGGGTTAGAGAGAACTCTTAAGCCGAACACGCACACAGACAACTTTGACGCATTTGATTGGCAGTCATGGTATGAAGTATAATACTCCATCAGCTGCTTACTAACTGTTTGATAAAAAGCCTCAATTAATGTTAAATGGGGATTAGTCTAAGCATCAAAGTCCTTCAGTGGGTACTGTTGTATCTATTTTTTTTCTAATTCTATATCATCAATTAACATTAAATAAGCGCTGTTGGATATGGGATTATGACTATGGGAAAGTTTGGAAAGTGTGACTCAGTTTAGCTGCTTTGTTTTATTTCTTGTAAGGTCCGTGGTCCTCATTTTTTCCTTCAAATTTAGTTTGATAGTTATTGGGGGTACTGTTAGCTTTTCTTTTTCTACTTCTCTTTCTTTTGTTTGGTTTGTTGTTGGGGGAGCCATATAACTATTCTAATTGTTTGTTTGGATAGTTGACTTTAACTTTAGAGTAATACTTAACATTTTTATTTTACTAGAATTGCAATGACTTATACCTATTCTAATAGTTTGTATGTGACTTAACCTAAACTATAAACTTAATTAGAATATTTGCATTATGCTTGATTAGTCTCTCTGATTTTTGTAAAGTAATGCTCTTTTTCTATTCAAAACCTAGACATAGCAGAACAAATAAATTTATATTGTTTTATTGCGTTTTTGTGTTTTTTTAGGAGTGAGATCTATATGAGTCTACAATTACGGTGATCACAAGAGTTTCAAAAATGGTATCTGAAGTACGCCATTGCCCTTCTTATTGTCCCGTTGTATTGCGATAAGCCTATAACTGGTATAGCTACCTATTTCTCTAGATTGTAGGCTTTTACGAAGGGATTTCATGACCTAATCTTTTAGGTATCTATTTATCAATTCAATTTTAAAGCATTTGAGACTCGTTTGTGGTTTCCTCATGTCAGTGTTGTGTTACTTTATCCTATTTTGATTTTTGATTTCTGTTTTGATTTACAGGATGGATCCTTTAGTTCAATGAAAAGGTGGTCCTTCAATGAAAATGCATTTTTTGGACCTTCAGTTCATTGAAACGGTAATCTTTCTGTGTTGGTTTTCGATTTAGGATTTCAAATCTGTTTTGAATTGAATTTCATTTTCAAATCCTAATGTGCTAAGAGATACATCAAGAACACTATACCTTTTGTTTTTACTATGATCGGAGAATATTTTTTTGTCTACAAAAATAAAACTGATAGAAAGATCCACTCTGTCGAGGGTATCTTCCAAAGGGGGGAGAAAATGGCCAAATTAGTGGTAATGATGGGGGGCAATTGTTGAGTGTTGTCTTATTGTGCAATTGTTGTCCCATGAAATGGCCAAAATTAGATTGCAAGTGATTACTGTGAATTTGATTACATTTTTTGGTTCGCGTAATGGAGGAGAACTGTTGGCAATATATTGGACTGTGTGACTGTGAATAAATGTTAGGTGCTTCCCTGCTACTGGAAGACAGAATTCCGTCCTCAGTCCTACAGAGAGAGGGGATGGATAGACGAATAAGTGTGGTAGGCACGAGCAGTAGTGTGCTCAATACGTTGGGGATTTTTTTATCGAATGTTGGAGTTATTTGGTCATTTCCATAAAATCCCCAGCAGACTTATTTGGTCAGTTCGCTTTGTTTTGTTCTCTACAGCATGTGGTTGCAATGGTTAGGGTAATATCTAGCTTATCGAGTGTGGGTGTACGGTAGTTACATTGATTTTCTGGGGGCATGGGTATTAGCTCGGTTTGATACGTTTAGGTGATTATTGCTCCTCCTCTGAAAACTTCAGCTAATTACAAAGACTGAAATATTAAAGACACGGAACTAATGTGGTAATCGTAACTCAAGGGGCCCGAATGAAGAAATGTTAAACACGGACCCGGGGGAAGTTTTGCTTTGAAGAACTCTTGATTTTAGATTTTGTTGGCAAGATTGTGTTAGTTGAAGCGTTCTTTGGTCTTAGAAGTAAAAGACTTTCATGAGGCATGTAGATCGAGCCAAATGATGGGGTTTGTGAACTCTTTTTGTTAAATCCTTTTTTTGGTTTTATGATCTAATATTGCTGTTTATTTTTTTGTGAAACGGTCATGGTCCTGGCAGGTGTTCGAGTTTGCTAACACGCAACAGGATGTGTACAACATTGGCCTTGGGTCTGGTGTTTGCCCTTTTTACTGTTGCATAAACAGTTGCCGGGTGAAATTTCACTTAGTGCACTTAATTAGTGTTATGTATTTTGACATTTTATTTTGTGTCTAATCTGTATTGTTTTTTCTCAATTACTATATTGGATAGGGACTAAATTGTGCATACTTTGGACTTCTTTGACTAGATTGTGTTTGGTATTCAAGTTTGCATGGAGTTATTAAAATTGTAAATTTAAAACCCTTTGCGACATAAGTTGCACTGCATTATTTTTTTATGTCAATTTTTGACTTTTAAACTCGTGGGCCACTTCCCTGGTTTTGTGTGACCATATATTAATGTCAAACTAAAATTCTCATATTTTCAAATTAGTGTGTGTTGTACTGAATGGTGCTTTAGAAGTTCATGATTGGATGAAAAGTTTGGAGAATGTGTTTTATTATTTTATTTTTTGTCGTAGAACTTCTGTTGTCTCCTCAGAGTGCAAGTTTTTTCTTTGTGATTTCACCTTTTACACGATCGATATTAAGAGATAATGTCCATTGTGTGTCATGGTATAATTATTGTTCAATGGGCAAGCATTGGTTTGGAGAATGTGTTTTATTATTTTATTTTTTGTCGTACAACTTCTGTTGTCTCCTCAGAGTGCGAGTTTTTTCTTTGTGATTTCACCTTTTACACGATCGATATTAGGAGATAATGTCCATTGTGTCTCATGGTATAATTATTGTTCAATGGGCATGCATTGGTTTACCATTTTGTGCCAATTGCCTTCCTACAAGTTTTTTTAATTTTCAATCATGTGCGTTTAGGCGCATGCAACTGAGTTGTTTCGGTTATTCGACTCTTTAATGTTCAACATAATGTTTGATTTGCTTTTATTGATAAAGGACTGAGTGGTCTTTTATTTTAGGGGCATGAAGTGATGAGAAGGAAGTGGGTGATTTTTGATAGAATTGCTATTGGGGGCGTGCGGTTCTAACCGTCAATTCCTTAAAAGCCATTTTTGCTCTTTGGAAAGGTAAAATCTCCTTCTAACTTATAGAAAAAGAGGTGACTTTAATTTAGTAGCAGTGCTGAGTTCTCTTGTGCTGTTAAAGTGTCAACTATGTTACTGATCTATTTAAAAACATGCAAGCTATGGGAACAGAAAATTGTTATTGTGTAATCATCCTATTGTTGTGTTTTGTTAGGGCTATTATTGCTAGATTAGTGAGGATTCTAATGGACATAAAGGGTGCTATCGAAATTATGTGCAGATGGTGGCTTCATGTGATTGTTTATCCTATATCTAGATTTACATTGCAATTTCTTGATATGAGAGCAACTGGGTTGGGGTAAAATTTGGAAAGCATTGGGTGGCACGGTTGGACTAGAAATTCTTGTGTTTTTGTTTATTTTGAGTTGTACTATGGATCTCCTCCAACCTAAGTTTTGATTTATCTAAATGCATTTGGGCTGGGAATTGGAATTTGGAAAGCCATGGTTGACGTTGTAGTCTTGCAATCTGCTTTATTTTTGTTTGTCTTTTTTTTTTCCTGGTTAAAATGTTAACGTGGTATTCCTCCAACCTAGCTTTTTGTTTATAGCAATAGTTGAAATGGCTTCGTTAATGATAAATTGTTTAGGTGCATTCTTCTTGGATCTTTGTTTATAAATTATTTGGTAGTCATTGGGTAAGATGATCACTTAGATACATGTGTGTACTTATTACGAAAGACTAAGGGAGAGAACGATGAGTACAGAAGGGCTATCAATATGTTTTCTTTTGGGACTAGACTGAGAAGACTGTTGGAGGTATCTAATTGCTCCATTAGGCTGTGCTTGGTATGTTAATTTTATTTTTGTTGTGGGAGTAAAAGATGTTATTAACTTTAGAAAAGCGGAAAGAATAACGTCGGATTGTTATTGGAAATCATTATAATTGAGCTAACCTTCATCCCATGGCGATGCCTTATATTATTTGAGTTTGCTTAAGTACACTATGGAAACGGTTCTGACCAAAGCTGACTTTCTTCCTGAATTATAGCCTCTTTCGGATCTCAATATTTTTTTGGTGGCTTAATCTTTTTAGTTTTTTTTAAAAATTATACTTAAGGTATGTCGAATGAATCAAGTTTCTGTAATAGTTGATATCAAAATGCCGAACGCATCAAGCTTCCTTAATATTCTTTATTAAATGCCCAATGATTAAGTTTCCTAAATAGTGTATATTTAATGTTGAAAAGTGTTCAGCGCTTATTTGTGTAATTAGATGTGGCTAATTAATGCATTATTGGGCACTCTACTGCGTAGCTAAGGCTTTAACGTGTTTGTGCACTCGGCCACATGCCAACTTTCTCCTCTTCAATATACTCAAAAGGTTTTGGAATATAAGTTCTTTTCATGGAATTGAGTGCAAGTTTTTGTAGTACCAATGTGAGTAGTTTCAATTATTATCTGCTTCACTACAAATGGATTTTGTTTTGCTTAAGTTCTTTACCCTCATCTCATATTCTGTTTAATTTGTGCAATCACTGGATTCATGCATGATTTTTGATGACTGAGATATGGGTTCTAGGCTTTCCACCTAGGGCTCATAAGGGGGCTATTCAAGATTTATCATTGGATTGACGCACTTTCAAAGTTAATGGACAGATCGGGTGATGACTCCTCTCTCCCTCAAATTTACACATTTCCTGATTATACTTTTTTCCCCTAAACGCAGAGCGATCTCTATCTTTATGTCCATTACCTCCTCTCACAGCTTCAGTGAAAAGTGATAATCAAACCACCGGGTTTGTCTCCCTTGCCTTAAAAATCCTACAGATCAAACCCTAATCGATGAAAAGAGCATGTTCACATATCAAACCATTGGGCCCGTCCACCACCACTGGTACTGATTGATGAAGCAAGGGTATGGAAAGCGCCTTTAGTAAACCACCGATACTGATCGATAAATAGTTGTCTAGGTATGGAAAGTGCCTTTCGCAATCATGCACCCATGACTTTTTGACGTTTGAGTTTTCCTCTATGCAGGGCCTTAGCTTTAATCGAAAGGTCAAGGTATTTGATTTTCTATTCTTGATTTTCTAGGTATGCAAAGCGCATTGAGTTTTCTATTCTTTCACTTACTTTTTGGTGTCTGGTGCATTGAGTTTTCTATTCTCAACATGTGTGTTCATAAATGTGTATACTCGTAGTCCATTTGACAAGCTGGAAGGCGCAACACGTGTTGAACTCCTTTGTATATAGGGCTCTTTCAGCTGATCACTAATTGTTTGGTAAAAGCCTCAATGAAAAAATCTATTTTGATCCATAGTTGTAGATGATTAACGTTGATAGAGGTTTAGTCTAAGCATCTATGTCCTTGAATGTATACTATTGTGTCTATTGCCTTTATAATTTTATCTATATGAGAAAACACCTAACTCTTTTAAAAAAAACGTATACTCACAAACTAACTTTCTACAACATTGAATGGCTAAGATTCATTGTAAAATTTAGTGCAAAGGTTAGAATTACGTCTTCCATACTAATTTTCCCTCTGAAAAATGTCAAATCCACAGCCAAGTGTGAAGGGCCATTGGATCTAAATCCAATAAAAAATTGAAGGGACGTTGGATTCAATCTAAATTTGGGTCACTGTAACTAACCACTACTACCACTATCTTTGCATCTCTTTCCAATTCAAAAGAAAGTCTTTTCTCTGCAATTTTCCTTATCAAATTTGAAACCCACACAACTTACTACCTATCGTATCCTCTCTCTAACAAGTCTGAAATCATCAAATCTGTGGCCACTTGCAGCCGTATATAGTTTACTATTAGTATTTGTATCTTCAAATCTAGGAATCTTGTTTTGGCTACTTCGTTTGTCTATGTATATATCGAATGGTTAAAGTAGTTGCTTTTATGCCCTTACCACTTCGTTTGATCTTTATTTTTCTTTAGGTTGGCTAACCATGAACCAAACCGGTTAGTTGTTCTCTTGACTGTACGAAGGATTTAATGCTTGATGGTCCAATTTTCTACATCTTCACTTCTTAGCATTTGATTTTCGATTCAAATGGCTTATGGGATTTGTTGTAGAAGATTAATCAGATAATCTTTGATTCTATAGGCTGCCATTTATGAGAGTAATTTAATCAGAAATCTTCTTCAATGCCAAGGACTCATATTTGTGGTGATTTATCTTTCTCACATCGTTTAGTTATGATCTTTTGTCAATTCTTCTTCTTCCTCTTTTGGATGAACTTTTAGTTCTGATGCTTGTACTTCAAGATGTTTTCGTGTGGCAGCTATTTGAGGGGAAAGATGGCAGACCCAAGTACCTGCGATGAAGGGTTATACTCCACCATTCCTGTAGAACTGGTTGAAAAGCGTGCCACTTGGTTTCGTTGGTGAAAAGTTATGAGACTAAAGGTTCTTCTTATAGTAAAAATGCAACTCTTTAATACCATATTCTTTTATCTATACTGCAATGTAGCGGAAGTATTAGACTTCTTGCTATCGTTGAATGATCATTAGCACATGAGTTTGGTAAATTTGTTTGGTCTTTTTGGTTAGGATTAAATTTCTTTACGCATTGGTTTTGCTATAATAATTATGTGAAGTGAGCCAATTTATGTAGAGTTTTTTTTATTGGTGGTTAGTTTATTACTTAGTTTTAATGGCCCTTTGAAGAAAGTATGTGCGCTAATCGGTATTAATGGAAGTATAAAATCATATGTTATTATGTTGGATATGGATTAAAATGTGCATAAATTAGATTTCTTTAACTAGATTGTCTTTGGTATTTAAGTTTGCAAGTAATTGTTAAAACTGCAACTCCGAAACGGTTTGCGACATAAGTTGCAATGCATTCTTTTTTCTTTTTTTTTTTGTTTCTCAATTTCTGACTTTTAAACTCATTGGCCACCTCTCTGGTTTTGTTTGACTATAAATTAATGTCTGACTAAAATCTCATCTTCTCAAATTAGTGTGTGTTGTAGTGAATGATGATTTAGAGCTTCATTATTTAAGTCATAGATTGGATGACAAGTTTGGAGAATGTGATTCATTATTTTATTTTTTGTTGTACGACTTAGGTTGTCTCCTCAGAGTGCGAGTTTTTTCTTTCTGATGAGTATAGCTTCAGGCTTCGCTATGGTGTTTTCCCTTTTTACTATATCGTAAACGGTTACCAGGTAAAATTTCCCTTCGTGCACTTAATTCATGTTCCGTATTTTTACATTTTATTTTGTCTAAGTTGCGTTGTCATTTTCTCAATTACTATATTGGACAGACTAAATTGTGTTTACTTTGGATTTGATTAACTGGATTGTGTTTGGTATTCAAGTTTGCATGTAGTTATTAAAATTATAACTTCGAAACCCTTTGCGACATAAGTTGCACTACATTCTTCTTTTTGTCTATTTTTGACTTTTAAACATTTAGGCCACTTCCCTGGGTTTGTGTAACTATAAACTGATGTGTAACTAAGATCTCGTCTTTTGAAATTAGTATTTATTGTAGTGAATGGTGATTTAGAACTTCATTATCTAAGTCATAGTTTGGAGAATGTGATTTATTATTTTATATTTTGTTGTACGACTTCGGTTGTGTCCTCAGAGTGTGAGTTTTTTCTTTGTGATTTCACCTTTTGCACGATTGATAGCAAGAAATAATGTCTATTATGTGTCCTCTTATAATTATTGTTCAACGGGAAAGTATTGGTTTACTATTTTTTCCCAATTGCCCTTCCTACAAGTTTTTTAATTTTCAATAAGGGCTTTCAGGCATGGAAAATGGGTCGTTTTGGTTATTGAACTCTTTAATCTTCTGTATAATTTTGGATTTTCTTCTGTGGATAAACGACTAAGTGGTTTTCTATATTTTTGGGGCATTAAGTGATGAGAAGGAAGTGTAGGTGATTTTTGACAGAATTTCTATTGGGCGCAGCGGTTCTAACTGTGGATTCCTAAATCCATTTTTGGTCCTTGGAAAGATGAAAACTCTTCTCCTCCGTATAGAAAAAGAGGTGACTTTAATTTAGCCACAGGGTTGAGTTCTATTGTCATTTTAAAGTGCCAACTATGTCACTCATCTATTTAGACAAATGCAAGCTGTGGGAAGAGAAAATTGTAAATGTGTAATGATCCTATTGTTGTGCTTTTTTTCAAGGCTATTATCGCGACATTAGCGAGGATGCTATTGGACACAAAGGATGCTATAGAAAATATGTGCCGATGGTGGCTTCAGGTTAGTGTCTATACTATTTATGGATTTACATTGCAATTTCTTGACATGAGGGCAACTGGGTTAGGGATTAAAATCTGGACAGCCTTGGTGGGTATGGTAGGACTACAAATTCTTGTGTGTGTGTTTATTTTGAGTTGTAATATGGATTTCCTCCAACCTAAGTTTATATTTATCTAAATGCAGCTGGGTTGGGAATTGGAATTTGTGTAGCCATGGTTGGCGTAATAGTCATACAAACTGCTTTGGTTTTGTTTGTTTTTTAAATTTTTATCGTGGTAGTCCTCCGACCTAAGGTTTTGGTTATAGCAATAGCTGAAATGGATTTGATAAAGACAAATTTGGGAAGGAATGTTAGGCACATGTGTTTAGTGCAATATGTGGTTGGTTTTGGAAAGACATTCTTTACTTGACTTGGGAAGGATATGTTAATTGGGAACCATATCGGATTTTTGTAGCGTTAATTTTTTGGACCTAAGAACTATGAACGCCAACTCTTTTTTTTGTTACTTGAGGCTTTTTTGGACCGAAGGAATTCATTCTTTAAGCGATCATTGTAAGCAATCTTGCTAAAGGTTTACCTGTTGTACAAAAAACGATTTAAGGGTTACAAAAAACGTTTTAAGGGTTACAGAAAACGTTTAAGTAGAACACAAACATATGTTGAAGACTCGTACAGACAACTTTGATACATTTGATCGGCAGTAATGGTATCACTAATTGTCTGATAAAAAGCCTCGGTTAATGTTAAATGAGGATTAGTCTAAGCATCAAAGTCCTTAAGTGGGTACTGTTGTATGTATTTCTTTTCTAATTCTATATCATCAATTAACACTAAATTAGTGCTATTGGATATGGGATTATGACTATGGGAAAGTTTGGAAAGTGGCCCTCGGTTTAGATCTGCTTTGTTCTACTTCTTATAAGGTCCATGGTCCTTATGTTTTCCTTCAATTTTAGTTTGGATAATTATTGCTCATTCTGTTAGCTTTTCTTCTTCTGCTTTTCTTTCTTTTGTTTGGATAGTTGTTGGGGGCAAACCATATAAATATACTAATAGTTTGTTTGGATAGTAGATTGTAACTTTAGTGGAATGTTTTACATTTTTATTTTACTAGAATTGTAATGACATATAACTATTCTAATAGTTTGTGTGTGACTGAACCTAAACTATAAGCTTAATTAGAATACTTGCATTATGCTCGTTAGTTCTTTTTTATTTTTTTAATTAGTAATGCTCTTTTTCTATTATAAACCTCGACATAGTAGAAGAAATAAACTTAATTTTTTTAAATTTTTTCAGGAGTGACATCTATGAGTCTACAATTACGAAGATCACAAGAGTTTCAAAAGAGCTATCTCAAGTACGGCATTGCCCTTCCCTTTGTCACAATTTATGGCGATAAGCTAATAACTGGTATCGGTACTTGTTTCTCCACACTGTAGGATTTTAGGAAGGGATTTCATGACGTAATCTTTTAGGTATCTATTTATCAATTCATTTTTAAAGCATTTTAGACTCATTAGTGGTAATGTTGTGTTACTTCATCCTCTTTTGGTTTCTGATTTCAGTTTTGATCTTCAAGAATGATCCTTTTGTTCATTGAAGAGGTAATCCTTCAATGAATCTGCATTTTTTGGACCTTCAGTTCATTGGAAAAGGTATATCGAGAACACTTCAACTTCTCTCTTCTTCTTTTTGTTTTATGTTCGGAGGATATTTTTTATCAATAAAAATTAAACTGGGAGAAAGATCCACTCTATAGATGGTAACTTTCAAAGGGGAAAAAAATGGCCAAATTAGTGGCAATGATTGGGGGCAATTGTTAGTGTGTTGTCTTATTGTTCAGTTGTTGTCCTATAAAATGGCCAAAATTGGATTGGAAGTAATCGCTGCTGATTACAATTTTTTGTTTGCATAATGGCGGAGAATTGTTGGCAGTATATTCGATTGTGTGACCGAGAGGAGTAGTGTGGTCAATACGTTGGAGATTTTTTTATCGAATGGTGGACTTATTTGGACAATTCCGTAAAATCCCCAACAGACTTATTTGGTCAGTTGTCTTTGTTTTTTCTAGCCTATCGAATGTATGGTAGTCATCTTGATTTTTTGGGTACATGGGTATTAGCTCGGTTTGATGCATTTGGGTGATTATTGCTCCTCCTCTAAAAACTTCAACTAATTACTAAGATTAAAATATTAAAGACAGAACCAATGTACTAATCGTGTCACCGACGACCCAAACGAAGAGATATTAAACACGGACCCAAAGGAAGTTTTATCTTCTTTGAAGAATTCTTGATTTTACATTTTGATGGGAAGATTTTGTTAGTTGAAGCCTTCTTTGGTCTTAGGAGTAAAATATTTTCACGAGGCATGTAGATTGAGCTAAGTGATGGATTTTAAGCCAAATGATGGGTGTTGTGAACCGTTTTAATTAAAACCTTTTTTGGTTTTATGAACCCGTTTTGCTGAGTATTTTTTGTGAAATGGTCATGTGCCTGGCACGTGTTCGAGTTTGTTGACACGCATCAGGACGCGTACAGCTCCAGCCTTTGCTCTGGTGTTTGCCCTTTTCACTGTAACGTAAACGCTTTCTTTAGTGCATAAAGGCATAAGGGAAGTCAAGGGATTTCCTTCTAACTAGTGGCTAAAAGTAAGCAAGCTACCTTCATTCAACAGATTTGTGGTTGAGTCAATAACATGCTCTGGGTTACCGGGTGAAATTTCACTTATTGCACTTAATTCATGTAATGTATTTTTACATTTTATTGTCTCTAATCTGCATTGTATTTTTCTTAGTTACTGTATTGGATACAGATTAAATTGTGCATATTTTGGACTTCTTTAACTGGATTGTGTTTGGTATTAAAGTCTTCATGTTGTTATTAAAATTGTAAATTTGAAATCTTTTGCGACATAAGTTGATCTGCATTCTTTTTTATGTCAATTTCTAACTTTTGAACTCGTAGGCTACTTCCTTGTTTTTGTGTGACTATAAATAAATGTCAAACTAAAATCTCATCTTCTCAAATTAGTGTGTAGTAAGGAATGGTGCTTGTAAACTTCATGATTGGATGACATGTTTGGAGAATGTGATTCATTATTTTATTCTTTGTTGTATGACTTCGGTTTTCTACTCAGAGCGCGAGTTTTTTCTTTGTGATTTCACCTTTTGCATGATCAATAGCAAGAGACAATGTCCATTATGTGTCATCCTATAATTATTGTTTAGTGGGTAAGCATTGGTTTACTATTTTTTGCCAACTGTCTTCCTACAAGTTTTTTAATTTTGAATCAAGGGTCTTTAGGCATAGGCAACTGGGTCGTTTCGGTTTTTGAACTTTTTAATGTTCAATATAATTTGGGATATGCTTGTATTGATAAAGGACTAAGTGGCTTTCTATTTTAGGGGGCATGAAGTGATGTGAAGGAAGTGTGGGTGAAAAGTGATAATCAAACCACCGGGTTTGTGTCCCTTTTGCCTTCAAAATCCTACAAATCAAACCCTAATTGATGAAAAGAGCACATCCACGTGTCAAACTACTGGGGACATCCACAATCGCAAGTACTGGTCGATGAAGAAAGGCTAAGGAACGCACCGTTTTGTAGGAAGTAGTTGGTTTTTCAACCTTTTCCTTAATTTTGTCTATTGTGTAAAAGTAGGTGATCCTACCCAGCCATTGCTGCATTGTCCTTGGACATTGGGGAAAACCAACACTCATACTCGAAAATAAGGGTTTGAGAAGAAGTTACAACAGTCTCAATTTGGGCTTCTGACATACGAAAATAACCAAGGAAAATGTGAAAATTTGGTCGATTTTAGCAAACTGGTTCGATTTTAGCAAACAGGAGGAGGGTTGGACAATGCAAGATGGGAAAACGTGGCCAGGTAAATTGACAATGCTTGATAACAATAGAGGTACCATTTTTAGGTGAATGTAGTAGATAACGTGGGTAGGACCTTGATTACAACTTTATTTTGTGAGATCTTGATTTGAGCAAGTGAATATTTTGTGGGACACTGCAGAAGTAAAGATAGATAATGAGTAGTGTGCTACAATTGAAACGCTGAAAAAGAAGCATCAATCTCAAGAGGATCTGGACATGGAAAGTGAGGGAAATCAGAGACAGGTTGCTGGTGCCTTATTGGCCATCTCAGGAAATACTGTAAGAGAATTTAGCCGTACTTATTGTTGTCCCGTCGAAGAGGCAAAATTTAACCAATGAAGCTTTATTCAAGCCATGTAAAAACGGTTATTGAGTTCTAATGAATTTTTCTGGTTTGATTAGGTTGTTCATCCGATTCATGACTAATGCTTCTACTTGACTTTGTAGCAGAAACAGAAACTGAAGGAGGAATTTGGTTAGTATTTACGAGTGCACCAATGTGGTAGATATATAATTGCAGTTATTGGTAAAAAAATTTCACCATATAATGGTCACGAGGACTTTGCATTTGTGCGTTATAAAAAAAAGAAGTAAAATCATGGATGATTTTCTTCCTAGGTTACACTATCCTTTTTATGATTACACTATCCTTTTTATGACTTAATCTTTTTTATTATACCTATGGTATGGCCAATTAATCAAGATCCCTTGGTAGTTTATGTCGAAAGTGGCAAATCTCAATATGTTCTAACAACCAAATTATTTAATGTTTGTGCTGTTTATTTTTTGTTGGTGATAGAATAATTTGTGCTGTCATTGTCTTTTAACGTTTCAATCTTTTATTTTATTATCCATTTTTTTTGTAACTCATATGGGGATTGGACGTGGTGATTGTAATTGCTATCTTGAGCCGTGGTTGTCAAATAATTGTTTAGGAGATATTACCATGAGTTATGAAATGGATCTCTATCAGCATTGATGGTAGCGTGCGTACTTCCACGATATCGTGCAATATATCTTAGTCATATTAGTAAAATTTCTTATTTTGTGTAGACATTACCGCCATTTAACAGTGTTCAGGGATAAAGGAGAAGTAGAAATTGGTATGTACCTACCCATTCAGATTGGTCAAATATTTGTGAAGTGGTAATGCTTTGGACCTTTGAATCACTGAAAATGCTTTTCAAGTAAATTTGTTGAGGTGCATTTTGACAAGGTTTTATTGTTAGTTGGCTTTTTTGGTGTCTTGAATATGATTCTTATCTGTTTGATTGATTTTCTTTTCATTGAGCAACTGAGTTCAGTTGGTACGGATCATACAAGATATATAGCTTTTCGATTTTTACTCCTCATCCTCGGGACTTTTTTTAAAGTGCCAAGGAAGGGGAATAGGCTGAGAAAATGTTTTGTGTTGAGGAACTTAAAGAATTTCAGTGAAAGACCCTTGGATGGTTTTGAGGTGAAAATTTTGTATTTTGTCTTTATGCTTAGTTGAATTTGTGAGTGATTTTTGTAGTGGTTTAAATGTTTTAAGTTCGGTTATCTTTGTATATGGTCACATGCTTACTTTTTGGTGGTTTCTTGAAAACAAAGGCACCAGCCTCGATTTTATCAAATTGATGCTCAGTTGTTTTTTTCAGTATTTTTTAATTGCAGTAGTTAGTGTCCTATCAAATTGTGCAGGTAAAGGGTATTGTATTGCAAATGCACTGTGAAGAGAAAAAATTGGAAGAATAGTTTTCTTTTTTACACATTTTTTCTAAAGGAAAGAATAATACTCTTCTACAGTCATTTTGTCCGATTTATGCACTTGTAGGTTCTGTAGCTGCTAGCATTTTGTGTGTATTGGACATGACAAAAACTAGCTGGATTGTGAATATGGCCTCCTTGAGTTGACTTATTTTACAATCTCGTGTTCTCCTTACTTTAGTTGGATTAGAAATTACAGTAAAGCTTGAACAAAAGTGCTTCATGATTGTTTGTATCATCATCAAATAGACATTAGAACTTAGTGTCTAATTAGAATTTCAACTTGTCAAATTAGCATGTGGTGTAGTGTTTAGTGATTTAAGACTTGAATATTTATTTCATAGGTTAGATGGGAGGTTTGGAAGTTGTGATTTATTATTTTGTTCAATTATACGGCTTTAATTATTTTTAAAGGTTTTCCCGTTGTGATTGCCTTCCACAAAATTGATAACAATAGGCAACACCTCTTATGTATCCTCCTTTAATTACTTTTCAACGGATAAGCATTGGTATACTCATTTTTCGCCGAGTGCTAGCTGCAATATTTCTATTTTTGAACAAGTGCATTAGGCACGGGCAACAGCTAGTATACACGCAAACAAACTTTTTACAACATTGAATGACTAAGATTCATTGAAAAATTTGGTCCAATGGTTAGAATTACTTCTTCCATACTAATTTTTCCCTAAAAAATGTCAAATCCAAAGCCAAGTGTCTTACGCCATTGGATCTAAATCTAGTAAAAAATTGAAGGGCCATTGGATTAACCTAAATTTGGGCCATTGTGACGAACCACTACTACCACTATCTTTTCATCCCTCTCCAATTCCAAAGGAAGCCTTTTCTCTTTAACTTTCCGTATCAAATTTGAAACCCACACAACTTACTACCTCTCTTATCCTCTCTCTAACAAGTCTGAAATCCTCAAATCCATGGTCACATGCAGCTGTATATAGTTTACGGTTAGTATTTGTATGTTCAAATCAAGGAATGTTTTCTTTTAACACTTCGTTTGTCTATGTATATAGCGAATGGTTATAGTAGTTGCTCTTATGCTCTTACCACTTCGTTTGATCTATACTTTTCCTCAGGTCAGCTAACCAAGAACCAGACCGATTAGTTGCTCTCTGGACTGTACGAAGGTTTTAATGCCCGATGCGTCAAATTTCTAGATCTTCACGTCTTAGCTTTTGATTTTCGATTCAAATGGCTTATGGGATTTGTTGTAGAAGATTAATCAGATCATCTTTGATTCCATTGCCTAACATTTATCAGTATAATTTAATCAGAAATCTTGTTCAATGCTTAGGACTCATATTTGTGGTGATGTAAGCTTCTCACATCTTTTAGTTATGGTCCTTTCTCAATTCTTCTTCTTCCTCTTTTGGATGACCTTTTAGTTCCGAGGCTTATACTTCAAGACTTTTTCGTGTTGCAGCTATTTGATGGGAAAGATGGAAGACCCAAGTACCCGCGACGAAGGGTTATGTGCCCCATTCCTGTAGATCTGGTGCAAACGCCCGCCACTTGGATTCGTTGGTGAAAAGGTTTGAGACCAATAGTCATTCTTATACCAGAAATGCAACTCTTTAATACCATATTCTTTTATCTAGACTGCAATGTTGGGGAAGTATTAGGCTTCTACCTGTCGTTGATCGATCATTAGCACATGAGTTTGGTGAATTCTTTTTGGCACTTCTAGAAAATCATAATTTATTGGTCCTGAAAAACTGGAATTCATGTACAGGAATTGTTTGTTTTTTCCTGTTCTTTACAATTCTTTTTTCAGGCGTGAATTAGATGACTTTGTGGTATTTAGGGTATGATGTTTGGCAAAGAAAATTTGTGGTGGTTCTCTGCATCTCTTTACCTTTTATTTCCTTGGGTGAGAGAATTGTGAACTGGAGACACATTTTTATGTTTCGTTGGATTTATTTTTGAAAATATCAAGACACAAACTGTCTTGAATGGGTTGGATGAGGTTTTGATTTGGATCTGACAGGTGAGATTAGTCCTCAGTATTCCAATTCCCTCCCAAATCAGTCCAATCAGCCATAGCGTTGTCCATTAATCTCAGTTGTTGAATAAAAAAGTCTCATTTTCTCTCTCTATTCTCTCTATTGCGCCAGTCTGTCTTCTCTCTACTGTCTTGAGGTTTCTTCCCTGACTGTTGTTGAAGAAAGAGGTATTTTGCTGCGTCGATCCCCTTTTTTCTGCTTAATTCGTTCCCAATCTATTGATTCTATGGCTATAGAAGTTGTTCAGATCTAGAGTTTGGTTTCCCACGGAAATGGTCAGTGGAAGTCATAGGTGGATCGGTGTTGAGAAGGCGAAGCAAACGTTGATTTGCAATTGCAGATGCAAACTCTTGAGAGTGGAACCGTGGGGTATTTGAGACAACCTCCGACACAGTGTCACCATTGAACGTCGACAGTGGAAGTATGCTTTCTTCCAATCAACCTTCCCATCTTCTGACACATCAGGTGTTTTATTGGTGAGTTATGTTTCTCCATGATTCTCAACTAAACTTCTTTAGATGTCCTTGAGGAAAAATGGGCTAGTCACCATGTGGTATTTTAGACAAGCTCCATTTCATACCCAAATTTGGTTTCGGTCATCTTCCTTGAGTTGTATAGAGGAAAATATTCCAACTGAGCAACAAAAAAAAACTAAGCTTGGGAATAAATATTAGCCAAGCAAAACAAAAATTATTCTACATGTAAGTATATTTATTATTATTTTTCTTTTTTTGGGGATTTTGAATCAAATACTGCTATATTGAATTTTGTTTAGTTGATTAATTTTTTTAAATGGTGGCTTGGATTTCATAGGTAAAAGTCTAGCTTATGTTATCTGTCTGTTTATGTTCATTGTATTTCATAGTTAGAGCGAAGGGTATATAGCTTGAAATTGTTTGGGAGCTATAGATAGTACTTTTGATAACTTCTTAGAACTTTGTTGTGATTCCAATTTTTTTCGAGGTATGATGGAATGCCTGTGTGGTCATCTTATGAGAAGTTCCTTTTGGAGGTATGATTCCTTGTTCTTTTTATTCCGCTCTAATGCAGTACTCTGCCAATCGTGATTGCTTCTTAATTATTTTCATAACAACAAAAGTCTTCATTTTCATTTTGATCCTAAATGTTTTACAAATGTCTATATAGTATTTGGTTATGTCTTAAATGCTACTTTGAACTGAATAGGCTACTTTATGGAAGGTTTCAGTTTTTAACTGGCCAGTTGTTAGGTTACGTAAATTTGTTTTGGTTTCTCGAAAGTCAAGTCTCTTCAATTACTTATTGATATGTTAAGGTTATTATGTGTACTATGTTTTTTTCTCATATTCTTCGATTTAAATTGACCAATGAGAAATGTAAAGCTTATGGATTTATTTTATTTCTCCAGTGAGTAATGGGCTCTAAATTCTAGAATGGGTTTGCCAATTCCTTTCACCTTCTGTCAATTCCTTATTTTGGGTTTCTTTCTTTTAAAACAACAATTCCTTATGGAGATTGCATTTCATTATTGTTTAATTGGTTTGATTGGGATTTCTTGGTGGTGGATAAGGCTACATTATGGAAGGCTCCAGTTGTTAATGTGTGGGTGGTTAGGTTATCCAATTCTGTTGATTTGCCTTGGTTTTCCGAAAGTGAAGCCTCAATTAGATTGCTCGTAAGATGTTTGCCGGCTTGTGTTAATTTGTGGTCTTAATTACTTATTGAATTGTTAAGGTTACTATGTGCGCTATGATTTGTTTCCTCATATTCTTTAAATTAAATTGACCAATTAGATATGTAAAGCTTATTGATTTATTTTATTCCTTGAGTGGGTATTGGGTTCTAAATTGTAGAATGGATTTGGCAATTCCTTTCATATTCTGCATTTCATGATAATCTTTTATGACAAGTTCAATTGCAACGGAAGGTTGTTTCACAAAATATATAAACAAAAGTTTGATACATTGACATGTAGTCTCTTGAGTCAACTTGAATATGTAAAACAAATAAATGCCTTTTCATTGTTATTTTGATGTCTACTATCCTATTTAGGGAAGGGAAATCCAGCTGCTAGCTAAATTGAGATTTAATTGTGATCTATAGTTTTCAATTAACTGACCAACTCTTAACGCAAGTTTTCTACTTTTTCTATAGTTACTCCAGTCGTGTGATGTTTTTTACGGGATGTGAATTTCAGTTCTTGGCACTAAATGTCTCTTTCATTTTCATTTTCCATCTCTCTTTGGATGAACCTTTGTCTTCCGTGGGTAACATCGCCTCAAAAACCACAACGGCTTCAAGTATCGGCAACCTTCAGCAACAATCAAGTATCGGCGACCTCCAACCACAAGGCAGAGGTAAAGAAAAAAAATCTCTTTCTGTACTGATGTTAGATTTTGATATTCCGGTTTGTATTTTTTTCGTAATTTTGATACTCCGATTTCTATCGGGTTTCATTACCCAAGGGAAGGTTTAGGGGTTAATTCATTCTTAAAGCAATCTTTGTGAGGAATCATGTTAAAGGTTTAGGGGTTCTACCCAAAACGATTTAAGGGTTAGAGAGAACTCTTAAGCCGAACACGCACACAGACAACTTTGACGCATTTGATTGGCAGTCATGGTATGAAGTATAATACTCCATCAGCTGCTTACTAACTGTTTGATAAAAAGCCCCAATTAATGTTAAATGGGGATTAGTCTAAGCATCAAAGTCCTTCAGTGGGTACTGTTGTATCTATTTTTTTTCCAATTCTATATCATCAATTAACATTAAATAAGCGCTGTTGGATATGGGATTATGACTATGGGAAAGTTTGGAAAGTGTGACTCAGTTTAGCTGCTTTGTTTTATTTCTTGTAAGGTCCGTGGTCCTCATTTTTTCCTTCAAATTTAGTTTGATAGTTATTGGGGGTACTGTTAGCTTTTCTTTTTCTAGTTCTCTTTCTTTTGTTTGGTTTGTTGTTGGGGGAGCCATATAACTATTCTAATTGTTTGTTTGGATAGTTGACTGTAACTTTAGAGTAATAGTTAACATTTCTATTTTACTAGAATTGCAATGACTTATACCTATTCTAATAGTTTGTATGTGACTTAACCTAAACTATAAACTTAATTAGAATATTTGCATTATGCTTGATTAGTCTCTCTGATTTTTGTAAAGTAATGCTCTTTTTCTATTCAAAACCTAGACATAGCAGAACTAATAAATTTATATTGTTTTATTGCGTTTTTGTGTTTTTTTAGGAGTGAGATCTATATGAGTCTACAATTACGGTGATCACAAGAGTTTCAAAAATGGTATCTGAAGTACGCCATTGCCCTTCGTATTGTCCCGTTGTATTGCGATAAGCCTATAACTGGTATAGCTACCTATTTCTCTAGATTGTAGGCTTTTACGAAAGGATTTCATGACCTAATCTTTTAGGTATCTATTTATCAATTCAATTTTAAAGCATTTGAGACTCGTTTGTGGTTTCCTCATGTCAGTGTTGTGTTACTTTATCCTATTTTGGTTTTTGATTTCTGTTTTGATTTACAGGATGGATCCTTTAGTTCAATGAAAAGGTGGTCCTTCAATGAAAATGCATTTTTTGGACCTTCAGTTCATTGAAACGGTAATCTTTCTGTGTTGGTTTTCGATTTAGGATTTCAAATCTGTTTTGAATTGAATTTCATTTTCAAATCCTAATGTGCTAAGAGATATATCAAGAACACTATACCTTTTGTTTTTACTATGATCGGAGAATATTTTTTGTCTACAAAAATAAAATTGATAGAAAGATCCACTCTGTCGAGGGTATCTTCCAAAAGGGGGGAGAAAATGGCCAAATTAGTGGTAATGATGGGGGGGCAGTTGTTGAGTGTTGTCTTATTGTGCAATTGTTGTCCCATGAAATGGCCAAAATTAGATTGCAAGTGATTACTGTGAATTTGATTACATTTTTTTGTCCGCATAATGGAGGATAACTGTTGGCAATATATTGGACTGTGTGACTGTGAATGAATGTTAGGTGCTTCCCTCCTACTGGAAGACAGAATTCCGTCCTCAGTCCTACAGAGAGAGGGGATGGATAGACGAATAAGTGTGGTAGGCACGAGCAGTAGTGTGCTCAATACGTTGGGGATTTTTTTTATCGAATGTTGGAGTTATTTGGTCATTTCCATAAAATCCCCAGCAGACTTATTTGGTCAGTTCGCTTTGTTTTGTTCTCTACCGCATGTGGTTGCAATGGTTAGGGTAATATCTATCTTATCGAGTGTGGGTGTACGGTAGTTACATTGATTTTCTGGGGGCATGGGTATTAGCTCGGTTTGATACGTTTAGGTGATTATTGCTCCTCCTCTGAAAACTTCAACTAATTACTAAGACTGAAATATTAAAGACACGGAACTAATGTGCTAATCGTAACACAAGGGGCCCGAACGAAGAAACGTTAAACACGGACCCGGGGGAAGTTTTGCTTTGAAGAACTCTTGATTTTAGATTTTGTTGGCAAGATTGTGTTAGTTGAAGCGTTCTTTGGTCTTAGAAGTAAAAGACTTTCATGAGGCATGTAGATCGAGCCAAATGATGGGGTTTGTGAACTCTTTTTGTTAAATCCTTTTTTTGGTTTTATGATCTAATATTGCAGGTGTTCGAGTTTGCTAACACGCAACAGGATGTGTACAACATTGCCCTTGGGTCTGGTGTTTTCCCTTTTTACTGTTGCATAAACGGTTGCTGGGTGAAATTTCACTTAGTGCACTTAATTAGTGTTATGTATTTTGACATTTTATTTTGTGTCTAATCTGTATTGTTTTTTCTCAATTACTATATTGGATAGGGACTAAATTGTGCATACTTTGGACTTCTTTGACTAGATTGTGTTTGGTATTCAAGTTTGCATGGAGTTATTAAAATTGTAAATTTAAAACCCTTTGCGACATAAGTTGCACTGCATTATTTTTTTATGTCAATTTTTGACTTTTAAACTCGTGGGCCACTTCCCTAGTGTGACCATATATTAATGTCAAACTAAAATTCTCATATTTTCAAATTAGTGTGTGTTGTACTGAATGGTGCTTTAGAAGTTCATGATTGGATGAAAAGTTTGGAGAATGTGTTTTATTATTTTATTTTTTGTCGTAC
Source organism: Arctostaphylos glauca (assembly GCA_019985065.2). Taxonomy (NCBI): domain Eukaryota; kingdom Viridiplantae; phylum Streptophyta; class Magnoliopsida; order Ericales; family Ericaceae; genus Arctostaphylos; species Arctostaphylos glauca. The sequence continues at coordinate 16,605,644 of JAHSPW020000007.1, forward strand.
AACTTCTGTTGTCTCCTCAGAGTGCGAGTTTTTTCTTTGTGATTTCACCTTTTACACGATCGATATTAAGAGATAATGTCCATTGTGTGTCATGGTATAATTATTGTTCAATGGGCAAGCATTGGTTTGGAGAATGTGTTTTATTATTTTATTTTTTGTCGTACAACTTCTGTTGTCTCCTCAAAGTGCGAGTTTTTTCTTTGTGATTTCACCTTTTACACGATCGATATTAAGAGTTAATGTCCATTGTGTGTCATGGTATAATTATTGTTCAATGGGCAAGCATTGGTTTACCATTTTGTGCCAATTGCCTTCCTACAAGTTTTTTTAATTTTCAATCATGTGTGTTTAGGCGCATGCAACTGAGTTGTTTCAGTTATTCGACTCTTTAATGTTCAACATAATGTTTGATTTGCTTTTATTGATAAAGGACTGAGTGGTCTTTTATTTTAGGGGCATGAAGTGATGAGAAGGAAGTGGGTGATTTTTGATAGAATTGCTATTGGGGGCGGTGCGGTTCTAACCGTCAATTCCTTAAAAGCCATTTTTGCTCTTTGGAAAGGTAAAATCTCCTTCTAACGTATAGAAAAAGATGTGACTTTAATTTAGTAGCAGTGCTGAGTTCTCTTGTGCTGTTAAAGTGTCAACTATGTTACTGATCTATTTAAAAACATGCAAGCTATGGGAACAGAAAATTGTTATTGTGTAATCATCCTATTGTTGTGCTTTGTTAGGGCTATTATTGCTAGATTAGTGAGGATTCTAATGGACATAAAGGGTGCTATCGAAATTATGTGCAGATGGTGGCTTCATGTGATTGTTTATCCTATATCTAGATTTACATTGCAATTTCTTGATATGAGAGCAACTGGGTTGGGGTAAAATTTGGAAAGCATTGGGTGGCACGGTAGGACTAGAAATTCTTGTGTTTTTGTTTATTTTGAGTTGTACTATGGATCTCCTCCAACCTAAGTTTTGATTTATCTAAATGCATTTGGGCTGGGAATTGGAATTTGGAAAGCCATGGTTGACGTTGTAGTCTTGCGATCTGCTTTATTTTTGTTTGTCTTTTTTTTTCCTGGTTAAATTTTAACGTGGTATTCCTCCAACATAGCTTTTTGTTTACAGCAATAGTTGAAATGGCTTCGTTAATGATAAATTGTTTAGGTGCATTCTTATTGGATCTTTGTTTATAAATTATTTGGTAGTCATTGGGTAAGATGATCACTTAGATACATGTGTGTACTTGTTACGAAAGTCTAAGGGAGAGAACGATGAGTACAGAAGGGCTATCAATATGTTTTCTTTTGGGACTAGACTGAGAAGACTGTTGGAGGTATCTAATTGCTTCATTAGGCTGTGCTTGGTATGTTAATTTTATTTTTGTTGCGGGAGTAAAAGATGTTATTAACTTTAGAAAAGCGGAAAGAATAACATAGGATTGTTATTGGAAATCATTATAATTGAGCTAACCTTCATCCCATGGCGATGCCTTATATTATTTGAGTTTGCTTAAGTACACTATGGAAACAGTTCTGACCAAAGTTGACTTTCTTCCTGAATTATAGCCTCTTTCGGATCTCAATATTTGTTTGGTGGCTTAATCTTTTTAGTTTTTTTTAATTATACTTAAGGTATGTCGAATGAATCAAGTTTCTGTAATAGTTGATATCAAAATGCCGAACGCATCAAGCTTCCTTAATATTCTTTATTAAATGCCCAATGATTAAGTTTCCTAATTAGTGTATATTTAATGTTGAAAAGTGTTCAGCGCTTATTTGTGTAATTAGATGTGGCTAATTAATGCATTATTGGGCACTCTACTGCGTAGCTAAGGCTTTAACGTGTTTGTGCACTCGGCCACATGCCAACTTTCTCCTCTTCGATATACTCAAAAGGTTTTGGAATATAAGTTCTTTTCATGGAATTGAGTGCAAGTTTTTGTAGTACCAATGTGAGTAGTTTCAATTATTATCTGCTTCACTACAAATGGATTTTGTTTTGCTTAAGTTCTTTACCCTCAATCTCATATTCTGTTTAATTTGTGCAATCACTGGATTCATGCATGATTTTTGATGACTGAGATATGGGTTCTAGGCTTTCAACCTAGGGCTCATAAGGGGGCTATTCAAGATTTATCATTGGATTGACGCACTTTCAAAGTTAATGGACAGATCAGGTGATGACTCCTCTCTCCCTCAAATTTACACATTTCCTGATTATACTTTTTTCCCCTAAACGCAGAGCTATCTCTATCTTTATGTCCATTACCTCCTCTCACGGCTTCAGTGAAAAGTGATAATCAAACCACCGGGTTTGTCTCCCTTGCCTCAAAAATCCTACAGATCAAACCCTAATCGATGAAAAGAGCATGTTCACATATCAAACCATTGGGCCCGTCCACCACCACTGGTACTGATTGATGAAGCAAGGGTATGGAAAGCGCCTTTAGTAAACCACCGATACTGATCGATAAATAGTTGTCTAGGTATGGAAAGTTCCTTTCGCAATCAAGCACCCATGACTTTTTGACGTTTGAGTTTTCCTCTATGCAGGGCCTTAGCTTTAATCGAAAAGTCAAGGTATTTGATTTTCTATTCTTGATTTTCTAGGTATGCAAAGCGCATTGAGTTTTCTATTCTTTCACATACTTTTTGGTGTCTGGTGCATTGAGTTTTCTATTCTCAACATGTGTGTTCATAAATGTGTATACTCGTAGTCCATTTGACAAGCTGGAAGGCGCAACACGTGTTGAACTCCTTTGTATATAGGGCTCTTTCAGCTGATCACTAATTGTTTGGTAAAAGCCTCAATGAAAAAATCTATTTTGATCCATAGTTGTAGATGATTAACGTTGATAGAGGTTTAGTCTAAGCATCTAAGTCCTTGAATGTATACTATTGTGTCTATTGCCTTTATAATTTTATCTATATGAGAAAACACCTAACTCTTTTAAAAAAAATGTATACTCACAAACTAACTTTTTACAACATTGAATGGCTAAGATTCATTGTAAAATTTGGTGCAAAGGTTAGAATTACGTCTTCCATACTAATTTTCCCTCTGAAAAATGTCAAATCCACAGCCAAGTGTGAAGGGCCATTGGATCTAAATCCTATAAAATATTGAAGGGACGTTGGATTCAATCTAAATTTGGGTCACTGTAACTAACCACTACTACCACTATCTTTGCATCTCTTTCCAATTCAAAAGAAAGTCTTTTCTCTGCAATTTTCCTTATCAAATTTGAAACCCACACAACTTACTACCTATCGTATCCTCTCTCTAACAAGTCTGAAATCATCAAATCTGTGGCCACTTGCAGCCGTATATAGTTTACTATTAGTATTTGTATCTTCAAATCTAGGAATCTTGTTTTGGCTACTTCGTTTGTCTATGTATATATCGAATGGTTAAAGTAGTTGCTTTTATGCCCTTACCACTTCGTTTGATCTTTATTTTTCTTTAGGTTGGCTAACCATGAACCAAACCGGTTAGTTGTTCTCTGGACTGTACGAAGGATTTAATGCTTGATGGTCCAATTTTCTACATCTTCACTTCTTAGCATTTGATTTTCGATTCAAATGGCTTATGGGATTTGTTGTAGAAGATTAATCAGATAATCTTTGATTCTATTGGCTGCCATTTATGAGAGTAATTTAATCAGAAATCTTCTTCAATGCCAAGGACTCATATTTGTGGTGATTTATCTTTCTCACATCGTTTAGTTATGATCTTTTGTCAATTCTTCTTCTTCCTCTTTTGGATGAACTTTTAGTTCTGATGCTTGTACTTCAAGATGTTTTCGTGTGGCAGCTATTTGAGGGGAAAGATGGCAGACCCAAGTACCTGCGATGAAGGGTTATACTCCACCATTCCTGTAGAACTGGTTGAAAAGCGTGCCACTTGGTTTCGTTGGTGAAAAGTTATGAGACTAAAGGTTCTTCTTATAGTAAAAATGCAACTCTTTAATACCATATTCTTTTATCTATACTGCAATGTAGCGGAAGTATTAGACTTCTTGCTATCGTTGAATGATCATTAGCACATGAGTTTGGTAAATTTGTTTGGTCTTTTTGGTTAGGATTAAATTTCTTTACGCATTGGTTTTGCTATAATAATTATGTGAAGTGAGCCAATTTATGTAGAGTTTTTTTTATTGGTGGTTAGTTTATTACTTAGTTTTAATGGCCCTTTGAAGAAAGTATGTGCGCTAATTGGTATTAATGGAAGTATAAAATCATATGTTAGTATGTTGGATATGGATTAAAATGTGCATAAATTAGATTTCTTTAACTAGATTGTCTTTGGTATTTAAGTTTGCAAGTAATTGTTAAAACTGCAACTCTGAAACGGTTTGCGACATAAGTTGCAATGCATTCTTTTTTCTTTTATTTTGTTTCTCAATTTCTGACTTTTAAACTCATTGGCCACCTCTCTGGTTTTGTTTGACTATAAATTAATGTCTGACTAAAATCTCATCTTCTCAAATTAGTGTGTTGTAGTGAATGATGATTTAGAGCTTCATTATTTAAGTCATAGATTGGATGACAAGTTTGGAGAATATGATTCATTATTTTATTTTTTGTTGTACGACTTAGGTTGTCTCCTCAGAGTGCGAGTTTTTTCTTTCTGATGAGTATAGCTTCAGGCTTCGCTATGGTGTTTTCCCTTTTTACTATATCGTAAACGGTTACCGGGTAAAATTTCCCTTCGTGCACTTAATTCATGTTCCGTATTTTTACATTTTATTTTGTCTAAATTGCGTTGTCATTTTCTCAATTACTATATTGGACAGACTAAATTGTGTTTACTTTGGATTTGTTTAACTGGATTGTGTTTGGTATTCAAGTTTGCATGTAGTTATTAAAATTATAACTTCGAAACCCTTTGCGACATAAGTTGCACTACATTCTTCTTTTTGTCTATTTTTGACTTTTAAACATTTAGGCCACTTCCCTGGGTTTGTGTAACTATAAACTAATGTGTAACTAAGATCTCGTCTTTTGAAATTAGTGTTTATTGTAGTGAATGGTGATTTAGAACTTCATTATCTAAGTCATAGTTTGGAGAATGTGATTTATTATTTTATATTTTGTTGTACGACTTCGGTTGTGTCCTCAGAGTGAGTTTTTTCTTTCTGATTTCACCTTTTGCACGATTGATAGCAAGAAATAATGTCTATTATGTGTCCTCTTATAATTATTGTTCAACGGGAAAGTATTGGTTTACTATTTTTTGCCAATTGCCCTTCCTACAAGTTTTTTAATTTTCAATAAGGGCTTTCAGGCATGGCAAATGGGTCGTTTTGGTTATTGAACTCTTTAATCTTCTGTATAATTTTGGATTTTCTTCTGTGGATAAACGACTAAGTGGTTTTCTATATTTTTGGGGAATCAAGTGATGAGAAGGAAGTGCAGGTGATTTTTTACAGAATTTCTATTGGGCGCTGCGGTTCTATTGACAGAATTCCTAAATCCATTTTTGGTATTGGAAAGATGAAAACTCTTCTCCTGCGTATAGAAAAAGAGGTGACTTTAATTTAGCCACAGGGTTGAGTTCTATTGTCATTTTAAAGTGCCACTATGTCACTCATCTATTTAGACAAATGCAAGCTGTGGGAAGAGAAAATTGTAAATGTGTAATGATCCTATTGTTGTGCTTTTTTTCAAGGCTATTATCGCGACATAAGCGAGGATGCTATTGGACACAAAGGGTGCTATAGAAAATATGCGCCGATGGTGGCTTCAGGTTAGTGTCTATATTATGTATGGATTTACATTGCAATTTCTTGACATGAGGGCAACTGGGTTAGGGATTAAAATCTGGACAGCCTTGGTGGGTATGGTAGGACTACAAATTCTTGTGTGTGTTTATTCTGAGTTGTAATATGGATCCCCTCCAACTTAAGTTTCTATTTATCTAAATGCAGCTGGGTTGGGAATTGGAATTTGTGTAGCCATGGTTGGCGTAATAGTCATAAAAACTGCTTTGGTTATGTTTGTTTTTTAAATTTTATCGTGGTAGTCCTCCGACCTAAGGTTTTGGTTATCGCAATAGCTGAAATGAATTTGATAAACACAAATTTGGGAAGGAATGTTAGGCACATGCGTTTAGTGCAATATGTGGTTGGTTTTGGAAAGGCATTCTTTACTTGACTTGGGAAGGATATGTTAATTGGGAACCATATCGGATTTTTGTAGCGTTAATTTTTTGGACCAAAGAACTATGAACGCCAACTCTTTTTTTTGTTACTTGAGGCTTTTTTGGACCGAAGGAATTCATTCTTTAAGCGATCATTGTAAGCAATCTTGCTAAAGGTTTACCTGTTCTACAAAAAACGTTTTAAGGGTTACAAAAAACGTTTTAAGGGTTACAGAAAACGTTTAAGTAGAACACAAACATATGTTGAAGACTCGTACAGACAACTTTGATACATTTGATCGGCAGTAATGGTGTCACTAATTGTCTGATAAAAAGCCTCGGTTAATGTTAAATGAGGATTAGTCTAAGCATCAAAGTCCTTAAGTGGGTACTGTTGTATGTATTTCTTTTCTAATTCTATATCATCAATTAACATTAAATTAGTGCTATTGGATATGGGATTATGACTATGGGAAAGTTTGGAAAGTGGCCCTCGGTTTAGATCTGCTTTGTTCTACTTCTTATAAGGTCCATGGTCCTTATGTTTTCCTTGAATTTTAGTTTGGATAATTAATTCTCATTCTAATAGCTTTTCTTCTTCTGCTTTTCTTTCTTTTGTTTGGATAGTTGTTGGGGGCAAACCATATAAATATACTAATAGTTTGTTTGGATAGTAGATTGTAAATTTAGTGCAATGTTTTACATTTTTATTTTACTAGAATTGTAATGGTATATAACTATTCTAATAGTTTTTGTGTGACTGAACCTAAACTATAAGCTTAATTAGAATACTTGCATTATGCTCGTTAGTTCTTTCTGATTTTTGTAATTAGTAATGCTCTTTTTCTTTTATAAACCTCGACATAGTAGAAGAAATAAACTTAATTTTTTTAAATTTTTTCAGGAGTGACATCTATGAGTCTACAATTACGAAGATCACAAGAGTTTCAAAAGAGCTATCTCAAGTACGGCATTGCCCTTCCCTTTGTCACAATTTATGGCGATAAGCTAATAACTGGTATCGGTACTTGTTTCTCCACACTGTAGGATTTTAGGAAGGGATTTCATGACGTAATCTTTTAGGTATCTATTTATCAATTCATTTTTAAAGCATTTTAGACTCATTAGTGGTAATGTTGTGTTACTTCATCCTGTTTTGTTTTCTGATTTTAGTTTTGATCTTCAAGAATGATCCTTCTGTTCATTGAAGAGGTAATCCTTCAATGAATCTGCATTTTTTGGACCTTCACTTCATTGGAAAAGGTATATCGAGAACACTTCAACTTCTCTCTTCTTTTTTTTTTTTTTTTATGTTCGGAGGATATTTTTTATCAATAAAAATTAAACTGGGAGAAAGATCCACTTTACAGATGGTAACTTTCAAAGGGGAAAAAAATGGCCAAATTAGTGGCAATGATTGGGGGCAATTGTTAGTGTGTTGTCTTATTGTTCAGTTGTTGTCCTATAAAATGGCCAAAATTGGATTGGAAGTAATCGCTGCTAGTCTAATTACAATTTTTTGTTTGAATAATGGCGGAGAATTGTTGGCAATATATTCGATTGTGTGACCGAGAGGAGTAGTGTGGTCAATACGTTGGAGATTTTTAATCAAATGGTGGACTTATTTGGACAATTCCGTAGAATCCCCAACAGAACTTATTTGGTCAGTTGTCTTTGTTTTTTCTAGCCTATCGAATGTATGGTAGTCATCTTGATTTTTTGGGTACATGGGTATTAGCTCGGTTTGATGCATTTGGGTGATTATTTCTCCTCCTCTAAAAACTCCAACTAATTACTAAGATTAAAATATTAAAGACAGAACCAATGTACTAATCGTGTCACCGACGGCCCAAACGAAGAGATATTAAACACGGACCCAAAGGAAGTTTTATCTGCTTTGAAGAATTCTTGATTTTACATTTTGATGAGAAGATTTTGTTAGTTGAAGTCTTGTTTGGTCTTAGGACTAAAAGATTTTCACTAGGCATGTAGATTGAGCTAAGTGATGGATTTTAAGCCAAATGATGGGTGTTGTGAACCATTTTAATTAAAACCTTTTTTGGTTTTACGAACCCGTTTTGCTGAGTATTTTTTTGTGAAACGGTCGTGTGCTTGGCACGTGTTCGAGTTTGTTGACACGCATCAGGACGCGTACAGCTCCAGCCTTTGCTCTGGTGTTTGCCCTTTTCACTGTAACGTAAACGCTTTCTTTAGTGCATAAAGGCATAAGGGAAGTCAAGGGATTTCCTTCTAACTAGTGGCTAAAAGTAAGCAAGCTACCTTCATTCAACAGATTTGTGGTTGAGTCAATAACATGCTCTGGGTTACCGGGTGAAATTTCACTTATTGCACTTAATTCATGTTATGTATTTTTACATTTTATTTTGTCTCTAATCTGCATTGTATTTTTCTTAGTTATTGTATTGGATACAGATTAAATTGTGCATACTTTGGACTTCTTTAACTGGATTGTGTTTGGTATTAAAGTCTGCATGTGGTTATTAAAATTGTAAATTTGAAATCTTTTGCGACATAAGTTGATCTGCATTCTTTTTTATGTCAATTTCTAACTTTTGAACTCGTAGGCTACTTCCTTGGTTTTGTGTGACTATAAATTAATGTCAAACTAAAATCTCATCTTCGTAAATTAGTGTGTAGTAGGGAATGGTGCTTGTAAACTTCATGATTGGATGACATGTTTGGAGAATGTGATTCATTATTTTATTCTTTGTTGTATGACTTCGGTTTTCTACTTAGAGCGCGAGTTTTTTCTTTGTGATTTCACCTTTTGCATGATCAATAGCAAGAGACAATGTCCATTATGTGTCATCCTATAATTATTGTTTAGTGGGTAAGCATTGGTTTACTATTTTTTGCCAATTGTCTTCCTACAAGTTTTTTAATTTTGAATCAAGTGTCTTTAGGCATGGGCAACTGGGCCGTTTCGATTTTTGAACTTTTTAATGTTCAATATAATTTGGGATATGCTTGTATTGATAAAGGACTAAGTGGTTTTCTATTTTAGGGGGCATGAAGTGATGTGAAGGAAGTGTGGGTGAAAAGTGATAATCAAACCACCGGGTTTGTGTCCCTTTTGCCTTCAAAATCCTACAAATCAAACCCTAATTGATGAAAAGAGCACAAATGATGGGGTTTGTGAACTCTTTTTGTTAAATCCTTTTTTTGGTTTTATGATCTAATATTGCTTTTTATTTTTTTGTGAAGCGGTCATGTGTCCTGGCAGGTGTTCGAGTTTGCTAACACGCAATAGGATGTGTACAACATTGGCCTTGGGTCTGGTGTTTGCCGTTTTTACTGTTGCATAAACGGTTGCCGGGTGAAATTTCACTTAGTGCACTTAATTAGTGTTATGTATTTTGACATTTTATTTTGTGTCTAATTTGTATTGTTTTTTCTCAATTACTATATTGGATAGGGACTAAATTGTGCATACTTTGGACTTCTTTAACTAGATTGTGTTTGGTATTCAAGTTTGCATGGAGTTATTAAAATTGTAAATTTAAAACCCTTTGCGACATAAGTTGCACTGCATTATTTTTTTATGTCAATTTTTGACTTTTAAACTCGTGGGCCACTTCCCTGGTTTTGTGTGACCATATATTAATGTCAAACTAAAATTCTCATATTTCCAAATTAGTGTGTGTTGTACTGAATGGTGCTTTAGAAGTTCATGATTGGATGAAAAGTTTGGAGAATGTGTTTTATTATTTTATTTTTTGTCATACAACTTCTGTTGTCTCCTCAGAGTGCGAGTTTTTTCTTTGTGATTTCACCTTTTACACTATCGATATTAAGAGATAATGTCCATTGTGTGTCATGGTATAATTATTGTTCAATGGGCAAGCATTGGTTTACCATTTTGTGCCAATTGCCTTCCTACAAGTTTTTTTAATTTTCAATCATGTGCGTTTAGGCGCATGCAACTGAGTTGTTTCGGTTATTCGACTCTTTAATGTTCAACATAATGTTTGATTTGCTTTTATTGATAAAGGACTGAGTGGTCTTTTATTTTAGGGGCATGAAGTGATGAGAAGGAAGTGGGTGATTTTTGATAGAATTGCTATTGGGGGCGGTGCGGTTCTAACCGTCAATTCCTTAAAAGCCATTTTTGCTCTTTGGAAAGGTAAAATCTCCTTCTAACGTATAGAAAAAGAGTTGACTTTAATTTAGTAGCAGTGCTGAGTTCTATTGTGTTGTTAAAGTGTCAACTATGTTATTGATCTATTTAAAAACATGCAAGCTATGGAAACAGAAAATTGTTATTGTGTAATCATCCTATTGTTGTGCTTTGTTAGGGCTATTAGTGCTAGATTAGTGAGGATTCTAATGGACATAAAGGGTGCTATCGAAATTATGTGCAGATGGTGGCTTCATGTGATTGTATATCCTATATCGGATTTACATTGCAATTTCTTGATATGAGAGCAACTAGGTTGGGGTAAAATCTGGAAAGCATTGGGTGGCACGGTACGACTAGAAATTCTTGTGTTTTTGTTTATTTTGAGTTGTACTATGGATCTCCTCCAACCTAAGTTTTGATTTATCTAAATGCATTTGGGTTGGGAATTGGAATTTGGAAAGCCATGGTTGACGTTGTAGTCTTGCGATCTGCTTTATTTTTGTTTGTCTTTTTTTTTTTCCTGGTTAAATTTTAACGTGGTATTCCTCCAACCTAGCTTTTTGTTTATAGCAATAGTTGAAATGGCTTCGTTAATGATAAATTGTTTAGGTGCATTCTTCTTGGATCTTTGTTTATAAATTATTTGGTAGTCATTGGGTAAGATGATCACTTAGATACATGTGTGTACTTATTACGAAAGTCTAAGGGAGAGAAGACTGTTGGAGGTATCTAATTGCTTCATTAGGCTGCGCTTGGTATGTTAATTTTATTTTTGTTGCGGGAGTAAAAGATGTTATTAACTTTAGAAAAGCGGAAAGAATAACGTAGGATTGTTATTGGAAATCATTATAATTGAGCTAACCTTCATCCCATGGCGATGCCTTATATTATTTGAGTTTGCTTAAGTACACTATGGAAACGGTTCTGACCAAAGCTGACTTTCTTCCTGAATTATAGCCTCTTTCGGATGTCACTATTTTTTTGGTGGCTTAATCTTTTTAGTTTTTTTTAATTATACTTAAGGTATGTCCAATGAATCAAGTTTCTGTAATAGTTGATATCAAAATGCCGAACGCATCAAGCTTCCTTAATATTCTTTATCTAAATGCCCAATGATTAAGTTTCCTAAATAGTGTATATTTAATGTTGAAAAGTGTTCAGCGCTTATTTGTGTAATTAGATGTGGCTAATTAATGCATTATTGGGCACTCTACTGCGTAGCTAAGGCTTTAACGTGTTTGGGCACTCGGCCACATGCCAACTTTCTCCTCTTCGATATACTCAAAAGGTTTTGGAATATAAGTTCTTTTCATGGAATTGAGTGCAAGTTTTTGTTGTACCAATGTGAGTAATTTCAATTATTATCTGCTTCGCTACAAATGGATTTTGTTTTGCTCAAGTTCTTTACCCTCAATCTCATATTTTGTTTAATTTGTGCAATCACTGGATTCATGCATGATTTTTTATGACTGAGATATGGGTTCTAGGCTTTCAACCTAGGGCTCATAAGGGGGCTATTCAAGATTTATCATTGGATTGACGCACTTTCAAAGTTAATGGACAGATCAGGTGATGACTCCTCTCTCCCTCAAATTTACACATTTCCTGATTATACTTTTTTCCCCTAAACGCAGAGCGATCTCTATCTTTATGTCCATTATCTCCTCTCACGGCTTCAGTGAAAAGTGATAATCAAACCACCGGGTTTGTCTCCCTTGCCTTCAAAATCCTACAAATCAAACCCTAATCGATGAAAAGAGCATGTTCACATATCAAACCATTGGGCCCGTCCACCACCACTGGTACTGATTGATGAAGCAAGGGTATGGAAAGCGCCTTTAGTAAACCACCGATACTGATCTTTGCATCCTAAAAATTGAAGGGACGTTGGATTCAATCTAAATTTGGGTCACTGTAACTAACCACTACTACCACTATCTTTGCATCTCTTTCCAATTCAAAAGAAAGTCTTTTCTCTGCAATTTTCCTTATCAAATTTGAAACCCACACAACTTACTACCTATCGTATCCTCTCTCTAACAAGTCTGAAATCATCAAATCTATGGCCACTTCCAGCCGTATATAGTTTACTATTAGTATTTGTATCTTCAAATCTAGGAATCTTGTTTTGGCTACTTCGTTTGTCTATGTATATATCGAATGGTTAAAGTAGTTGCCCTTATGCCCTTACCACTTCGTTTGATCTTTATTTTTCTTTAGGTTGGCTAACCATGAACCAAACCGGTTAGTTGTTCTCTGGACTGTACGAAGGATTTAATGCCTGATGGTCCAATTTTCTACATCTTCACTTCTTAGCATTTGATTTTCGATTCAAATGGCTTATGGGATTTGTTGTAGAAGATTAATCAGATAATCTTTGATTCTATTGGCTGCCATTTATGAGAGTAATTTAATCAGAAATCTTCTTCAATGCCAAGGACTCATATTTGTGGTGAATTTATCTTTCTCACATCGTTTAGTTATGATCTTTTGTCAATTCTTCTTCTTCCTCTTTTGGATGAACTTTTAGTTATGATGCTTGTACTTCAAGATGTTTTCGTGTGGCAGCTACTTGAGGGGAAAGATGGCAGACCCAAGTACCTGCGATGAAGGGCTATACTCCCCCATTCTTGTAGAACTGGTTGAAAAGCGTGCCACTTGGTTTCGTTGGTGAAAAGTTATGAGACTAAAGGTTCTTCTTATAGTAAAAATGCAACTCTTTAATACCATATTCTTTTATCTATACTGCAATGTAGCGGAAGTATTAGACTTCTTGCTATCGTTGAATGATCATTAGCACATGAGTTTGGTAAAGTTGTTTGGTCTTTTTGGTTAGGATTAAATTTCTTTACGCATTGGTTTTGCTATATTAATTATGTGAAGTGAGCCAATTTATGTAGAGTTTTTTTATTGGTGGTTAGTTTATTACTTAGTTTTAATGGCCCTTTGAAGAAAGTATGTGCGCTAATCGGTATTAATGGAAGTATAAAATCGTATGTTAGTATGTTGGATATGGATTAAAATGTGCATAAATTAGATTTCTTTAACTAGATTGTCTTTGGTATTTAAGTTTGCAAGTAATTGTTAAAACTGCAACTCTGAAACGGTTTGTGACATAAGTTGCAATGCATTCTTCTTTCTTTTTCTTTTTTTTGTTTCTCAATTTCTGACTTTTAAACTCATTGGCCACCTCTCTGGTTTTGTTTGACTATAAATTAATGTCTGACTAAAATCTCATCTTCTCAAATTAGTGTGTGTTGTAGTGAATGATGATTTAGAGCTTCATTATTTAAGTCATAGATTGGATGACAAGTTTGGAGAATGTGATTCATTATTTTATTTTTTGTTGTATGACTTAGGTTGTCTCCTCAGAGTGCGAGTTTTTTCTTTTTGATGAGTATAGCTTCAGGCTTCGCTATGGTGTTTTCCCTTTTTACTATATCGTAAACGGTTACCGGGTAAAATTTCCCTTCGTGCACTTAATTCATGTTCCGTATTTTTACATTTTATTTTGTTTAAGTTGCGTTGTCATTTTCTCAATTACTATATTGGACAGACTAAATTGTGTTTACTTTGGGTTTGTTTAACTGGATTGTGTTTGGTATTCAAGTTTGCATGTAGTTATTAAAATTATAACTTCGAAACCCTTTGCGACATAAGTTGCACTACATTCTTCTTTTTGTCTATTTTTTACTTTTAAACATTTAGGCCACTTCCCTGGGTTTGTGTAACTATAAACTAATGTGTAACTAAGATCTCGTCTTTTGAAATTAGTGTTTATTGTAGTGAATGGTGATTTAGAACTTCATTATCTAAGTCATAGTTTGGAGAATGTGATTTATTATTTTCTATTTTGTTGTACGACTTCGGTTGTGTCCTCAGAGTGTGAGTTTTTTCTTTGTGATTTCACCTTTTGCACGATTGATAGCAAGAAATAATGTCTATTATGTGTCCTCTCATAATTATTGTTCAATGGGAAAGTATTGGTTTACTATTTTTTGCCAATTGCCCTTACTACAAGTTTTTTAATTTTCAATAAGGGCTTTCAAGCATGGCAAATGGGTCGTTTTGGTTATTGAACTCTTTAATCTTCTGTATAATTTTGGATTTTCTTCTGTGGATAAACGACTAAGTGGTTTTCTATATTTTTGGGGCATCAAGTGATGAGTAGGAAGTGCAGGTGATTTTTGACAGAATTTCTATTGGGCGCTGCGGTTCTAACCGTGGATTCCTAAATCCATTTTTGGTCCTTGGAAAGATGAAAACTCTTCTCCTCCGTATAGAAAAAGAGGTGACTTTAATTTAGCCACAGGGTTGAGTTCTATTGTCATTTTAAAGTGCCAACTATGTCACTCATCTATTTAGACAAATGCAAGCTGTGGGAAGAGAAAATTGTAAATGTGTAATGATCCTATTGTTGTGCTTTTTTTCAAGGCTATTATCGCTACATAAGCGAAGATGCTATTGGACACAAAGGGTGCTATAGAAAATATGTGCCGATGGTGGCTTCAGGTTAGTGTCTATACTATGTATGGATTTACATTGCAATTTCTTGATTGAGGGCAACTGGGTTAGGGATTAAAATCTGGACAGCCTTGGTGGGTATGGTAGGACTACAAATTCTTGTGTGTGTGTTTATTTTGAGTTGTAATATGGATCTCCTCCAACCTAAGTTTCTATTTATCTAAATGCACCTGGGTTGGGAATTGGAATTTGTGTAGCCATGGTTGGCGTAATAGTCATACAAACTGCTTTGGTTTTATTTGTTTTTTAAATTTTATCGTGATAGTCCTCCGACCTAAGGTTTTGGTTATAGCAATAACTGAAATGGATTTGATAAAGACAAATTTGGGAAGGAATGTTAGGCACATGTGTTTAGTGCAATATGTGGTTGGTTTTGGAAAGGCATTCTTTACTTGACTTGGGAAGGATATTTTAATTGGGAACCATATCGGATTTTTGTAGCGTTAATTTTTTGGACCTAAGAACTATGAACGCCAACTTTTTTTTTTGTTACTTGAGGCTTTTTTGGACTGAAGGAATTCACTCTTCAAGCGATCATTGTAAGCAATCTTGCTAAAGGTTTACCTGTTCTACAAAAAACGTTTTAAGTGTTACAGAAAACTCTTAAGCAGAACACAAACATTTGTAGAAGACTCGTACAGACAACTTTGATACATTTGATTGGCAGTAATGGTATCACTAATTGTCTGATAAAAAGCCTCGGTTAATGTTAAATGAGGATTAGTCTAAGCATCAAAGTCCTTAAGTGGGTACTGTTGTATGTATTTCTTTTTTATTCTATATCATCAATTAGCATTAAATTAGTGCTATTGGATATGGGATTATGACTATGGGAAAGTTTGGAAAGTGGCCCTCGGTTTAGATCTGCTTTGTTCTACTTCTTATAAGGTCCATGGTCCTTATGTTTTCCTTCAATTTTAGTTTGGATAATTATTGCTCATTCTGTTAGCTTTTCTTCTTCTGCTTTTCTTTCTTTTGTTTGGATAGTTGTTGGGGGCAAACCATATAAATATACTAATAGTTTGTTTGGATAGTAGATTGTAACTTTAGTGCAATGTTTTACATTTTTATTTTACTAGAATTGTAATGACATATAACTATTCTAATACTTTGTGTGTGACTGAACCTAAACTATAAGCTTAATTAGAATACTTGCATTATGCTCGTTAGTTCTTTTTGATTTTTGTAATTAGTAATGCTCTTTTTCTATTATAAACCTCGACATAGTAGAACAAATAAACTTAATTTTTTTAAATTTTTTTAGGAGTGACATCTATGAGTCTACAATTACGAAGATCACAAGAGTTTCAAAAGAGCTATCTGAAGTACGGCATTTCCCTTCCCTTTGTCACAATTTATGGCAATAAGCTAATAACTAGTATCGGTACTTGTTTCTCCACACTGTAGGATTTTAGGAATGGATTTCATGACGTAATCTTTTACGTATCTATTTATCAATTCATTTTTAAAGCATTTTAGACTCATTAGTGGTAATGTTGTGTTACTTCATCCTCTTTTGGTTTCTGATTTCAGTTTTGATCTTCAAGAATGATCCTTCTGTTCATTGAAGAGGTAATCCTTCAATGAATCTGCATTTTTTGGACCTTCAGTTCATTGGAAAAGGTATATCGAGGACACTTCAACTTCTTTCTTCTTTTTTTTTTTTATGTTCGGAGGATATTTTTTATCAATAAAAATTAAACTGGGAGAAAGATCCACTCTATAGATGGTAACTTTCAAAGGGGAAAAAAATGGCCAAATTAGTGGCAATGATTGGGGGCAATTGTTAGTGTGTTGTCTTATTGTTCAGTTGTTGTCCTATAAAATGGCCAAAATTGGATTGGAAGTAATCGCTGCTAGTCTGATTACAATTTTTTTGTTTGCATAATGGTGGAGAATTGTTGGCAATATATTCAATTGTGTGACCGAGAGGAGTAGTGTGGTCAATACGTTGGAGATTTTTTTATCGAATGGTGGACTTATTTTGGACAATTCCGTAAAATCCCCAACAGACTTATTTGGTCAGTTCTCTTTGTTTTTTGTAGCCTATCGAATGTATGGTAGTCATCTTGATTTTTTGGGTACATGGGTATTAGCTCGGTTTGATGCATTTGGGTGATTATTGCTCCTCCTCTAAAAACTTCAACTAATTACTAAGATTAAAATATTAAAGACAGAACCAATGTACTAATCGTGTCACCGACGGCCCAAACGAAGAGATATTAAATACGGACCCAAAGGAAGTTTTATCTGCTTTGAAGAATTCTTGATTTTACATTTTGATGGGAAGATTTTGTTAGTTGAAGCCTTCTTTGGTCTTAGGAGTAAAAGATTTTCACGAGGCATGTAGATTGAGCGAAGTGATGGATTTTAAGTCAAATGATGGGTGTTGTGAACCGTTTTAATTAAAACCTTTTTTGGTTTTATGAACCCGTTTTGCTGAGTATTTTTTTGTGAAACGGTCGTGTGCCTGGCACGTGTTCGAGTTTGTTGACACGCATCAGAACGCGTACAGCTCCAGCCTTTGCTCTGGTGTTTGCCCTTTTCACTGTAACGTAAACGCTTTCTTTAGTGCATAAAGGCATAAGGGAACTCAAGGGATTTTCTTCTAACTAGTGGCTAAAAGTAAGCAAGCTACCTTCATTCAACAGATTTGTGGTTGAGTCAACAACATGCTCTGGGTTACCGGGTGAAATTTCACTTATTGCACTTAATTCATGTTATGTATTTTTACATTTTATTTTGTCTCTAATCTGCATTGTATTTTTCTTAGTTACTGTATTGGATACAGATTAAATTGTGCATACTTTGGACTTCTTTAACTGGATTGTGCTTGGTATTAAAGTCTGCATGTGGTTGTTCAAATTGTAAATTTGAAATCTTTTGCGACATAAGTTGATCTGCATTCTTTTTTATGTCAATTTCTAACTTTTGAACTCGTAGGCTACTTCCTTGGTTTTGTGTGACTATAAATTAATGTCAAACTAAAATCTCATCTTCTAAAATTAGTGTGTAGTAAGGAATGGTGCTTGTAAACTTCATGATTGGATGACATGTTTGGAGAATGTGATTCATTATTTTATTCTTTGTTGTATGACTTCGGTTTTCTACTCAGAGCGCGAGTTTTTTCTTTGTGATTTCACCTTTTGCATGATCAATAGCAAGAGACAATGTCCATTATGTGTCATCCTATAATTATTGTTTAGTGGGTAAGCATTGGTGTGACGACCCGGAATTTATTTTATTTTATTTTATTTTGGACTCATGCTCGGGACATTTATTACTGAGTTTTGTCGCCATAGAATATCAAATTTAGGTTCGAGTAAGTTGGGAGCTTGACCTTTAATGATTGTTTTGAGCATTTTATGCTAAGAGGGGTATTGAGGTCTTTTTGATGCCCCCTTTTATTCTCCATCAAATTTTTAACTTGGAGAATGGCCCATTTGAGTGAAAGAGTAAGAAAAATGGTTCTCTCTCTCTAAACCCCTCTCCCTTCTCTCTAAACCCTAACTATGGGTTCCATAATCTAACACCCAAACCACCCAAATTGATCTTAGGATCTCCACCATCTCTCCATCCTCGGGTGATATCCGAAACTAGAGCACGTGAAATTTCCCGGAGGTCAACTTTGGAGCTTTCCACCATTGGAGACTTGGAGCTTTTCCTTGGAAGCTTCATTTCACTCTTTTCAACCTTGAGGTAGGGGGTTTTCACCTATTATATGTGTATATGACTTGTTTTAGACATATATTTGAGTTTCTGATTGATTTTGGGCATTTGGGAGCAAAATACGATTTCTGCGTTTTTGCTGTGTTCGCGGCTCACGTCCGGACGGGAGACCAGACGGGACCGGGCGGCTAGCCCAAACTTTTGACCAGAGAGGGTGTGTTTTTGGCGTCCGGACGGGAGACTTGATGTCCGGACGGGAGGTTAGATGTCCGGACGGGAGACCGGACGGGACCGGGCGGCTGTGTGGGATTTTAAGACAGAGAGTCAGAATTTTTAATGTCCGGACGGGGGTAAGGGATGTCCGGACGGAAACTCCAAAAACCTTATTTTTGCCTTCCTCATTGGATGCTAGCATCTTTTCTTCACTTATAGATGTTCATGCGTGGCTTCTTATTCAATCATACTTTATTACGAACGTCTCTTATGACATTGAGTCTCAACCGCACATATTATGATCGATGTGATTCTCCAATATACTTCACCCGTGACCCTCGTATCGGATATTAGAATAACGTAATGTTCTACAACAAGCTACTTATGATAGATACTTAAAGTTGATCCAAGTGATCATGCGAATGAGGCAACTACCCGAACTAGATT
This sequence comes from Arctostaphylos glauca, assembly GCA_019985065.2. Taxonomy (NCBI): domain Eukaryota; kingdom Viridiplantae; phylum Streptophyta; class Magnoliopsida; order Ericales; family Ericaceae; genus Arctostaphylos; species Arctostaphylos glauca. The sequence goes on from JAHSPW020000007.1 coordinate 16,624,782, forward strand.
CCCTTTTTGGGTATGCTAGGAAGAGAACTAGATTCCCTTTCGGGTATGCTAGGAAATGTACTAGACTCCCAACCGGGAATGCTAGGAAATGAACTAGACACCTTCGGGTATGCTAGGAATGGCATGGTGACACCTTGAGTTAGTGCAATGATCATGAATGAAATTAGTGGCTCCTCTTCATGGAGTATGATAAATGTATGTGATGTGGACCCTAGTGTTCTTATTTCTTGTGTCATCTCTACATATTATCTTGTACATAGAAGTCATATTGTGCTTTTGAGACGGGGTGTGTACCGTCATGTCGAGCATTCATATAGTGTTGGTGTAGACTTTCCTACTGGGCTTTTGGCTCACCCCGTCTTTCATTTCAGGTACCCTCCCGGAGACATAGCTGGTAGAGCATGGCATGCTTGGCGTGTTGCATCTTTTGAAGAAAGTTCAATTAGAGTTATCTAACATCTTTAGTCCAACTATTTTTGAGAAAGATGTAATGTAACTCACCTAAATATTAAGATATCTAATATGGTCTTCTGGGTTTGTGATGGCCTATTTTTGGGAAACATGGATGTTCATCAACCTTATTGACGTTTTATGGATAACTATTTTGGGGATGGTGCATGTTTTGTGAGGTTTAATTAATATCCGAATGTATATTTATTTTATGGAAAATTGAGGGCGTGACAACTTGGTATCAGAGCATAGGTTAGAATACCTTGAGACCGTGGGGAGACATTTAGCCTCACTGGGTTCAAAACTCGTTGTATTTAGACATGATTTGCGTGTGCTTGTGTGCATAACATGCATTGGTATTGCACAGCATGTAAGTGGGACTATACGTGATTGTTGACCCTTGTTAGAAGTTCCAAATTGACATTGGCCTTGTGATGACGATAACTATTTGAATTTGATAGTGTGGTGTTTATCGTTGTAGAGTTATGGCTCCAAGACGTGGAGTGAGATTGGGTGGGCCACGAGGTCGGGCCGAGGCCGTTATCGAGAAATACCATTGGAAGATGTTGTGATTCAACAGAGGGAGATTCCGCGGACTGGGGAAGCTCATGAGGAAGTAGAACAGAACGTCGAATCGCCAATCGATCCAAGTGCCTTCGCTAAGGAGTTTATGGCTGTGCTTGCCGAGGTCAATAGGCTAAATCAGGCTGCCGAGGCCAATAGGCTAAATCAGGCTGCTAGGGCCCATGCTAGTGATCAGGCTATCGATGCTATGAGAGAGTTTCGACGTCTTAACCCTCCTCAATTCAGCGGAGAGGGTGGTGACTTTCTTGCAGCCAATCATTGGCTTTCCAAGATTCGTAAGCTGTTTAAGGCTTTGAGAATAGTGGAGGATGACCTCCGAGTCTCTATTATGGCATGTCAATTGACTGGAGAAGCAAATGAATGGTGGGAGTCAATTCTTGAAGCAAGTAAGGATGCGCGGAAGGCCGCTAGACGAGTGGTAGGAAGTGATGAACCGGATGTTGAGGATATGACTTGGGCTGACTTTGAAGTCCTTTTTGAGAGGCTAGAGCAAGGGGATATGACAGTCTCAGAATATGCAGCAAGGTTTCAGAACTTATCTCGCTTTGCACCAGAGCTAGTGACTACGGAAGATCATAAATGTCGTCGTTTTGAGAGGGGTCTCCACTCTTCTGTTAGGAGGCTTGTGGTGAGCCAACACAAGATGGATTTTGCCGAAATCATCGAGTGTGCAAGGAGTGTGGAGCTACCTAGGGAGACACAACGAGGTTCTAGAGCTTGGGAACCAAGGCAATCAAACGTTGTGCAAAATTCGTCATCTTCAGGGAGCTCCGGGAGTCAGGGGCGCAAGCGACAAAGGGAGCAATTTCAGACTCCATCGAGCCACTCTAATCTTAGGCCACCTACTTTCTCTGATTCGAGGAGCAACACTCCTAGATGTTGTGTGCCATCGGTGCAACCAACCCAGCCATGTCCGTAATCAGTGTACGGTGCAGTCGAAGACTTGTTATTCTTGTGGCCAACCGGGTCATTTAGCTAGGAGTTGTCCCCAGGGGACGAGTGGGCGTAGTGAGGCGGGTTCTGTTCAGCAGTCAGGACAAGGCCGTGGACAACAACAATTTAGGGGTACTCAGCGGCAACATCAGCCCCATTTCCGTCAGACTACTTTAGTTCAGGGTTCTCATGTTGATAGGGGTGCAAGTTTGTCGGCACCTACGCTGGGTTTAGGACAACGAGGGGGATATGCGCCGGCTCAACATACCCAAGGGAGGGTTTTCAACATTGCATCCACTGCTGCACCATCTTCTTCACAGACTCCAGAAACTTCGGTTGTGAGGGGTAATTCCTCTTGTTTAACTCATTTGTGAAAGTTTTATTTGATTCTGGAGCATCTCATTCTTTTATTGCTGCATCCTTTGCTCGTGTCTTGGAATTAAAAACTGACTTGCTTGATCCCCCACTATTCGTTGAGACACCTCTTGGAGGGAGATCATCACTATACCATGTTTGTAGAGGTTGCGAACTCACTATCCTTGATCGTTGCTTCACTTTTGACTTCATCGTGTTAGACATGTTTGGGTTTGATATTATTCTGGGTATGGATTGGTTATCGACCTTTCACGCCACCATTGACTGTTTCAAGCGTAGGGTCCGTCTGTGTTCATCCATAGATGGTTGCTTCGAGTTCTTTAGAGAGCGCCAGGAGCCATTCGAACCCTACCTGTGTGCACCTCGAGAGCGGGATTCGATCTATGCATTGTTAGCAAGTTTGACTCTTGATGAGGACTTATCTGTGTGTGGGGAATTGCCAGATGTGGTGAGCGAATTTCCAGATGTATTTCCGGATGAGTTACCTGGCTTACCTCCACAGAGAGAGATTGAGTTCACGATAGAATTGCATCCAGGTACCACTCCTATTTCTATGCCCCCTTGCCGTTTTGCACCAGCTGAGTTGAAAGTATTGAAGACACAATTGCAAGAATTGCAAGACTTGGGTTTCATCCGCCCTAGTACATCGCCGTGGGGAGCACCAGCCTTATTTGCACAAAAGAAGGATGGTTCTTTGCGCTTGTGTATTGATTATCGAAAGCTTAATCGGGTCACCATGAAGAACAAGTACCCGATGCCGAGGATTGACGATTTATTTGATCAGCTGAGAAGCGCAACATGCTTTTCGAAGATTGACTTGAGGTCGGGTTATCACCAATTGAGGGTTTAGAACGAGGATATTCCGAAGACTGCCTTTTGAACGCGTTATGGACACTATGAGTTTGTGGTCATGCCTTTTGGATTGACAAATGCGCCTGCAATGTTCATGGACCTCATGAACCGCATCTTTCGCGAGTACCTTGATCGGTTTGTGGTGGTCTTTGTTGATGATATTCTGGTTTATTCATCTTCAGAGGAGGAGCACAAAACTCATCTGACCATCGTGTTGGAGCTTTTGAGGAAGCATCAGTTCTATGCCAAACTTAGTAAGTGTGAGTTTTGGTTATCGGAGGTGAAATTTTTGGGGCATGTCGTTTGTAGAGGAGGTGTGTCTGTTGACCCTGGGAAAAGTGAATCTGTTGTGAGTTGGCAGCGACCGAAGAATGTGTTTGAGATTCGTAGCTTTTTGGGCTTAGCTGGGTATTATCGATGCTTTGTTCTTGACTTTTCTCGATTAGCGGCCCCAATGACTCGATTGACTCGCAAGGGGACGCGCTTCATTTGGGATGAGGCATGTGAGGCAGCTTTCGAGGAATTAAAGAAATGTCTAACCAGCGCACCGATACTGATTGTACCTGAAAGGGGAGCTGGTTATGCGGTGTATTGTGATGCTTCACAGGAATGGTTGGGGTGCGTGCTAATGCAAGGGGGTAAAGTGGTGGCATACGGTTCGAGACAATTGAAGACCCACGAGCAAAATTATCCAACTCATGATTTAGAACTTGCAGCTGTAGTCTTTGCCTTGAAGATTTGGCGGCATTATTTGTATGGTGAGAAATTTGAAGTTTTCTCCGACCATAAGAGCCTGAAGTACTTGTTCACCCAAAAAGAGTTGAATTTGCGACAACGTCGGTGGATGGAGCATATTGAGGACTACGATTTTGATTTACAATACCATCCAGGAAAGGCCATTGTGGTCGCAGACGCTTTCAGTAGAAAACGGACACACTTGGCAAGCCTAGCAATTCATATATGGAAGGTTGCTCAAGACTTGGGGATTTATGCGCCGTGCTTTGAGGAAGTTCGGGAAGGGGTAACTTTGTGCAACTTGACAATTCAATCGACTATATCAACTCGAGTGAAAGATACCCAACTCCATGACAAGGAGACAGATGAGATACGCAAGAAATTCTTTGGTGGCAACGCTAGAGATGGATGGATGGTCCATGCCGACCGAAGCCTACGTTTTCAAGGAAAATTATTTGTACCCGTTTCATGTCGAGAAGAGATCTTGAGAGAGTTTCATCACTCACCATTAGCCATCCATCCGGGAGGAACAAAAATGTACCATGACCTCCGTCGACAATATTGGTGGCCGGGGATGAAGCAGGATGTCGTGACTTTTGTGTCCAAGTGCCTTACATGTCAACAAGTGAAAGCCGAGCATCAACGACCTGCTGGGGAGTTGCAACCATTGCCTGTAGCCGAATGGAAATGGGAGAATATCACGATGGATTTTGTTTCGGGATTGCCAAGATCGCCGAAAGGACATGATGCTGTTTGGGTGATTGTAGATCGTCTGACTAAATTGGCTCACTTCTTGCCGATCCGAGTGACGGATTCTATTGAGAAGCTTAGCCGTTTGTACATTCGAGAGATTGTTCGACTTCATGGGGTTCCCGTGTCTATCGTATCTGATCGAGATCCGCGATTTACTGCACGCTTTTGGCAGAGTTTACAAGCTGCACTTGGTACAAACCTTTTGTTTAGCACAGCTTATCACCCTCAGACAGATGGACAATCCGAGCAGACGATTCAGATATTGGAGGATATGCTTCGAGCTTGCATTTTGGACTTTCAAGGGAATTGGGAAGACCATTTAACACTAGCCGAGTTCGCATACAATAATAGTTACCAATCCAGTATTGAGATGACACCATATGAGGCCTTGTATGGGCGCCCGTGTAGATCACCCGTGTGTTGGACTGAATTGGGAGAGGCGACCGTTGTGGGACCAGACTTGATAGGGGAGACTACCGATAGTGTAAGAATAATTCGCCAAAGACTTTTGGCCGCCCAAGAGAGGACAACGGAACTAATCAAGGTGATTCGTGAAAGACTACTTGCCGCTCAGAGCCGACAAAAGAGCTATGCTGACCGTCGTCGTCGACCACTATCATTCGAAGTGGGTGATCATGTGTTCTTAAAAGTGTCAACGCGGAGAGGTTTAACCCGTTTCGGGCGAAAGGGGAAACTTTCACCGCGTTATATTGGGCCCTTTGATATCATTGAGAGGATTGGAGAGGTCGCATATCGTTTGGCTTTACCGCCAAGATTGTCGGGCATTCACGATGTGTTCCACGTGTCGATGTTAAGAAAGTATGAGCCTGATCCTTCACATGTGCTTGAATGGTCTAATTTGGAGTTAGAAGCCGATGCATCTTACGAAGAGAAACCGGTAAACATCCTAGACTCTCGAGAGCAGGTGCTTAGGGGTAAGACGATCTCTTTGGTTCGGGTTCTATGGAACAACCAAGGCAAGGAAGGATCAACGTGGGAACGAGAGCATGAAGTTCGAGAAAAATATCCGTACTTATTTTCTCCTTAGCTATAGTGAGCTTCTTTCATAGATTTGATGATAATTGGGCTTGTGAGTTTGATATAGCTGATGTGGCTATTGTTTTGGATTAGCATGCATTTACATAACTCCCAAATTTATATACTTGAGCATGTCTAATCACGTACTTTGTTGTATTTCTATGGTTGTGAATTGCGAGTTTCTTGAACTTGTTGTGGTTCGTTAGAGTTGAAATCGTTGAGCATTGTTCATGCACGAGTTAGACAGTGTGGCATTGTTCGATGCATGAGATTGCTAGACAAGTATCTGTGTCTTGAGCATAACTTGTAGAGAGGTATCCGTGTCGGAATATTCTGATTTGATTTCATGGACGAAATCCCTTTAAGGAGGGGAGGATGTGACGACCTGGAATTTATTTTATTTTATTTTATTTTGGACTCATGCTCGGGACATTTATTACTGAGTTTTGTCGCCATAGAATATCAAATTTAGGTTCGGGTAAGTTGGGAGCTTGACCTTTAATGATTGTTTTGAGCATTTTATGCTAAGAGGGGTATTGAGGTCTTTTTGATGCCCCCTTTTATTCTCCATCAGATTTTTAACTTGGAGAATGGCCCATTTGAGTGAAAGAGAAAGAAAAATGGTTCTCTCTCTCTAAACCCCTCTACCTTCTCTCTAAACCCTAACTATTCTCTCTAAACCCTAACTATGGGTTCCATAATCTAACACCCAAACCACCCAAATTGATCTTAGGATCTCCACCATCTCTCCATCCTCGGGTGATATCTGAAACTAGAGCACGTGAAATTTCCCGGAGGTCAACTTTGGAGCTTTCCACCATTGGAGACTTGGAGCTTTTCCTTGGAAGCTTCATTTCACTCTTTTCAACCTTGAGGTAGGGGGTTTTCACCTATTATATGTGTATATGACTTGTTTTAGACATATATTTGAGTTTGTGATTGATTTTGGGCATTTGGGAGCAAAATACGATTTCTGCGTTTTTGCTGTGTTCGCGACTCACGTCCGGACGGGAGACCAGACGGGACCGGGCGGCTGGCCCAAACTTTTGACCAAAGAGGGTGTGTTTTTGGCATCCGGATGGGAGACTTGATGTCCGGACGGGAGGTTAGATGTCCGGACGGGACCGAGCGGCTGTGTGGGATTTTAAGGCAGAGAGTCAGAATTTTTGATGTCCGGACGGGGGTAAGGGATGTCCGGACGGAAACTCCAAAAACCTTATTTTTGCCTTCCTCATTGGATGCTAGCATCTTTGCTTCACTTATAGATGTTCATGCGTGGCTTCTTATTCAATCATACTTTATTACGAACGTCTCTTATGACATTGAGTCTCAACCGCACATATTATGATCGATGTGATTCTCCAATATACTTCACCCGTGACCCTCGTATCGGATATTAGAATAACGTAATGTTCTACAACAAGCTACTTATGATAGATACTTAAAGTTGATCCAAGTGATCATGCGAATGAGGCAACTACCCGAACTAGATTCCCTTTTTGGGTATGCTAGGAAGAGAACTAGATTCCCTTTCGGGTATGCTAGGAGATGTACTAGACTCCCTACCGGGAATGCTAGGAAATGAACTAGACACCTTCGGGTATGCTAGGAATGGCATGGTGACACCTTGAGTTAGTGCAATGATCATGAATGAAATCAGTGGCTCCTCTCCATGGAGTATGATAAATGTATGTGATGTGGACCCTAGTGTTTTCTTTCTTGTACATAGAAGTCATATTGTGCTTTTGAGACGGGTGTGTACCGTCATGTCGAGCATTCATATAGTGTTGGTGTAGACTTTCCTACTGGGCTTTTGGCTCACCCCGTCTTTCATTTCAGGTACCCTCCCGGAGACATAGCTGGTAGAGCATGGCATGCTTGGCGTGTTGCATCTTTTGAAGAAAGTTCAATTAGAGTTATCTAACATCTTTAGTCCAACTATTTTTGAGAAAGATGTAATGTAACTCACCTAAATATTAAGATATCTAATATGGTCTTCTAGGTTTGTAATGGCCTATTTTTGGGAAACATGGATGTTCATCAACCTTATTGACGTTTTATGGATAACTATTTTGGGGATGGTGCATGTTTTGTGAAGTTTAATTAATATCCGAATGTATATTTATTTTATGGAAAATTGAGGGCGTGACAATTGGTTTACTATTTTTTGCCAACTGTCTTCCTACAAGTTTTTTAATTTTGAATCAAGTGTCTTTAGGCATGGGCAACTGGGTCGTTTCGGTTTTTGAACTTTTTAATGTTCAATATAATTTGGGATATGCTTGTATTGATAAAGGACTAAGTGGTTTTCTATTTTAGGGGCCATGAAGTGATGTGAAGGAAGTGTGGGTGAAAAGTGATAATCAAACCACCGGGTTTGTGTCCCTTTTGCCTTCAAAATCCTACAAATCAAACCCTAATTGATGAAAAGAGCACATCCACGTGTCAAACTATTGGGGACGTCCACCATCGCAAGTACTGGTCGATGAAGAAAGGGACACATACTCGAAAATTAGGGCTTCAGAATAAGTTACAACAGTCTCAATTTGGGCTTCTGACATACGAAAATAACCAAGGAAAATGTGAAAATTTGGTCGATTTTAGCAAACTGGTTCGATTTTAGCAAACAGGAGGAGGGTTGGACAATGCAAGATGGGAAAACATGGCCAAGTAAATTGACAATGCTTGATAACAATAGAGGTACCATTTTTAGGTGAATGTAGTAGATAACGTGGGTAGGACCTTGATTACAACTTTATTTTGTGAGATCTTGATTTGAGCAAGTGAATATTTTGTGGGACACTGCAGAAGTAGAGATAGATAATGAGTAGTGTGCTACAATTGAAACGCTGAAAAAGAAGCATCAATCTCAAGAGGATCTGGACATGGAAAGTGAGGGAAATCAGAGACAGGTTGCTGGTGCCTTATTGGCCATCTCAGGAAATACTGTAAGAGAATTTAGCTGTACTTATTGTTGTCCAGTCGAAGAGGTAAATTTTAACCAATGAAGCTTTATTCAAGCCATGTAAAAACGCTTATTGAGTTCTAATGAATTTTTCTGGTTTGATTAGGTTGTTCATCCGATTCATGACCAATGCTTCTACTTGACTTTGTAGTAGAAACGGAAACTGAAGGAGGAATTTGGTTAGTATTTACGAGTGCACCAATGTTTCGAGTTATACGTTATGAACTTTAGTAGCGTAATCCTCATTGTAAAACTTTTCAGGGATAGAGCCATGGACTTCTGAAAAACATCTTGGGTAGGGGTGTTTATTCGCGCTAGTTGTCCGCATCAGGTACGAAATCTCAAAGTAAATCCTTTGTTAAAATTGATAGCTTGCAAAACCTAAGAGCGTACTGCTGTTGTATTGAGCCTAACGTAATAATAATGTTTACAAGGAAAATTAATAAATAGATAATCCTGATTAAGCAAAAGGACTAAACCCTAATAGAAAACCCTAATTAATGCATGATGCTTCAAATTTCTACACTTTCGCTTCTTAGCATTTTTTATTTTCGATTCAAATGGCTTGTGGGATTTGTTGTAGAAGATTAATAAGATTATCTTTGATTCCATTGGCTACCATTTATGAGAATAATTTAATCAGATATCTTGTTAACGCTTAGGACTTATATTTGTGGTGATGTGTCCTTCTCACATCTTTTAGTTATTATCCTTTTTCAATTCTTCTTCTTCCTGTTTTGGGTGAACTTTTAGTTTTGATGCTTATACTTCAAGACATTTTCGTGTGGCAGCAATTTGATGGGAATGATGAAAGACCCAAGTACCCGCGACGAGGGGTTATGCTCCCCTGTTCCTGTAGAACTGGTTCAAAAGTCTGCCACTTGGTTTTGTTGGTGAAAAGGTTTGAGACCCACAGTCATTCTTATACAAAAAATGCAACCCTTTAATACCATATTCTTTTATCTAGACTGCAATATAGCGGAAGTATTAGTCTTCTATCTGTGGTTGATCGATCACTAGCACATGAGTTTGGTGAATTTTTTGGCAGTTCAAGAAAATTATAATTTATTGGGTCCTGAAAAACCCGAATTCGTCCACAGCAATTATTTGTTATTTCCTGCTCTTTATAGTTCTTCTTTTAGGTGTGAATTAGATGAGTTTGTGGTATTTAGGATATGATGTTTGACAAAGAAAATTTGTGGTGGTTCTCTCCATCTCTTTACCTTCTGTTTGCTTGGGTGGAAGAAATGTGAACAATAGACACTTTGTATGTTTCGTTGGTTTTATTTTTGAAAATATCAAGACACAAACAATCTTGATCGAATTGGTGGGATGAAGTTTTGATTTGGATCTGACGGGTTAGATTAGTCCTCAGTATGCCAATTCCCGCCCAATTTATTGATTCTATGGCTTTAGAAGTTGTTTAGATCTAGGGTTTCGTTTCTTGCGGCAATGGTTAGTGGCAGTCATATGGTGGATCGACGTAAAGAAGGCGAAGCAATCGTTGATTTGCAACCTCCAGATGGAAACTCTTGACATTGGAACGGTGGGGTATTTAAGACAACCGCAGACACAGTGTCACCATTGAACGTCGACAGTGGAAGTATGCTTTCCCTATCAGCCTTCAAAACGTCCGACACATTTGGGGTTTTGTTGGTGAGTTATGTTCCTCCATGATTCTCAACTAAACTTCTCTAGATTTCCTTAGAAAAATGGGCAAGTCACTATGCGGTATTTGAGACGAGCTCCATTTCATACACAAATCTGGGTTTGAACATCGTCCTTGAATTGTACAGAGGAAAATAATCCAACCGAGCAACAAAAGAAAAACTAACCCTGAAAATAAATACTAGGCGAGGAAAAAAAATTCTACATGTAAACATATTTAGTATTTTTTTAATTTGTGATTTTGAATCAAATACTGCTATATTGAGTTATGTTTGGTTGATTGATTTTCATTTAAATGGTGGCTTGGATATCACGGGTAAAAGTCTGGTTTATGGTATCTGTCTATTTATGTTCTTTGTATTTCACAGTTAGAGCGAAGGGTACAGCATGAAATAGTTTGGCAAGCTAGAGATACTACTTTTAATCACTTCTCATAATTCAGTGATTCTAATTTTTTTCGAGGTATGATGGAATGCCTGTGTGGTCATCTTATGAGAAGTTCCTTTTGGAGGTATGATTCCTTGTTATTTTTGTTCTGTTCTAATGCAATACTCCTCAAATCATGATTTTTTCTCAATTATTTTCATAACGAAAAAATATTCATTTTTCGTTTCAATTCTAAATGTTTTACAAATGTCGTTATATTATCTGGTTACGTCTTAAATGCTACTTTGTACTGAATAGGCTATTTTATGGAAGGTTTTAGTTGTTAACTGGTTGGTTGTTAGGTTGCCCAAGCTATGTAAATTTGCTTTGGTTTTTTATCAAGTCAAGTCTCAATTAGATTGCTCATAAGTTGTTTGCCGACATGCATTAATTTGTGGTTTCAATTAGTTATTGAATTGTTATGGTCATTATGTGCACTATGTTTTTTTCCTCATATTCTTTAAATTGAATTCACCATTAGATATGTAAAACTTCTGGATTTATTTTATTTGTTCAGTGAGTAATGGTTTGTGAATTCTATAATGGGTTTGGCAATTCCTTTCACCTTCAGCCAGTTCCTTATTTTGGATTTCTTTCTTTTAAAACAACAATTCCTTATGGAGACTGCAATTCATTGTTGTTTAATTGGTTCGATTGGGATTTCATAGTGGTGGATAAGGCTACTTTATGGAAGGCTCCAGTTGTTAGTGGGTCGGTTGTTAGGTTATCCAATATGTTGATTTGCTTTGGTTTTTTGAAAGTCAAGTCTCAATGGGATTGCTCATAGGATGTTTGCGGAGTGTGTTAATTTGTACTTTTCATTACTTACTGAATTGTTAAGGTTATTCAGTTGTTAGGTTATCCAATATGTTGATTTGCTTTGGTTTTTTGAAAGTCAAGTCTCAATGGGATTGCTCACAGGATGTTTGCGGACGTTTGTTAATTTGTACTTTTTATTACTTACTGAATTGTTAAGGTTATTATGTGCGCTATGTTTTTTGTCCTCATATTCTTTAAATCGAATTTACGAAACAGATATGTGAAGCTTATGGATTTATTTTATTCCTTCGGTGGGTAATGGGTTCTTAATTCTAGAATGGATTTGGCAACTCCTTTCATTTTTTGTCAATTTCTTTTTTTCGATTTCTTTCTTTTAAAACAATAATTCCTTATTGTAGATTGTACTTTTTTTTGTTTAATTGGATTGATTGGGATTTCATGGCGGTGGAACGACCAAGTAGAACACATATTTATTAGTGGTGAAACAAAAAACCGACGAATCGAAAAAACCAAAAAAAGTCGACCGGAATTTTTGGTCTCGGTCGGTCCAGTACTCCGTTCGGTCGGTTTCGGTTTTGGTCGTAAAAAATATTCGGTTTTTGGTTTGGGATCGATTATCTCATATTCCGGCCGGACCGAACTGAACCGAACCGAAACCAAATAGAAGACCGAAGCGAACCAAATGCACCGGTGTTGACCGAACCGAAAGCTAGTATTGTTGTGGACTGAACCGTTCTAACCCTAAAAGTCTAAGGGGTTACATTGTATTTTTATGGCCAAAATTTTATGTTTACTGATTTTTTTATGGCCCAAAATTATTACAGGCTTAAATTCAAGCCAAACCCGAAAAAACCGAAAAAATTGACTGGACCGAAAAGCCCTGAACCGACTTTGGTTTATTATTTTTTCGGTCGGAGTCAGTTCCACTGGGATCCTCCCCAAACCGATCAGTTCGGTCCTTTGTGGCCGGAAAAACCGACCGAACCGAACCGAACCGATTTCACCCCTAATATTTATGGTAGCAATGAAAAAGTGTAATTGTTGTTTCATTGATTTTATTGGACTCGTTGCCATAAATGCTAGATAAAGGTTTCTTTTCAGTTTCAGACTACAAAATAATGTGGTTGTGGTCATTTGAGTAAATGATCATTGGCTTTTTGTATTTGCTGCACATACCCATTTTGGGAGATTGTGGAAGAAGGTGAGGACTTCATTCATTAAAAGAGGAATAGTAAGATTGGACTTACGACAAAGAGACCATAATGGACAAACAAACTCTGAAACTGGCTTTGTATGTACGTGGGTAGCCTTACAGTTGATTTTTTACTTTTACTACTTGAAGAAACGAAGTGTGGCCATTTTCGATCAAGAAACCACTATTCGCTAATCATTTGTTTATAATCTGTCAAAGGTTTGTATCACCTCCACTGTTAAGTCCTAAATTTTTATATCTTTTTGATTGGAGATGAAAACAACTCGGGACGTGTTGGTCATAGCTCAGGTGTGATGCTCTATCTCTCTTTTATAGGCAGTAATAAGCTCTCTCTACCTTCTTCATTTTTGTGTGCCTTCTTCTATTTTGGTCTCTTTCTTTCTGTACATCTTTCAGTGTATCTCCACAGTTCATTTAGATGCTTTCGGTTCCCTTATTCACATCACAAATTACGTTAATGAGTAAATTAACCATTTGGTCAAATTTGGGATTTCATGTTTCATGCAGGAAGCTTAATTTTCATATATTTATTCGACAACCAGTTTCAATATTTTGCTCAAGTCGTACGGTAAGACGTACATGGCGCTTCTAGAACTCTGTTGCCATTCTTTTGGTACGTGGCGCTTTTGGAAGAATATGATCTAGAGAATAAGCGTATCTTCTCCATTGCGCTTTCTGCTCATTTCTTTTTATTGGAGTCGCCTGTATGCTTTTTGCTCCTTTCTTTCTATTGGTTTCAAAAGGGAAATGGCAACCACTTTTTGCCTACAAGAGTTGGTTTATACCTATTCTGTTGAACAGGGTGTTTTACTTCACAACCTGCTCTAGTCACCTATCAGTCCTCAATACTTTTTAAATATTTTGATCCAGTTTATAGGTTGCCCATTTCATGATTCAAATTAGAGATCGAGTGCTCTGATTCCAAACGATATATACAAATTTTTGATAAAATTTATACTTGAAAACCGATCAACTTGCACGAGAGGTGCACTCATACTTAGTCGATGTGAGACATTAAAATGGTAGGATCATTTTTTTCGTGGGTTAGCACATCATGATCATCAGGAAAGGTATTGCTGATGTTAGTGTAGAGGAGAATTATTTAGTGCTTGTAGCCTTCTAAAAGGGGCATAAGATTCTGTGACAATAATTTTTTTTGGGTAAATTAAATCAGGGTCCTTTTTACCTACACTACGTAGGGTTGAATCCCATACACTTTTTAAACTTATGTTTTCACCCCCAATTTAGCTTGGTTGACATGTTTACCCTTATTTTGTGGTGGTAGATTACCGTCTTATCCTTTTTGGTTCAGAAGATATTTTGTATTGATTTGGTATGTTTGTAATTGGGCAATAAATATGGCTATAATTACGGAATTAAATAAGGTAAAATATTTAATTGATTATGGAAACCACGTCGCCGGATTTAATGTTCGCCGGAGTTTTGTTTATGCAGTTACCGTGTTTGGTGAATTTACCATGTCTTGATAGATGATATGTAATTTATCATGTTTTTTATAGATGATGTGCAAATTTACCATATCATATATTTTACTGTGTTTGTTAGATGATATGTAAATTTACCATGTTTGATAGATGGTATGCAATTAACCATGTTCTGAAATTTATCAAAATGGTACAGTCGGTGATGTAGTAAAGTTTTCCGGATATACAAATTAACCATCAGACACAAATTTACCATAATACGACTGTTCATGTAAATTTACCATAATACGACTGTTTGTTAGATGATATGTAAATTTACCATCAGACACAAATTTACCATAATACGACTGTTCAAATGCAGAGAGGAAATGCTAAAATGCAGAGAGGAAATTTACCATCAAATGCTAAAATGCAGAGAGAAAATTTAACATCAAATGGTAAAATGCAGAGAGGAAATTTACCATCAAATGGTAAAATGCAGATATAAATTTACCATCAAATGCTAAAATGCAGAGGGAAATTGAATGTCGCGGCATTGATGGTTTGGTTGAAATTGAGTTTGTGTTCGTAAGTTAAAATGATAAATTTTTGGGATTGGCCCTAAATTATGTTGTGCATCAGCCTGGTGGCTACTTTTAGGCGCCCCATATATGCAATTTTGCAATTCTTTTAGGCGCCCCATAGATCCCTCATTTTAGCCCTGGATTTTAAAACTCTGCAAGGAGATTGGAACCCAACTCCTCAGGCTCAGTTGTTACTTCAGTTCTTTTAGGCGGCCCATAGTTCTATCTACATTCCGTTTGCAAAATGGCCCGAGTGGCCCGAGGCTCTACGTTTATCGAAATGGTAAAATGCAGAGCGACCATCAGGAAATCGTGGTAAAATTGACCATGAATTGACCACTGAAATTGACTTGTAAAATTGAACATGAATCCCACACTGAAATTAACCACATCTATACAATTTTACCATTAACGTGATTAGTAGCATTTCGGTCCACAAAAAATGGGGGCTGTTTGAATATCATGAATTGAAATTTACCATCCTTTCTACGAAATTTACCACCGCACACAAAAGAGTCTAACATCAACGTAATGTCCTGCAATGGGTCCTAATACGCGTCAAGGGTCTGTCGTAGACGGTAGATCGGGCCCCTAGATCGCCGTTCGTCTTCACGGTACTGCGATTTTAGAACCCTTACACAGAGTAAGAAAACCCAGAACACACTACCGCAGGACGAGATGCACCACCGCAGGACGTTTGGGTGTTCGATCGAAACACCACCGCAGGACGAGATGCGACGGCTGGGTCTTCAGTTGCTGCCGCCGCAGTGACCAGATCGTAGGACGAGATGCGACGGCCAAACAGTGGTCTTCGCCGGTGTTTTTGGCGGACAAACAGCGGGAGAATACGAAGCAGTCCGCCAATCTTCAGTCGCCGGTCTTCAGTCGCTGCCGCAGTGACGGGGCCGTAGGACGAGAACCGACGGCCAAACAGTGGTCGTGGATGGAGTTCCTGGCGGACGAACAGAGGGAGACGAACCATCCCGTACGTAGGACATTACCGAAGGTAAGAACAGAAACCGTCTGATAATTTTGGACATTCAATGTAATATTAAAGGTAAGTTGGTGAACACATCCCTTATTTTTAGAACAATCCTGATTTAGTGCTCTATTTATTTTTAGGGTCTTTTTTGGTATTTTTTGAATTTTAGGATGCAAAATTAATGTTGAAAAGTGTCTAGGATGTAACACTAGGTTAGTCTTAGAGGTAGGACTCAACATTAAGTACCCCTTTTTTTTTTTAAATTAAGGGTGTTGACGAATTAGTACGTGTAATTTTCCGTCTCACCTATACCAGTAATTATGAGAGAGGTTTGAATATTAGATATCATTTGAGTGAGGAGAGAATTCGGTGTTTGTTTTGTTTATGAGACATGAGATATAATATCCGAAGTGAGTTTATATCCCGGAGAGAGGAGAATATACTATAACGAATGGATGATGGCATTACAAATCCCCTCTCTTGGGATAAGACAATATTAACAATATTACCTTCCAAAAAAAAAAGCATATAGTGCTCATTTTTCGGGTCTATTTGGCCTCTAATTTCTAATTTATTTATTTTTTGTCTTTATTTAATTTTTTATATTTGTTACGTTCTCACTATTTTTTAATAGAGATTTAATTTAATTCATCTCAACAAAAAAATATAAAAAGTATAACATTATGTTCAAAAATTAAAAAAAATTCACTAAAGATGAAATTTTAGTTTTTAGACATAATTTTGTACTTTTTAAATTGAATTTCGTTGATACGAACCAATAAACAATAAAAAATATTTAAAAAATTCAAGAAAAAATACTAAATTAATAATCCAATAAACATCACAGTCTAAATGGAACGTCAACTTGTTTTTCTATGCCGCATTGGGTTAATCTTCATCGTTATCATAGTTAGTCGCAGTTTTATTTGAGGATAGTTCGGACGTTCACTTTTTGGATGGTTTAGAATGTTTGAATTGCTTGAGATTATGAACTTTCTTTCCTATTTTGTGGTTCATCGTTATTCTCAACAATACGCCTCAACATTCACTTTTTTTTTTTAAGTTTTCTATTTTGTTTGTCTTCTCTATTTTTTTGGAAGCCTAAAATCAACATTTATACAACAGTTGTTACAGGAAACCACATCTCAATTAGATGACCTTATTTTCAAAATTGATGAGAAAAAAGTGAATGTTTGCAAGCCATACACCAGTTTGTGAACTTGAGTACAACATGTTTCGTTCAACATTTTTGTTTTGTTTTTTTAAAATAATTGTTTGTTGTGCGAGTTTTTTTCTATAGTTGGCAATTATTTTTATTTCGTAAAATTGAACAATGAATAAAATATTATTTTTACTTCGTGAAAATATTATTCATCGAGGAAAAAAATAAGAGGAAGCTCAATGTAATTGTAATGATAATTTTGTTGCAATCAACCAATATTTTTTAATTATTCTATTTTATATTTATTTTTATTTTGTAAAACTAAACGGTGAGTACATAAATTAAAAGACAATTGTGTCATGCAACGATTGTTATAAAGGGCAAAATAAATAATTAAGTTTCGAGTCTCACCATATTAAAGCCCACGTCCTAAAATATTCGTTTGAAACAAACGCAGGATTTTCCTTCATTCATATCTAGTCCTATATCCACTAGATATTATATCTGCACATAATCCCACTATTTATATCCGAACAATGATCAAACTGACCCTTAATTACTATGCTATTATTCTTTTATTTATCATCATATAATATAAGTCTATCAGCTTTTAATTTTTTGGTAAATTAAATTAGGGTCCTTTCTACCCCTCCAACTTAGTTTTCCATCCCATCCACTTTTTGAAATTATGTTATCATCCTATAATAGTGTAGATAGACAATTTTGCCATTACTTTTGAGAGATGGTTTACCACATTACCCTGTGTTTAGTTAACATTTGATTTGTTGAGGTTAAATCTGTAGAACCATTTTAGGCTTAATTTATGGGATTACGTTTATCTTTAGTATAGTAATGTGTTACGGAAATGGCAGTGGGGATTTCGTTCCAATCATATTCCCAAAATTTCGTAATACATACCAATTGGTCCATTTTCGTTCCAAATGTTATTCTCTTGCCTGAAGTGTTGAATCACTGAAAAAAATAGTTCTCTGCCCCGAAGTGTTCAACCGCCGGAAAAACTACCTCTCTGTCCCGAATAGTCTCATTACCGAAACTTGAAGCTATCTGCCCTGTAGTGTTCAATCACCGCAAAAAATAGAGCTCTGACCCGAAGTATTCCACCACTGGAACTTGAAATTCTCTGCCCCGTAGAGTCCCATTACCGGAATTTGAAGTTCTCTGCCGGAAGTATTCAATCACCGGATCGGACTGAACATTTTGATAAGTTCTGATGATTATTTTCGTTATCTCGATATTACGGTGGTTGATGGTGAAACCCGAAATTTATTGCGATGATTAACGTATTGTGGATCTCATTTTGTGATTCGCATGGGGCACCGAATCTAGAGGGTTTGACGTACTGGCGAAAATTTTACCATCTGTAAATTTACCATAATGTTTATGAATTTCACCATAATGCGCATATTGATGGGGGTAACAAAATTTACCATGCAGATCTGAATTTACCATAAATCAAGCAAATATACCATGGACGACCATAACTCAATTTTTAATGCGAATTTACCATATTCGTCAATTTTACTATGATAAAATTTACCATTTTCTGGAGTTGTTTGTGCAATTATATATCGTGTGTTACGTTGCCGCTTGGCATTTGAATTTGGTAATATCGATTTTGTCACCATAATGTGCATGTCGATAGGGGGCCACGAAATGTACCATGCAAATCGTCTGAATTTACCATAACCCAAGCAAATATACCATGGATACTAGGTGTTGCTATTTAGTTCGTAAATTTACTATGAAATGTAGCATTTTACCATATGTAATTTGTTACATCCGGTTGCCCATGGTACTCATTGTATGTTTTATAGAAAAATTTACCATGGATGACCATTCCTCTTTTTTATAGAGAATTTAGAATGATCGTCAAATTTTTTAGGATAAAATTTACCATATACTGGTTCTGTTTGTGCAATTATATATTTTGTGTCACGTTGCCGCTTGACATTTAAATTAGGTAATACTGATTTTTTCCCCTTTTGTGCTACAGGATTGTTGCAATGGATCTCGTTCACCGTGATTCTAGGCGGCGGTTATGGTGTAGTGTAAATAAACCATGGTTAGATGTTTAGAGGGCAGGTTCGGTATTTTTAGAAAATATGGACTGGAAAGTAATTCTCAAAAGTGTATGGGATGGAAATTTAATAAAGACTAATGGAAGGGACTGAAAAATAAGTACCCCTTAATTTTTTACATAAAAGTAATCAAATAGTAACCTTTAATAGTGAATTTCGAGATTATGAAGCATGACAAACCTGAATTTCTTAAGTGCATCCAGGTTTAATTAAGTTTTTTGATATATCATATTTGCTCGAGCAACTAACTTAGGACTTATTTTATACGAAAAATTAGTTAAAAGAACAAATATGGACTGATTTAGTCCATTAACGATGAACTAATCTAATTTATAAGTTAGGGTTCATTATTCTAAAAGTGTTAATAATTAGAGTCCATTGTTTTAAAAGTGTTAATATGTTAGGTCACTTAATGGCTTTCTCTCGCTTTTTTACTGACGATTTCTATTATCATCTTCTTCACCAACTCACCTCCCTCAAATTGCAAGTTTTTTTTATATATTTTTTTCTCTCTGTTACATTATCATACAATGTAATAAATAACATTATTAGATAAATGATGTTATCTATATTTTGTTCTATATGTTATTGGACAATATTATCTGATAACATTATTAGATAATGTTATCTGCAAAGAACATAGGTAATATTATCTGATAACATTATCAGATAAAATTGTCTAATAATGTTATGTATTAGTCTGTATGCAATGGTATTATTCGATAACATTATCCTATAGTGTTATTTGTAAAGGTCATGGATAATATTATCCGATAAATTATGTGTTGGTTTACATGTAAATGTATTTTTTAAACTGTGTGTCAAAAGAATTTCCTACGTACTATAGTTTAGTTTTAGATGGATTAATTGTGTTAAAAATCCATTGTTTTGGACTTTTGACTGAGTCTCCCTATTTTGTAAGACATAACTTTGAGAAATAAAAGTTCATTGTTTACACAACTTGAGGGGTTAATTAATTTCATTATCAGCCTTATACTGTGACTTCAAGTCTCTTATATTTTCGACTCAAATAATTGAAATCCTAACTCTATCCTTGATTACAATCGATTTCAAACTGAATACAAAATTACAAGCCAAGCATTACAATAAATTAAACTATAAAAAAACAACCAAATTGAAATACACTAACAATAGCAAGACCAGGGAGTCTGGTTGTGCATTGCACACAACAGAGTATGCTGCGAGTCAAAATAATATTATTTTGGCACGCAAAATACTATCTGAACAGTTGGACGTTGATTGAATAATTTTTTGTTAGTGTTTTACGTGTCAAAACGATATTATTTTGACGTGTAGTACGAACTATTGTGTGCAATACACAACAGCCTCTTCAATTCCACAACAAAAATAGCCAAAAGCTAAAGACACGACAACTAATAACATTATCTGAAAACTAAAACGAAGAAGAAACAAGTGAAAACCGTAAGGAGGTAAGAATAATACCCAAAATCATGAAAACCATGATTTTTCAAATTGCAATAATGTGGTATCCCTAATAGTTATGCTCTAATTATCGTAACCATAAAGCATGTGGATCACTTTGCTCTTAAACGGAGCAAGTTATTATAGAAATTTTGTTATGACTACAAACAAGGTGTACAAATGGTGTACAAATATGAGAGGCATTGGCTCCATCCCCTGGTGGAACCTAATCCCCCTCCTCCCCTCTCACATTTATACACCCCATTTGTACCAATAGTAAAATCCTTATTTTAGCATAACATGCAAGCAAAGTTAATCGAATGAGCAAGTATGCTATTAATTAGTGAGTATGTGCATGGCATGATCATTCATCAACGAAAATATTTGGCTCTAGCTCGATGCAAGTCATGTTCAAGAAGGACCAAATTATTACAAGCACATGGTGTGCAACAAATTTAACTAAAGTAGCAAGGGCACTATTTATCACAGGGTGCGTGACACGACAACGCACTGAGAAAATATTTGTTACACCTCAATGCAAGTCAAGCTCTCAAAGGAACAAGTTATCACAGCACAAGGTGTAAGTATATTAACTAAAGGAGCAAGTGCATTATCAAATAGAAGAAGGTACATCACATAAGCGCTCACTAACAAAAAAATTGGCTCCATTCTGGTGCAACTCTAATTTGTAGGAAGGAAGTCATTACCAGTCAATTACATTGGGCGAAAATTTTAGTGAGGGGACATAACAGCAGTCTATCCACCACCCACCATGTCTTTTACATATATTTTTTTTATTTAGATTTTTTGGGTCAATGTCATTATTTGATAATTTTGCTGAAAAACAAAACAAAGAGGATGATACAAAGGCAATGTCTCATGATCAAGATTGTTGTTACATATTTTTGTATAGTCCCATTTTCCATGACAATGTCATTAATTTTAAACGTTAGTTAATGATAATAAATTGAGTCTATAATTTATCAGGTGAGGCGATCGTATTAGATTCTTACATGTACAAGATGTGGTTTCAATTTTGTTAATTCATTTCTCTATGGCAAATTGTTCGAAGTTAAAAAATGATAAAAATGGGGGAGAATCCTATGACATTAACTAAATTTGCATAACTTGGTAAAGTAATCGTCATTAGTGCCAAATATTTTTGTAACTAATAACATAATAAGGTGTAATATTTTGGTGTATACCATATACATATATTCGTAATTTTACCAATATATATAGTACATGATAAATATCATAAAAAGTAGTAACACCAATGAATCAAAAAATACATAACAAATTAAATCATAAAATATATATGCGTAACAGATCGATAAACCATAAAATTCATACTTTAATCAATAAAGATGCATAATTTTCTCGATACACATTTATCTCAACTATATATATCAAGATCATATGTAATATAAATTAAAATAATAAGCAATATAAACAAAAATATATATGTATCTTAGCTTTCTCCAAAGGGGAGGGGGTAATTACTTATTCACTTCATGAGATGTAGTTATAAAATGCAATTTAACCATCCACTGTGAAAGTGAGAAATTCACAATAAGAGAGAGATTTTCTTCTTCATAGTCAGAAAGTCAAAACTGAGAAGAACAGGAAGAAGTTCCAACTTCATCAGTATCTTGGTTTTCATTGCATCTTTTGTAAGACAGCATAAGTCCAATGGAATTTTGAATCATAAAGTAGATCTCAATTAATAAATTCTCTTAATTTAAAACAATTTTACTGTGCTCGGACTAATATGAATTTAATCAATTTTATGAATAAAATCATGACTACTATAATGTGAAATTCAAGAGATATCATCTTGAAGAAGTAGAATATGGCATTAATCCATGGTTTGTAAATTGGGTTCATGTCTTATAGTCCCATGTTCTTTTTCTTTCTGGAAAACTATGGCATTAATTTCATTAAAATAACACAATTACAATGCAGAAATAGTCAAATCAACTTGTACATCTATTACAATAATATCGTAAATTCAATTTATTGGATATGATGATAATGATATTGAAAACTGGACGATAACCTCTCGAGTTCCTGTTGAGATTCATGCATACAAGTCCTAAGACTAGAGGTGTTTTTAACCAAAAGCACTCTTATGATCAAGTTAAATATCGAGAGATGAGGAGTATATAAGATTAATTGTGAACGTATCTTGACGTATACATGGAGGAGTTTGAGTTATACTTTCTCAAGTTTTAGTTGTAAAATTTTGAAATCTTGCCGAGCGGATCCTGTAATTTATTTAAGGTGGTGCTAAGGCTCATCACTCTCACTTGAATTGCTTATTCAATTTTTTTTGTATGTGTGTGTGTGTGTGTTTTTTTTCCCTGCATCTATTATTTTTTCTTCAAATTTTTATGGAAAATAATTTGTGTTTACAAGAGTAATCCAAAATATATATGTGTGTGTGTGTGTGTGTAAAAAACTAAAAATAAAAAACAAGTCAAAATAAATAATGTTTTGAATTATTTTGTCTTGAAAAGTACTTCTCGACCACTAAGTCAATCCTTTGAAGTTTGGGAAACTCAAATATAACAACATACATTAAGTAATAAATATCACTTCTGTAAGAAAAATAATTATCAATATATAAGATACATATTTATTTGCAAAAATTTAATTAAAATATAAAATTAATCCAATTAACATTTCAAATTTTAATTTATTTTTTATATACAATATATGTATGTATATCTAACTATAGAATATATATTTGAATGCACATACACATACAAATAGACTAAATATATATATAAGAAGAGGTAAAAAGACTAAAGAAGGGTATTTTAGTCCTTTAACAATCAAAATTAACTATTTTTGTTGAAAATTAACAAGGGGAAACGGTCAGTGTATTTTCTGAAACCACAGGGAAAATCCCTACATTTGTTAGTAATTTCAGGGGAGGTCAGTACATTTTACCCTATTGAAAAAGTAAAACTTTGCATAATTGCTTTGTTAAATACTGAGTAAAATTTTGATGTTAAACATGGTAAAAGTTAAATTAAAAAAATCAGCTTACCTTACCGTACCGTACCCGTGAATCGCATGATTTGAACACGTATAGGTATATATTGGATTTATGATGATGTAAAAAAAAAAAAGAGGAATGACTGATATATTTTTGTACTCCCTCCGTCCTGGTTTGTTTGTCAACTTTTTGACTTTTAGATGTCCCAAATTGTTTGTCTAATTTTGAAGTTGACTTGTCAAAATCCTTAATGCCCTTCATTTTTAAAAAAATCATGTTTTGGAAAACGTAAACTCTCATTTAATTTTAAAAAAGTTAAGGGTATTTTTGGAAAGTAAAAATTTTTAAGAATAATAATTGTGTTTCCTAAATAAGTTAAAATTTCGAGAATGGACAAACAAATTGGGACGGAGGTAGTATAATATTTTCGGTTTCCAAAGAAAAGAAAGAGTAGCATTCGTCATAGGTGCATAGTATAGGTAATAGTAGACCTCCATGGTTAAGAGCACCAGTGACCTGTTTGTAAAGGCAGCGAAAAAGACCAAAAGAAATATACCAATAAGATCTTTCGATGTTTTCAACACTTGATATTTCACTTTTGGTTAATGCAAGACGTGACACATCTGACCTTTACATTATATACTTGGTGTTTTTCTCTCCCTGCCATACACACGAGGATTAAATCCTTCCTATAAACATGCTTTTCCACCAGTTCCAGCACAAACATCTCTCTTTTCGTAACTCAAACCCCCAGAAATATCAACCAAACCCTCACGAAAAGCTTTTTCATTCTTTTCACCCCCTCTACATTGACCATCTAATAAATCCGTATCAAATCTCACCCTTTAGCTTAGCGGTGATTGTATCTTCGTCCCTTTGTATCCTGTAACTGTTAAATCCAATGTTGCTCTTGAATTTTGTTCACGTAGCAGCCTTCAGCTCTTGTGCCACTGATCTGAAATGAATATCCTTTTGAAGGGGGAAAAAAAAAAGAGGCATCATTGATTACTGCGAACTTGCATAATGATGGGAGAAGAAGATATAGCTATTACAAGGTACTTCCTATCTACTATTATCATGATTCACTTCCGTCAACGGGTGCTTAAAGAGGAGGAGGTGAGGAAAAAACGAGAAGCAAATTGGTTTGATTTATGTGGGTTTAACAATTTCTCAATCTATTGTTTTCTTATACTTCAGCAATACATCTGTATTAAACCATCAAATTCTGTTGGTTGATAATGCAAGAGAAACAAGCAGAATTCTTGCTAGATTATTAGAGAGACTGTGCTGCCCCCAAAGGCATGACACAGGCAAGAGTTAATATTCTGCAACCACAGAGAGAGAAAGAGAGAGAGAGCATAGTTGAGCATAGCTGCTAACTTTCAGTGTCGCAATAATAGTATGTACCATGAATGAAACAGAACAGGAATTATGGTAGAGTTGAACTTACCCGTAAAATTTTACAGTTTGGCCAAACTTTGCAGAGTCGCCAAAATGGAGTCAGCCGACATGACAAAAGTAAAAAACATGTTAACTGGAACCTTGATATGGCCTCGATATAAAATTATTAGGTCGTTTTCTCAGTATCTCAGCTTCTCTAGTTATCTGGATATCTGAAGGCCAAAAGGTTTGCTGTATAACTTTAAAAATAAAGCGAGGGAGCAGTGCTAAGACTATTATAAGCAAGATCGAGATCCAATACGTAGGTGACTTCGCCAGATGGTAGATTGTCCTGTGGGAAAAAAAAAACACCTAAGCTCCTCATGAACTGCCACAAAACAGAACTTGTGAAATACCACTTGCAGATCATAAGACTAACCCATAATTAGGAAAGACGGGTATGGAATCCAATATCACCACACACGTGTATGTGATGATTATTGATCCCCAAACAGCAACATGAGTATGTAGCAACCACCGGTGGATGTCCATTGCCAAGTGCATGTTAACTAAGATGACAACTGCAATAGTCCACAAGCTTCCCATGCTCCATATGTCAATAGAGCTCCCCCCATAGGTGAATAGAGGTACAAAGAAGAGTACAAGACTTTGCCAGAGTGTGTCAATCATTGTGATCCAGAAGAGGTACATGTTGTAGCTTTCCTGTCTATGGCCCGCTCCATATAGTTTTGGATACTTGAGTAGTGTTTTATCACTCAGGTCCTTGTCTAAAATAGCGACGACAATAGTAGGTACCGAGGTATATATAACAGAATAGAATACACTACTCCAATCTGTCAATGCAGAAGTTGTAGAGAAATCCGTGAACAATATGTACCTGGAGCAAGAAAGCAAAAAATCTTAACTTCAGATGAAAATGAGTCATGCAGCATTAGGGCACAGATAATCCAATGAAGCGTGGTGAGTTCAATGATGGGAAGAAGTTTGGAATCTTCTTCATTTGCTATAATATTAATGTTAGGATCTCTAGGAGATTTACTTGCTCTAATATTTTCATTTGCTATGTTCAACTAGGGATTTGATTTTCTGACCTTATTATATGGTTTCCTAATTTGGATGATGTCAGTATAAGAGGCTTGGAGATAATCTAAGTCACGAAAACTAGGAATATTTAACCTATAATACTAGTTTGGGGCTGAAATATGGGATCGGAAAAAGTACGAATATAATAAAAAATAAACAGAACCATGTGATTTGGGGAGTTCCACAAAAATAAAAAATCATAAGATTCATAGCATTTAATTTCTAACCATCGAAGCTCATATACCAGTTTTGGTGGAGGTAATTAACTGAAGTGGGACAAGCTCCACCACAATGAAAACAAACCAGATAGATCATTGACAAACTTTTATGCAACACAATTTTAAGATACCTTCATTGCTACATTAAACAGATTATCAGCTTTGGACAATAAGCCTTCCATGAGAGCTGTATCCACTTAAACATTTATCCTTCCTATTTCTGCCACCTAACAATGTTGGACACACATCACACAAGGGCATCCTTTCATAACAGAAATCTATCCCACAAACATATATAACCTCATTATTTTCATCAATACAACTCTCTAATCTGTTGTGCATGCATTATTATGTTAATAACACAAGGCAGATCAGGGTTAGGCAAGCTTCTTGTGAGGAAAAAAAAATTACCCCTGGGACTGAACAAGATAAACCACTCAAAACTTCTCAACTCCTCAGTTCCTACAAGTAAGAGACTCCTTGTGAGGAAAAAAAATTACCATTGTTTTATATATCCTACTTGCCCTGACACCTGTAAAGAATACATGGAGAAAAGGACTGCAAATAACACAGCTGTTGATAAAGGGCCAGCTGCCAAGCATATATCAGGGTTAGGCAAGCTTCTTCCACAAAGCTGGGCTCAAGCTCGTTAATCAAAAGTCAATTTCAACATGTGTAAGCTCAATTCAACTTAGTTTTTGAACAAGGTTTGAATGGCATTTTTTCACCACAGTAGGTTTGATGTATTTTTACTGCGTCAGGATGAGCTACATATCATCACAAAGTACAACAAAATGTTGCAAAAGACAGATTACTGGAGTCCGATGAGTACACGTCTAGAATTAACTTCCAAAATATTTGATGCCACGTTTTTTTTTTTACTAGTAAACCTGCATACCATATATTAAGAACTCAAAAAATAGTTGAGTGAATGTAATAGGAAAAGCTTACAAAACTTCAAAATGAAGAAAGCATGAAACCAATGTATGTAGGGAATAGAAGATGCATATATTTTTATCAGAGAGTGACGTATATCTAAACCGAAAGGAAACCATACATACCAGAAGAGCATTAATACAAAAACAGCATTGCGGTAGAAGTTGTAAAGAACCAGATAACCAACACGCTGATAATTCAAATGTCCATGCACCAAAAGTAATCTTTTGAGAAACCGAAATTGCCCCATAGCAAAATCTGATGCCATCACTGCTTGACGCCCTTCCTGACCACAAATCCCAATGCCAACATCCGCCATTTGGATCATTGAAACATCGTTAGCCCCTAGGAAAAAAGGTCCCAAGTCAAGGCAAGCAAAAGGAATTTCCCCCAGCCCAATCAAGCTTTTGCATGCAGGCATGTAAACAGCACACGACAACTCTTTTGGAAAGATTGCAAGTTAAATAATAACCTTTGCCCCAAGTGTGAAGTACACCAGGTAGTCAGAAACTAATGTCAAGCTTGCTAAACCTAATTAAAGCAATACTAAAAAGGAGCAACTAGAATAATCAAACTCACCATCACCTATTGCCAGTGTCATATCATCAGTACGGCTCTTAATCAGGTCAACAATTCCAGCCTTTTGCAAGGGCGCAACACGACAACAGATCACCACCCGACAGGAAGTAGCAAGGTCGAACAGCTGTTGAAAATTAACAATTTGACCCTGTAAGATACCTTTAACAGTGTAATTCATAAACATCCAAACGACAGTCCAATTCAAAGAATCGAACTCAAGGAATGAGAGAAAGAAAAGATGGAACAAAAAGTAACAAAACATGTCAAACCAAAGGTTTAATAAGAAAGGGAAAAGATTCATGCCTCAGATTCCAGATCTTTCTCCAGGATGTACACCAGACTATTCCCATCAATGATGAGTGCTAGTGGCATACTCAAAATACCTTCGTCCTTTCCAGCATGCGCCTTTGGCACAGTTGACAGCTTTGTGTCATCAGGAATCTCAACATAATCACTTTCGGCATTCTTTTTCCACTTTAAGTTCCAATTCCTGCAGTTTGATGGCTTAACACCATACTTGGCCATAGCATCAGACAATAGATTCCTGCATTCCTCCTCTGAAGTGCCATTTATGATAATCTGCTGCATATCTGAGGTCAGGAGTTTGCAAGAAAGACCAATTGAAATTGCAGTCTCTTGCTTATCTCCAGTTAGAACCCAGACCTTCATTCCTGCTTGCCGAAGGGACTCAATGGCTTCTGGTACACCCTCTTGTAGCTTGTCCTCAATCCCAGTAGCCCCAAGTAGATGTAAGTTGCATTCAATTAGAGCTGCCGCTTGCCGGAGTCTTACGGGTCTGTCAGTCAGTGAAGTGCTTGCATCTTCATACATGCGCTGCCACTCCTCTAGTTCTGCATTTGTAAGATCCTTAGCAGCAACTACAAGTGTGCGTAGACCTTCAGATGAATATTCATGCAAATGAGACTCTGTCGCATGCCTTATGTGATCATTCCCTGCGGGATCTTTTTCCAAAATGTTCAATATTGAAGTATCAGCACCTTTCACTAACACCTTTACAGTATTGTTAGGGAATCTTATAACAACAGACATTCTTTTGCGCACACTGTCAAACTCATGCAAACCCAAAACATCCAACCTACATTGCACATAAAAAGAAAAAGTTAGTTAATTGAGTAAAAAAAAATGCAGGAAACCCTTAACCATAAAAAGAAACTGGATATAGGGAGCTTTCTACCTTAGTTTCTCACCATTGGCATCAATGACAATATGACCAGATGTTCTCTCAAAAAGCGTGTATCCATAAGCAGAGGCAGCTGATACTAGTGCTTGCTCATCTGGAGATTCACCCTGATAATCAATAGCTTCAACATCTCCGTCTACTTCACTCTCTGTACAGCTTGAAGATTGACTTTGAGTAAGAATAGGGATCACAGTGTTACAAGCTGCCAATGTAAGAAAAAACTCATGTGCAGCACTCCGTTCATCCCCTGCTAAGTCTTTATGCAACAATGCCAAGAGTTCAGTATCAATAGCAATTTCCGATTTAAGCTTCCATCTCCTCCTTCCAACAGCGGCTTCTGTTTGTTCTACTGCACAAATTTTAAGAGAAAAAATATATCGAAATTTTTTCTGAGAATAGTAAAGTCTTGAATGAGCCACTGGGATGTAACATAATGTCACAAAAATGACCGAACAAAATAAGTGTTTAGTACTTTCTTAGTCCCTAATTGGCGCCTACTTGCATGAAATAATCCAGTTATAAATTGGTAGTTGCACAATGAGTAAAAGATGTAATATTGAAAGATGATCCAAATAAAAAAGAATCATCAAGGCTCCTAAACTAAATGTAACCACAGAATTTCAGCACTGCCATATGAATACGAAGAAATCAAATGATGTTACTTCAATAATATGGTCAATGGTTTTACTGAATCTCTAACTTCTGTCTCAAAAAAAGAATGAACATATGCCTAAAAATATACAGTTCTGCCACTCTTCAAAATCTAATAGTGCAGCTAAACCGCCATTGAATTAGCCTCTTTGACAAAACTCAATAGTAAGTACTGAAAACCATTTGCAGTGATTCCGGTGGTCAAATATTTAAAATACTGAACTCTTTAAGTGTGAAAGGTTTGAATAAAACTTGTTGCTTCATAGTGAAAAATGAAATCCACAGCTCACTGATGATAGTTAGTGTTGGAAATAATGTGTATATGGTAGTATATATATTGTAATTAGGCAAGTTAGTCATTGTAATTAGGCAAGTTAGTCAATTAGGTAGGTAGCATCAATTAGGGATTTAATTTCCTCTTTCCGTATTATTTTCTTTCCTTATTCATCTTGTACACAGTCTATATATTTCCTCATTGTGAGAAGAATAAATCATATCGTTCGTATATTTCGACATGGTATCAGAGCGGGTTCTAGGAACCTGACTTTCTCCTCTTCGTTCTCTCTTTTTTTCTAAAACCAACCCTATCTCTACACAGAAACCGAAACCCTAACCCTAGCCGCCGCCGCCATCAATCGCCGCCACCTCCCTTCATCGTCGGCTGTTGCTAACCCTAAATCCACAACCTATCAGCCGCCACTGTTATTCCGCCGCTGTTTTTCTCTTCTGGTCTTCTGATTCCGCCACCATCCGCCTCTGTCCACCTCTGTCCGCAACCTATCACCCATTAGTTGTCGCCACCGTACTCTCTTTTTTTTTCCTGTGGGTAACTCTCGGATCTCTTCGTTTATATCTCTGATTTATTATTTATCATGGGTGATAATAAGAACAAAGATGCTGAGAATAAAGACATTGGTGCATCAGGCACCAAGGATGTTGTTCGGGATTATCGTCGGTCTCTCACCACGATTAAATTAAATGGATCCAACTATTTGCCATGGTCCCGTGCAGTAACTGTATCTCTACGCGCCAGTGGCGAGACTTCCTACATCACTGATGATGCATCTACTGATCCCACTTGGACCCAAAATGATGCTCATATCATGACTTTACTTTGGAATAGTCTTGAACCCGATATTTTTAATAATGTTGCTTGCCAAGAGACGTCCAAAGCTGTTTGGGACACTCTCAAAGAATTATATTCATCGGATCAGAATACTTCTCGTATATATCAAATTTATCAGCAGATTTTCTCTTTCCAACAAGGAGATCGATCGCTCGATGACTACTTCTCTACATTGAAAGGGATGTGGGATGAATTAAATGTTTACCAACCGTTATCCACAGACTTACGGGTTCAACAGAAGTACAGGGATGACTTTCGTGTTTCAAAGTTTTTGTCTGGCCTAAATTCAGAACTTGCTCCTCTAAGTTCTCAGATTCTATCTGGCAAGGAAGTTCCTACTGTTGGTGAGGCTTTTTCTCGTGTTCGACGGGCTGCTACCCATTCATCTGGTTTAGAGCGACCGACTCCATCTGCTCTTGCTGCTCCCATTACATCCCCTACTTTATCTTCTGGAAATTTTGGCAATCACATTCCCCCCCACAGTCATAGTAGTTCCTCTGAACGTGGTGGTCGGCGTGGAGGACGTGGGGGGCGTGGTGGTCGTGGCACCAAGAAGTGTTCTCATTGTAATGCAACCAACCACGATGTTGCGTTTTGCTGGAAGCTTCATGGCAAACCAGCTTGGGCTAACCAGGCTACACTTGAGGGGGAGCCGTCTGCACCTGCTCCTCCTACTCAGATTACTATATCCAAGACCGAGTACGATTCTATGATTCAAAGGGCTAATGCATCTTCTTCTTCTTCCACTGCGACCCATGTCTCTTCAGGTAATACTTGTCTTCATTCATCTTCTCGTACTGGCAGTAATCCTTGGATACTCGATTCTGGCGCATCTGATCATATGACAGGTGACTTGTCCCTTTTAACTAA
The DNA here is from genome assembly GCA_019985065.2 of Arctostaphylos glauca. Classification (NCBI taxonomy): domain Eukaryota; kingdom Viridiplantae; phylum Streptophyta; class Magnoliopsida; order Ericales; family Ericaceae; genus Arctostaphylos; species Arctostaphylos glauca. The sequence goes on from JAHSPW020000007.1 coordinate 16,656,318, forward strand.
TGTTGTTACCCCTTCTGTTCCTTCCTATGTTACTATTGCCGATGGATCTAAAATTCTTGTTCATGGCATTGGTACATATTCCTCATCTGGTCTTGTTTTTTCTTATGTCTTATATTTGCCTCAATTCCCTTTTAATCTTATCTCCATTCATAAACTTTCTCATACTCACCAGTGTTCTGTACGTTTCTATTCTTCTCGTTGTGAATTTCAGGATCTCAAGACGCAGAGGATGATTGGTGGGGGGTATGAGAAGAATGGTCTGTTTTATCTCCGGGAAGAGAAGCAGCAGCAGGCGTCCAACTCTTCCATGTTATCTGCTCTCCATTCTACTGTCACACCTTATCAGTGGCATTGTCGTCTTGGGCACCCATCCTCTGCCAATCTTCGCAAGCTAGTCCCTAATCTACCTCATTTTTCTCCTTTTAGTTGTGATACTTGTGAACTCAGTAAACACCGTCGGGTTTCTTTTCCTTTACGTACTGAGTCACCATGTTTAGAACCTTTTTCTTTAGTTCATTCAGATATTTGGGGACCTTCGCGCACTACGAGTTTGTGTGGTGCTCGCTATTTTGTTACATTTATTGATGCTTTTTCTCGTTTAACTTGGGTGTATCTCCTCAAAGATCGGTCTCAATTATTTTCTGTGTTTTCAAAATTTCATGCTGAGATTGTCAATCAGTTTAATGCTAAATTACATATCTTACGGACTGATAATGCCCAAGAATATCTTTCTAATGAATTTACGCATTTTAATGAGACTCATGGCATTATTCATCAAACTGCTTGTGTCACCACCCCGCAACAGAATGGGGTTGCGGAACGGAAAAATGGGCCCGTTTTAGGTGTAGCTCGTGCTCTTATGCTTCACATGAACGTTCCAAAACTTTTTTGGGGATATGCTGTTCTTACAGCAAATTACCTAATAAATAGAACACCTTCTCGAGTTTTGAATGAAAAAATTCCTTATCAGGTCATGTTTCCTGCCAAGGATCTTTATAGTCTTCCCCTAAAACTTTTTGGTTGTGTTTCGTTTGTTCATAATTTATCTCCTGGTCGTGATAAGCTTGATCCTCGGTCTTACAAATGTATCTTTCTTGGTTACTCTCGCACACAAAAAGGGTACCAGTGTTATAGTCCCTCATTACGGAAGCACTTCGTGAGTGCTGACGTCACTTTTTTTGAAACCATCCCATATTATTCCCTCGAAGGTGGACAGGTGCGACCACCCATGTTGGCTGACCTTGGTCAGTCCCCTTGTATCCCTGAGCTTACTTCTCGACCACCAATTACACAGGTTTATGTTCGTCGTCCTTCCGCTACCGCTCCAACTGTTGCTACTACAGATCCGGCTTCTGTACCCACACCATCTCCTCTAGCGTCTGCAGATCCTACTCTCGATCTTCCTATTGCTCAGCGTAAAGGTACTCGTTCCTGCACTTCCCATCCTATCTCTCACTTTGTCTCCTATGATCATTTATCTCCCTCTTTTCGCGCTTTTTCTGTCTCTTTGTCCTCTCTTGTTGTTCCTAAGTCTTATCAGGAGGCTCTTTCTCATCCTGGATGGCGTTCTGCTATGGCAGAAGAGATGCGCGCTTTATCATTGAATCATACTTGGGATCTTGTTCCCAAGCCTTCTGGAGCTCATATTGTTGGTTGTCGTTGGGTGTTTACTATCAAACACAATCCTGATGGTACTGTTGATCGTTTGAAAGCTCGTCTTGTGGCCAAAGGTTTCACCCAAACCTACGGGCTCGATTACACTGAGACTTTTTCTCCGGTTGCCAAACTCAATTCTGTTCGAATTGTTATCTCTCTTGCGGCCAACCTTAATTGGCCTCTTCATCAACTTGATGTCAAGAATGCATTTCTTCATGGTGACCTCTCTGAGACTGTCTATATGGCTCAACCACCCGGTTTTGAGTCCAAGGGGGAGTCTGTTTGTCATCTTCGCAAATCGTTATATGGACTCAAACAATCTCCCCGGGCTTGGTTCGATAAGTTCAGTAGTACCGTTGTGTCTCATGGTATGACTCGAAGTCAAGCTGATCACTCTGTATTCTTTAAAAGGACTACTCGTGGTATTGTGATTCTCGTGGTTTATGTGGATGATATTGTCATCACCGGCAGTGATGGTGTTGGGATTGAAATATTGATTCGTCATCTTTGTTCCAGTTTTCTTACTAAGGATCTAGGCAAGCTTCGGTATTTTCTCGGCATTGAGGTTGCTCGTTCCAAAGCGGGCATTAGTTTATCACAAAGGAAATACACTCTCGATCTCTTGAAGGATACAGGTTATCTTGGTTCTAAACCTGTAGCTACTCCCATGGACACTAATCTTAAACTAATGCCGGAAGATGGTGAATTGGTTGATGATCCTGAGATGTATCGGAGACTTGTGGGTAAGCTTATTTATCTCACTATTACTCGACCTGATATCTCCTATGCAGTCAGTATTGTCAGTCAGTTTATGACGTGTCCTCGAGTTCCTCATATGGAAGCAGTTGTTCGTATCTTGAAGTATCTTAAAAATGCACCTGGACGTGGACTTCTCTACAAGTCATCTGGACATCTTCGTATCGAAGGATATACAGACGCTGACTGGGCTGGATCTCCTGCTGATCGTCGTTCTACTACTGGTTATTGCACCTTTATAGGTGGCAATCTTGTGACTTGGAAGAGTAAGAAGCAGTCAGTTGTGGCACGTTCTAGTGCAGAAGCAGAGTATAGAGCAATGGCTCATACCACTTGTGAGTTGACTTGGTTGCGTACACTTCTACAAGAGTTTGGGATTCCAGTGCATGGTCCCACTCCTTTATACTGTGATAATCAGGCTGCTATCCACATCGCTAATAATCCAGTATTTCATGAAAGGACCAAACACATTGAAGTTGACTGTCATTTCATTCGGTCAAAAGTGGAATCCAAAGAGATTAGCACGCCTTTTGTTCCTTCAGGCTCTCAACTTGCTGATATTTTCACGAAGGCTCTTCCCAAGACTTCCATTGACTCTATTTGTCTCAAGCTTGGAGTATACGATGTATACGCTCCAGCTTGAGGGGGAGTGTTGGAAATAATGTGTATATGGTAGTATATATATTGTAATTAGGCAAGTTAGTCATTGTAATTAGGCAAGTTAGTCAATTAGGTAGGTAGCATCAATTAGGGATTTAATTTCCTCTTTCCGTATTATTTTCTTTCCTTATTCATCTTGTACACAGTCTATATATTTCCTCATTGTGAGAAGAATAAATCATATCGTTCGTATATTTCGACAGTTAGCATCCAGTAATCTGAGCATACTCAGCGTCTAGTAATAAGTCAAGTATATATAACAGTCTTGTGCAATTATGAGTTATCAACTACACGTTAAACGATTCTATGCATTCAATTGAAAGTGTTGAGGTGCATCAGCAAACAAGGCTGCAAAAGTAACAGAAAACATGCTCTCAAAGGCATTAATTGCTCATTGAATGTAAAAATAAAATAAGGTAAGCACCATAGCAAGATTATTCAACAGCCCAAACGGGCCAAAACAACCAAAGTACCAAAAACTGGAAACTTTGTTATCCAAGATGTCTCTAAATCTTAGCCACAAAAAAAACTGCATCATGAGAGACTACGAAAGGCAACCCTGTCTCATATCCTCACCCCCTAACTGCCTATTTTATTCTATCATCAAAAGTATGACACAATTCTACGTCTGAGTCAACAGAAAAGGTGGAAAATACAGCGAGAGGTGTTGGTGGAAGGAAGAGAACATCCCAAAGGCCAAATCAAGCTTCAGACTACCACATATCCAAAAAAGATCATGTGATCCTAAATATAACTCCCCCATTAAAAGTAGACAGCTTTACACCTCTGAAAATAAAAAAAGAGAAACAAGGCTTTCTTTTTTATTCCTTTGTGTCTTCAAAGAATCTGTATTGACTAACTAGGGTAAGCCAATAATGGGGGTTGACAAGGTCGAAGAGCCCTTGGATGCGCACATGATGACAAATTATACACTACTAAACTCAAAAACATCTGATGTGCTAAGATAAAAAAATCCTCGGAAGATTGCTTGTCAGTTGGCCACATGGAAATTGGCATCTCCCCTTGAATCTTGTGTCGCACTCAAATAGCCCATGAGACAATAAATGGACACTAATCCACACATGAACCTCTACAAAAGTGCAAGACTAGAAGTGCATCCCTTTGGTTCTCTTGAGTAAACTGTGCTCTGAAAAACATAAACCACTTGCAGCTTTCCTCAAATCCTAAAGTTTTCACTGAGATTTACCCTTAAATTGTGAACAAACACTCACTAAAATAATCACCGTCAAGCTTCTTAAATGATTATACTTCACATTAAAAAAATCAATCCAAGGAGCAAACATCAAAATCATACAATTTTCATGCTTAAATAAACATGAATGCTAATTGAAATTTCCAGAAGAGTTTCCATAAGCACATAACCTTGAAATTTCATTGACAAAATACTCATCAATGACCATGAATAATTATTCGGGAACATTAAAACAAACAAAATACAAGCAATTGCATTGTGTAACCATGAACCACGGTATTCAAGGAACTGGCAACTTTACTAAAGGCACATATGATCTTTCAGTACCCATCTGAATTCAAGGGAAACCAAATGCAACCATGCTCTGCTATGACAATGTTAGGCAAGGAAGGATAAAGTGGGACAGTACAAGATTTTAGATACAAAAGAATTAAGAACACCACCAAGGAAATTCGTATAAGAGGCTATAAGTGCATGAAGCCACGGATTATGAGTTAAGGGGTGTATGCCGTTCTGTCAAAGCTTTCGTGATATAAGAATTCAAAAGAATATTAAAACAGGAGTGTAAACGTCTATAAAACGATTAACAGCAGAATATATACGATATTTATAAAACTGAAAGTCTGACATCTGAAAAAATTACTGCTCACTTAGAGCCTGTTTGGTAATGTTTTTGTTTCTGTTCGTTAAAAAATTTCTAAACATTTTGAGAAACACGTTGGGTAAATATGTTTTGTTTATTGTTTACTATAAACGTTTACAAAGTTCCTTGAAAATTATCAAAACAACAAGTTATTATTTTCACCTCTTTCTCTCTTCTCAACCACCCACCATAGCCACGGCTCATCTTTCTCTCTCTCAGCTCAGCACCCACCATAGCTATGGCTAGTCTCTCTTTCCGCACTTTCTCTTCTCTCTCTCTCAGCCAACCATCATAGCCATGACTCGTCTCTCTCTCCTTTCTCTCTACTCTCTCTCCTTAACCACCCATCACGCCATGGCTCGTCTCTCCCTCCTCTCTCTCTAACCACCCACTCTAGCCATGACTCGTCTCACTCCATCCCCCCCCCCCCCTTCTCTCTCTCTCATCCACCATAGGCATAACTCATCTCTCTCCTCCTCTTCCTTTCTTCCTATCTCTCTCTCTCTTTCTCGCTCTCTCTCTCTCTCCACATCGTGGTACCGCATTATTTGTAACATATGGTTTCTCATATAGGTTTTGTTTTGATAACAATGTATGAAAAAACAAAATAATATTACCAAACATGTCCTACTATGGTGTTTTTATTTTGTATTGTTTGCAAACATATGTTATCCACTATGTTTTTTGTTTTTGTTTTGTTAAATATGAACATAATTCTATTTTCAGTCTTTTATAAATAAGAAACAGAAAACACGAAACATTACTAAATGGACCCTTAGTAATTGATACATGGTCCCACGAGAAATAAATCACTATGATGCACCTTGAGTAGTAAATGCAAAATGAGGCCTAAATGTGAATTTTGTTTAGGAACATTGAACTTAAAATATGACCTACTGCTACTTACCATTCCATGTCTCTTGAACTGATCTCTCCAATTATCAGTTGACCCAAATATCGAGTAACATGATTGTTTTCTATCAACCAATGGCGTCAAAGTATCCAATAATCTAACAATCTTCAAAAATCACATACATACTTAAAGGGTTTTTCCTAGTGACATGGGGTCACTTGACCCCATAAATTTTAGAATGGTGTCTCCCCTGCTGAGAGTGTGCAACTGTTCAGAAATTTTGTTGTACGTTCTTGAAGCAACAAAGCCAAGTCTTTCTAGTTAAACTTAAGAATCTTCTTATATGAATATCACATCTAACTCTTAGCTGACCCTGCATTAACAAATGCACTGGATGAAAGATCTAAAGGAGATTCATTTTACAACGATTGTTTGATATATTGTCAAACACCTAGCATAAGTTGTCAGGTCCATAGTTGAGACAGTCAAAATTGTTTAAGAAACTAAGGATCACATACAAAATACATATATAGACAATGCGAGGTAAAAGTATTTTTGAGAAAATACAAAAATGTATTAAAAACAAAAGGCAAATACGAGACTGATGGGCAGAAACAAAACCATAATGCATCCAACTTAAAGACCAAACTCCAAGAAATGTTTCACTGCAACGAAATCCTCTTGCCTCACATATCAAACAATTAGCATGACAAAATGTAGCAACTTTTAAGTGGCCAAATCACATATTATCAGTGAATGAATTACATATGTAATATTAGCACGCAATATGTAGCATGTAAAAGGCTGCGTGGACTAAAACTCTAAAACCATTCATCAGTGTCGCCAACCCTAAATTATGAGCGAAAAGTAAAACAAAGTCCACTTCCATACCTGTTAGGTTTGTATCCTCCAACAAATCAGCCTTAAACATGGCATGCCCATAGCTTTTCCCATACACACTTGCTCTTCGGAATTCCATCTTGTTCTCAGTGAGGGTGCCTGTCTTGTCTGAAAACACATAACGTATCTGCCCCAAATCCTCATTTATATTCAAGGATCTGCACTGAAAACGCGAGTCTGTGTTCCTGCAGTACATGTACTTGTCTCCAATCATGAAGTATGATTGTCCCAAGCGAACCAACTCCATTGTAATATAAAGAGATATTGGTATCATTATCTGAAACACTATAACAGAGCTCAAAAAGGAGAAAAAAGTCTCCATAGGGATCCCATAAAATCTGTAAGGCTTTCCAGATTTCCCTTTTTCAAAATAAGTTTTTCTGTAATAAGGCAGAGTATCAAGCTGGTCCTTGTGGCGCTGAAGCCACAGACCCATTCCCAGGGCAACCACCAAGCACATGATGAAAAGGAAAACAGACAACCATAGGGTTTCCCTATTCATGTAACTTTCTAGTCTGCTTCTTTTGGAAGGGGACATAGCGCTGTTCATCATTGCCTTTGTTTCCTGACCCGCATATACTACTACACCAACTACCCACTCTGTGTTCTTCAGCTGACAACCGCGCAAGATGATATTGGATTGGCTGAGCGGAAATTTCTGCCCCTCAAACTCCATGTTGGCTGTGAACTCATATATATTTCGGTTAGGCTGCTCACATCTTATAACCCCTAAAAATGAACCTCCATCACAAACCATTGGAATTGTTTCTTGCTTGGCGTACCTTGTCTTCAAGTTTGACTCACCATCTAAATTCATAGTCTGGATATAAGCTATTCCGTTGGGATCACTGGTCGCCAAAAGAACCACATCACAAGGAATCGTTTCATCGGCACAGATCTTCACTACCTCACCAACCCGTATGTTTTTCCATTTTTTCAATTGGAACTTTCCAAATTGAAGCACAAAAGCCTCCCGGTTATTCTCATTCCTATCTGATCTGTGTCTTCGCCAATCCTCATAACCATCTTTTATAGCTGTCACACAAAGGACAAATAGGAGAGGGAAAAGAGACACTGTTCTGCCGAAAACAGCCAGAGGGGGGAGCTGGTTGAGAGCAGCAATGGCTAAGAAATATAAGTAAGCAACCCTATGGAACTGGATGAAGAGGTTCTTGGGCAAGAAATTAAAGATTGTATACTTGCTGGTTCGGATCTCATTACCAGTGAACTCATACTTATCATTAGTCTTCCTCGGATCGTTGACGTAAATCAACCTAGGATCCTCATCATGTAACAGATTATTGTCAAACTGCATGCTTTTCTGCCGAATTCTCTGCGACTTATTTGATTTATCCTGGACCCTAAAGGAAGGCCTAGAACTATCGAATGTTGAAGAATTTTGCTGAAGCTCCATTGAACCACCCCAGGATACCATGCGTTTCCTCTCCCCTGGGGGGCATTCCAATGGTAACTGCTTAAAAGACTGAGACTTGGCTGTATAGAACTTAGACGTCGAATGAGAAAAAGAATCAAGGTCTATGTCAACAAAACTGGTATCGTCGACAGAGACTATATCCTGGCCATCCTTTGGATCTAACACGTTATTTTGCGAATCCTCAAAAGTTGAAGAAGAGGATGATGCACTAGGACAGAGACAACCCAATGAGCTTATCCTCGATGGTAGATCGGGAAGTGGCAAAGACAAAGTATCAGATGAGGACAGCAAAGGGACGCCGGAAGTCATAAATAATTCTCCAAGGGGGCATTGGAGAAAAGCATGATTAAATCCCACCCCAGCTCCTGATTCCTAGAAATTGCAGTCCGGGAAAAAACTCATCCCCGTTATATATTTCCAACACTACAAATTTGAGCTTCTCTCATCCAAAAATGACATCCCTCCAATCCAAATTCATCCCCTCTCTTCCCATTCAAATTATACCCAAGTATCAGCCGACCTTATCATGTTCACTAAACCATATTCTCAACAGAAAATAGTTTGACGCATAGCAATGGACCAATGACAGTTATCAAAAACTCAATTTTCGATCAAAGGCTGTTGAAATTCCCTTGGCAACTAACTAGAGGAAATGTATATATCTCAAACCACGTTCGCTTCGGTGTGTTGCAGCTCTTTAAAGCACAAAAATGGATGCGCTTTGCATTAAAAACGGATCTAGATATGACTCCACTTGGCAAAAACAGTAGGATCCACAAGAAAAATTATTACGCATACGAAGGAGAGAAAATATGGTGCTGACCTCTGTATATTGAAAGCGAAACAAACAAGTCCTATTGCACGGTCCTTATCTTCTCGGAACACGCGAAATCAGAATGAATAGAAACAGATGGTCCTTCAACGCACTGAATACGAAATCATAGGGGGAAATGCAACAGTGCTGAGCAATGGCGGACAGATCTGGACGTTTCGACGGGGATATATCGCTCTGTATTAATGAATCTGATCAGCTTTTTCGCGTGATTCACAGGTCGACAGCTTGGCAACAGAGATCTCGATTTCTTTTTCCTACGTAAATAAACATCTGCATTTACGTATCTTTATGAAATTTGAAATACTCGATGGGATTGGAACAGGTGAGATCGATGAGGAGGAGGCACAAAGAGCGAGGAGAGAGACGGGCAGAGGGGGAGGAGAGAGAAAGCGAGAGGGACTAGTGGAGAGGCACGATTATTGGATTTTTCCTTGTTTTGGGGACTCCTCTCCCTCTCTCTCTCTCTCTCTCAGAGCACCGTTGGCATTCTGTTTTCGACGTGCCCTTTTCGGGCACTGTACGGTACAATGGGCCTTTATGTGTTTTGTTTGTTTTTTACAGCAGTGATAGCAAATTATTACCATGTCAATCTTCTTTTTATTAAGGGTAAATTTCACTGAGCTCCCCTGAGGTTTGATAATTACAAAGACCTCTCTCGAGTTTCTAAAATTATACTCACCTCGCTGTCTCCATGACAATCTTGTCTCACCTCTTCCATAAAGAAGCGTTAAATTTTAGACGGAAAGCAATGATGTTATGCTGACTCTCATATTAAATACCTAAACAACCCCTACTCGTCTCTCTCTAATACACCACACACGCAAATTTTGCACTCATATCTAGGGGTGAAAATAAAAATCGATAAACCAAACCGGACCGGAAAATCGGACCGGAAAATCGGACCGGACAGATAGTTTAAGAATTGAAAAATTCGATCCGGTCTGATTTCGATTTGGGAGTTTGGAAAAATCGATTTTTCGATCCGATTTCAGTTTAGAGGAATATAAAACTAGTTCAAGTCGGACCGGATTGGATGGGAGTTATAAATAGAAATATGTTATCTTTTTAGATTTATGTGTTATAACTTATAACTCATTACTACATTAGTCATTTAATCTCTTAGAATTTAAGACCATTACTATGTTTTACAAATAAAAAATCACTATTTACAGAGAGTGAATAAAAATAGAAAACCACCAATCCGGGTATAAAAAATAAGAGTAATTTAAAATTGTTAAGTTTTTCAGAGTAATGTTCAACGCATTTCTATTGTTGGAAATTTTAATCCAAATTGTTAATTTTTTTCCTTTTTTGTGATTGATCCGAAATATTGTCCAAAAAATCAAAAAGTCCAAAGCGGACCAAAATTGGACCGAAACCGGCTCAAACAGATTGAAATCGGACTGGTAAAATGGGTCCGATTTTGATTTATAAAATTTTTAAACCGGACAACTGGTCCGGTCACATGAATTCTATCAAACCGGACCAAACCGAACCTGTTACACCTCTACTCACATCCCCTAATTTTTGCACTCATCTCCCTGATTTTTAATTTACTCTAGTTTTTTTAATTCAAGGCCAACAAGAAAACAGAGCATTAATACTCTGTAAATAACTCAATAATAACCCTATGATGGTGATGCAAATTTAAAGATAGAAAAAATTGCAATAAATTGTCCAAATCTCTTGCACTAAGAATTCAGTTATCTTCTATGCACATCCCAACAGTCCTTGGTTGGTTGGTCCCATCCTGCAAGGAAGGCAGTATTTAACAAAAAAATACTTTCACAATGGTATTGAAACTTCCAAGGGAACTGTACATGAAGTGCATTTATCCTTCAGAGTGCAAGCTTGTTTGAAAACCCCAAACACATTTATGTATGCTTACTGAAATTTACCTAAACAAATATAGTTATTCATTTTCACTTAACATACAATGTAATCACCAAAGTTAAGCAACACAAACCACGAATTGATTTAGGTAGCAATTCAGCAAAACAAATCAACCCATCTAACCAAATCCCACTATACTCCTATTTCGCATTCAAACCGGCACAAATAGACCTAAACTTCAACCTCAAAACAGTCCATAATCTCATTCACCAACTCGTTTTTTGGGTCCAAAGTCGGGTATTTTTTCAACCAAGTTGGCCATGGTACTAATGCTTTTCTTAATCCTAGACAAGAAACAAATCGGGTCCACCCAAATTGCGGAGTTTCGTACATCGACGCAGCCCTTGTAAAATCCTAATTCTTCGTCAATTTGGAATCCGTGCTTGAGGCCCACTTGAAGTCCTTCCTCTTTTACAGAGGATAAGCCGTCGGCGCAACCCCTTCGTCGAAATTGGTTTCCTAAAGGTTTGGGGAAGAATCAAAGATGTCCTCCATGAAATTGGATTGGGGTTGGTGGGTGTGTGGGTGAGACAGAGGAAGTGATTACCCAATACTACCGAAAAGTGACGACGCCTTGTTGTCTATCCAAGCCCCATAAGAAACTCCGACACGGTCGCCAGAAGTTGTTGGAGCCCCGATTCTGCATTGTCGTCGTAGTACAACTCGAAACTTCTCTCTCTGCCGCCTCTTCCATTATCGTCAGGGGTGAAAGTGTAAATCGGAAAACCAAACCAAACCGGTAAACTGGGTGTGTTCGTTTTGAGTGTTTCTGAAACAATTTTTAGAAATAAAACTCTGAGACGTTGTTTGGTTATAAGTGTCTCAGAAACTTGTCTGGGAGAAAAATGTTTCAGAGACACTTTTTATAGAAAGAAAAAGTTGTCTGGGAAAATGTTTGAGAAAATTGTTCCAGAAACTTATTTGGGAGAAAATCTCTCAAACATTTAACCAAACATAGCCTTAGTTTATTCGGTCCGGTCCGGTCCGATTTGAAAATTTAGAGAAATTTCGGTCCAATTATCGATTTTAGACCCTTCCAACACAAATCAAACCGAACCGAACCGTTAAAAAACCTAAAAATTTAAAAATATAGGTATAATGGTATATTGCGTGTAATCGTGTATATGTAAAAATAATCTAATCGTTTCTCTCACTTTTACTTTTTATTTATCCTCCGCCTCCCGCCGCCTCCACTTCCCATTTTTAGTGCTCTGCCTCTCACAATCTCATTCACCCTTAGCCTTCCAAGCCCTCCATTTCTCGCTCTCAGTAATTTTTTAATAAAATTTTGTTTGGACTGGGTTTACTTGACATGAACCTATTTATTATTTACAATTTTTTCATTTTTGACCCAAGTCCAATTACACCGAAACCGGACTGGACCAAACCGAAACCGGCCGAACCAAACTAAAACTACTTCGGTTCGATTTCGATTCTAAAACCTTCAAACTGGAATGACCGGTTTGGTCCAAGTTTTTTGACCAAATCGGACCGGTATCACCTCTAATCGTTCTTAGATTCATCCACTATTGTCGCTTATTCTTCTCTCTCTTTCGGTGTCGCTGCTGCTGCTGCTTCTTCCCCTCTCTCTCTCTCCGTTCTCTAGCGATGAACGCTCCATAATAAAATGATTTTTTATCTATTTATTTTTTCAAGGGCAATTTAGTCCTTCCACCCTAAAGTAAATCATTATTTCGTTAACTTAATGGGAGATTTAAGACTATGTTCGTTTGAGTATTTTTTAATCAAATTTTTGAGGGAAAAAATTCTCAAATGCTGTTTGGTGTAAGTGTTTCAAAAAAAAATTAGAGTTAAATTTTTTGACATTTTTAAAGCGTGTTCTCTCTCTCTTCTTTTTAAGTTTTGTGACAAAATTATTTTAGACTTTCGAGTTCACAGTTAATCTCGAAATATTATTTTAAGTCAACAATGAACTTTTTAATTTTTTTAAAAATAAATTTCAAAAAATACTATCAAATAAATAGTGTCGACATGATCAAAAGGGAATTAAATGTGGCTATTTAACATATTAATTATTGATAAACATGATGATTTAATGATTGTCAATGATTGAAAAACAAATTAAATAATATTTGTGAAATTGTTTATCAAATAAAATTCATAAACATTACTCTCAAAAAATATCAAAATCACCCAACCAAACACACCCTTAATGCCGCAACAAGGAAATTCGCAAGAACGGGGTGCGACAACATTGTGAAGTGAAATAAGGGAGGTGAGTTAAAATTTAGAAACGTAATAGGAGATCTCTATAGTTATCAAAAATCTCAGGAGAAGAAAGCTAAATTTGTCCTCTTGCAAAAGTCCAACTCGTTCAAATTCCTTTTATGAGTTAGTATCAAATTTCTTTTAATGATCAAAATTATTTATGTTTATGAAATTTAATGTGAATATGAATCATATCTGAAATTATTCTAACTAGGTTGAGTTTTGACTTTTTTTTTTTGTTTAAAACATTGGCGATTATTTAATGGTTTGCATTATTTTATATAAATTTTAGGAATTCAATCAAGAGGAATCATTGCAAAGTGTTTAGGAAGAAGTACAGACAATTAGTAGCAAAATAAATCCGTTAAATTATGCATTGGGGATTGTGCCCCCGTTTTTTTAGATAAAGTTAAGTTGCCGGTCCGGAACCGTCCTATGACTCACAAGCTAATTTCTTTGATTTTCTCAAAATCAAAGAGTAGACTTAAAACGTGATTAGCAAATTACGGTATAGAATGATCTAATACTATCTGGTCCAAGAAAATGAAATTATTTGCTATTAGTTAAAATATCTTGTGCTTTCCTGCCAACTTTCTAAGTAAGAACTCTGGGGAAAGCAAGAACTGTTTTTATATTTTCTTATTAATCTCGACAAAAAATTATAAAAATTAAAATTAAAATTAAAAAATTCAGATAAAAATGATGTTAAAGATACTACAAATAGTGTGTGTCTATATATATATATAGTAAGCTTCTAATGAGGGATCTCTCATTTTGTTAAAATGAGGACCTCCCATTTTCGGATCAAATATTGATGATCGGAACCGTTTAATGTGTTTAAAACACGTTTTAAGGGTATTTGCGAGAAATCAGCCCAAAAAAATACCGAGAAAGGTTTGATCTAAACAGTTGTTCATAAATGCTGACAGGAACAGTTTTATCAAAAATTGCTTCGATCAAGCCATTCTCGATAATATTTTGAGCCGATTTTTCGTAGGTATCCTTAAAAACGTGTTTTAAACACATTGAACGGTTCCGATTATCAATATTTGATCCGGAAATGGGAGGTCCTTATTTTAGCAAAATGAGGGATCCCTCAATAGAAGTTCACTCTCTCTCTATATATATATATTCCAAAAACAAATCATCTTTAATAAATATTTTGGGACTTTTGGTCATAATTGTTTTACTTTTGGTCATAAAAATTGAAAAAAAAAAGTAAAAAACAAACAGTGACATTAATATATATAATAATTTAAGATGAAGAGGGCCTTAAATACATATTGGTGCTTGATGGATACATTTACTCTTAAAAATGGATTAGGTCACACTCAATCAAATTCATCAAATCCATTTTATGGACATAAACAAATGCATTAAGAAAAGGCCTTACTCTATATCTGAGTAACATGATTTTTTAAAATTATTAATGCTCTCAATAAGTTCTATAGATGAACGATCTTAATTATTAAAATAGACCTGATATAAATTCACAATAGGCCAATTGCGCACCTCCTCCAAACATCTAACTATATAATGTACCGTGTATACCTTTAAGTGAAGTTTTATCTTTACCCAGTTTGCCATTATAATCTTAATCAGTTCCGCTACCTCTTCGGCTTGCATCTTTTTGTTCTGAAAAATCAACATGTTGCGAGCTAACCAGATGGACCAAAGTGTTGAGTAGACTGTTGCAGACCATAAGATTTGTTCAGTCTTGTTGGGTTTGATCCCTGGCAATCCGACTATGACTTGGGTAATTTCTGAGGGTATCGCTGTGGACGTGTTCCACCATTTGAAGATGAAAGACCAGACTCGGCATGTGAAGTTACAGTGCAATAATAGATGTCTCGTGGTTTCTTCCTCAGAACCACACAGTTTGCAGGTGAGATTGTCTTCCCCGTTGAAAACAAACCGGTATAGATTACCAAAAGGCCAATTGCACCGTGCAGTTCTCAAAAGGAATTTTTAGAAGCCTTCGTCCGTTTTAAAGATAAGAACACTCTACAAACAGTTTTAGAGATTGTTGGGGCTATTATAGAGTTTTTTTAGTCTATTTTAACAATCATAATAATTTATTCTGTAAATCTTTTTAAAATTATCAACCTTGTCGAAATTTACATTGATTTTATATCAAGGATGTATAATTTTAGTCCATTTATGTTCAAAAAATACTTTTTCACATTAGATCAAATCCATTTACGTTGATATAATGTGCTAAAATCATCGAGTGATTGATATAGGATCAATATGAATCTTGAGATAAGTAATGTTCTCACTAAAATTTACAAAATAAATTATTTTGATCATCAAAACAAATTAAAAGGAGGATTTGCAGTTCGGTAGATTTGAAATAGAGATGGTTTATTTTTATTTATTTTTTATTTTTTATTTTGGTTCTGATTCAGTTTATTTTATATTTTATCCAAATCAACTGAACCGAACCGAATTTGTAGGGAGATACATCTCAACTGTTCAATCACAATCTCATCAAAGGTCAAAACTAACCGAGGGGAAAAACAAAGGGTAAGTGTCGGTTACAAAGTACCAGAAAAAATCCCACTAATCCTCCTCCGTTTCGAGACTCGTAGTCCACTTTTTTGCTGCAGACTTGTTTTTGAAATTGACATCCACGTTTAAACTCTTCCACTTGTTTTTTTTATGTTTTGTTTCATATCGAATTCTATTTTGTTGATGTTTTGATCCAACAATAGTTTGGGCTAGTAGTCCAAAATGTGCTTTGTATCACCCAAAAAAGCCCATTTTTAATTCATGTTGCTCAAAATTAGCCCATTTTGATTAACTTGAAAAATATCAAAAAATTAAAATCCTCACCTGAACCAATTTCGTCCCTACCTAAATTAGTCAAGAACAGTGCAAGAAATTTTTATTCTAAATTGATCGGGTTCAGTTTTTAATGTCTCAAAATCGATCGAACCTAAACCGAAGTAAATCCTAGTTGACAGCATCTACAATAGTTGGAGAGGATGTGTTTTCTTAGGTTAATTTAAGAATATTACCAAATACGAATGGTTAAAGTTGTATCTTACTCCTTTTAATAAATAAAACGAAGAAAGTCGTGACTTGTGAGTCACCCTACCACTTCAAAATATCAACTAATAAAATTCTGACTTTTCTTTCTTTGTTTTTTCTTTTTGTTTTTGGCGGGAGGTTGTGACAAACTTACAATCAAAGTAATCCCAAATTCATCTTAGAACAATTTAAATATTTTGATATTATTTAATTTTTAATTGCCGAATAGGATGACGAGAAATTCTATGGATCAACAACTCGCAAAAGGTGAGTCTGGACTATTTTGTTGTTCAATATTATTATAAGTACTATTTAATACTTTGTAATTTTTTATAGCTTTTTTTATGATGTCAAAACTGGACAATGACCTCTTGAATTTCTACAAGGTTCCTGCAAAATTCCTAAGACCGGGTGGTAGGTGGGAAACCGACAATCAAGAAGGCCTAGTCTGACCGCCTTCTATTGTTTGCTCGAGTGCTCAACTTGTGGCTAAGGCATGGACTTTGAGCTTTAGACTCCTGTTAAGAGTGTACCACTCGACGTGCGGATTGGAAGGGAATATGCCCATATTTACAAAGAATAAGGATTACGAGACTTCTAATTGGCCAAGGATGACCACCTTATCACAACCCCATGAAGCAGACCCTAAGTAGAACTCAAAAAGCTGGGTAGGTCACGCTCTAATATGACGAAATATGTACAGTTTATCATTATTGTGAATAATTTCAGTCTTATATCCTTCTAAAATCATCTGATTTCTAACTTAGGCATTAGAGGAGTGTTGACTGGTAGCACACCAATGTATTTATTTTCTTGCAGCTTCTTATTCCGAGGAGGGACGATCAAACATGTTATCATCGGGGTTTTTTTTTCTGTTAAGAACCCTCTAATAGTCAAGTTAGATATCAAGAGAGAAAGTGTGTATGCAAGTATATAGAAGGTGAGTTGTGAACGTACCTTGGCCTTAACTCAACAACCTCTTTTTATAGGGTGCATAAAGGAAAATTTTAGGGGGTCTGATGGCCACCACATTCCTTACTTCACTATTGGGAGGAGCAAGTCAATAACTAAGGGCTCTGTTTTCGATATTAGAAGCGCTCTCAGGCTTTATTTGTGGAATCTTGGTAAGTTTATCCCATGATTGGTTCCTTTTGGCCCCAAGCGATCTAATTCTCAAAAGGTTGAGCGCCGGCTGGCAGTGTAATATCAACGCCCAAAATCAAACAACCATGTGTTGAGTGGTTGAATGTTGAGAGACTGAAGGCTAAGCGGTTAAATACTGAATGCGGAGCCGCGCATCGAGATACGGAGTGCTAAGCCAATTCGGGATTATCAGTTATCCCTTATTTCTAATTCGACTGTAAGCCTATAAGCTGGGAATAATTTTATGTTAATCAATGACTGATTAAATGCGCGTCTCTTCACTTGCTAGGCTTTTCATCTACTTGTATTACATGTCATGATCCTCGTCAATTGTGCTCCTCCACATCGAATGGTCATGATAAGTGACTTAAACCCTTGCGTGGCGACACCATCTAGTTACGAGTCAACTAAAAATAAAAAAAAACTTACAAACACCTTAACAACACATCCCAACAAATTATCGATACAATGAAATCAAGTGACCAAGTTCTATTACAACTTTTGACTTATGTCAACATTAACTTAATTACAACTATGAAATACAACACAGAGAGGATGGTCAACAATTCCCTTTGTCAGTAGTCCTAGTTCCCATTGAGTTATGAAGCTCGTTTTTCATTCCTCTAACGGGAAAAGGAGACACCTCTCCACCCCCATGGGTATTGATGATTCTCACTGCCCGCTCCACATTGGGGTTTGGATTGTCACATCATCCAATCTATTTTTTGCAAGGATGGAGAACAAATACAAATCAGTTTATAATCCATTGCATCTTTTCGTGACTAACACTATGACAAGGAAAGCAAAAACATGGAACCAACTTACTGGGTCACACAGGCATACAAAATATCGGCACTCGGGGTTGCGTGTGGAGGCAGAAGTACGTACACTGTATGCACCTGCACTGCAGTCACACAACCTCCTTACCCACCTAGAATACATGCTCAAATTATCTTGCAACATTTTTGTTCGTTTTCTGCATTACTTTCAGAAAGAATATTGCTTTCGTACACCAAAACACATGTATTTACTAATTGTCTTTATCCCAACTAAGGGATGGCTAGAATTACGCATTTGACAAACGAGTTACAGTAGTTGTTCGGATAGTGGAATGACTCCGCAATCTATGGCGCTGCTGATTTTATAGCTATCAAATGGCAGATTTTAGAGGATGAAATCAAGTTCAAGTGGGCTACATGTGTTTCATCGCATCAAAGGAAGGATAAAGATTCAATGAAAAATCGATTGGTTTGCATGGACTTCACAATGTTTATTCCGTTACTATTGTCAAATTAACATATAATCTTACCTCATACTCATCGTGCCAAGAATCATGCTAGTGTAGCCGTCAATTCTCGTAAAACCCAACAGATTAAACAATCGTAGCCAATTTATCGCTGTAATTAAAGAAATTGGAAAAGTTCACACGCATTATCTCAGGTTCCATGTGATTGGTGAAACAGATGCTTCAGAATACCTATCCTCTATTCTTTTTTTTTTTTTTTGTGGGAAATGACGTGTCACATAAGAAATCCATGTGTATAAGTTTCTTACAATTCTACTTTTTGTTGGCTAGCTAGTGATGATCACTATAACACCATTAGCTCTCAATAATTTTACCAAAAAACGATAGAATCATATAGAAAACGAAATATATTCAGGTAATAAGGCAAGTTGTAAAGACCCATAACTAAATACAAACATGGTTAACTGCAAGATTAACATGTTAAATGTAGGATATATTATTATTCATCCGACAAAGTTTAGATACAAACACTACTTCACCCTAGAATGTCAAGACCCACAACTTTTCGATGAACTAGTAAAGGCGGCCATAAACAAAGCATGAACTCGTAAACGAAAAATAAATTAAAATAAAAAATGGCGTACCAAATGATGTAACAAATTAACAATAAACATGTATTCACTTACAGGATATTTTCTGATAGATCTAGTGAATGATCTGGTGCGGATCCTTGGAGGAGTCGCCTTTTTGATTCCTTCGAACCTTACTTGGGGAACAACAGACCGGTTGTTGTACAATACGCGAAACACGACTATAACTTGACCAAGGTCAACAATAGCCGGTACCAATGGCGATTGGACGCAGATCTGGTTATTGAAGGTTTTTGGGAAGAACCTGCGTTCTTCGTTTGCTTGATAATGGGAGGATGGTAGTGCGGCTGTAGAGTGAAAATGAAAGATAACAATTGGAAGCCCTAAATCACCAGGGGTATTTTCATCTTTCGATATGTTGTATGGTAAAGGAGGAAACTTCTTACAAACACCAAAAATGAAGTTGAGTTTAAAAAATAAATTAACCCAAACTAGGTTGGTTTATTGGGCAATAAACAAACTAAAAACGGAAAAATACCTGAGGCCAAATGGACTCTATGTTATATCCAATTGTGGGGTTGTTTATATCTGCTAATCTGATCTAATACACCTTCTTGGATTTGAACAACACATGTTCCCTTTACAAGGACCAACTCGTTAGTGCTACTTGGTCAATAGCAGTCGAAACGCAAATAAGAAAGACTAAAGTCTTTGTACTTGTAATTAATTGCGTATCTTTTTAGATCATGTAGCCTTTTTTACATAGGTAGTCATTTGTCACCAAATCGGTGGTAAAATCTAATCGAGATAATTTCCTGAATGTTTGAGGATTCTATTATGGCATCCTTCCATAATTTCTAACTTCCCAAATAGATCCATTCCATAAGTATGAGGTATCCATACCAGGGTTCTTACCATAAAATCCTGGTTTTCTCTAAACTTTTCGAACGACGGGTCAACGTTCGCCTCAACACTGGACAATGCTGCCAACCTAGCCCACTGTCCAACCTTTGGTTTAGGCTTTGTATGCTTTGGCACTTGGTACATCTAGATTGACAATCAATCTAACCCGCCAAGGGCAAATTGTCTGGTTTGATGGAGCAGCCCAGCATTTTGCTTTACTACACCAATCAACTTGATTTTACATTGAGTTATTCTACGCGTCAAGCTCTACGGGATACATAATTTGAATCTTATTCTTAGGCTCGGGAGGATGCCACAGGTTTCTCGATTTGAGAGATTTGTATTTGTTTTCAACCTCACATCATGAACAAGTAAGAGGATAGGTAAAACAAGTAGGGATGACAATGAGTCGGTTCGTCTAGGACTTTTGGCAAAACTGAATTGAAAATCAAAACCCCAAACCTTATTCGAACCCCAATCAAAGCCCGACTGGTTTTGTCCCACCTAAACTATAATCATATTTAAAGGGTTCTGGTTCAGTTGTCACTCTGACCCAATAATGTGTTGGTTCGAATATTTCCAACTAAAACTTGTCCCAATCTTAGTTCTATTTCTTATTTGTAGTAGAAGCCAAAAAGAAACATCAATTTATCCCAAACATATTATGTGACTTATGTCTTTCATATATTTCCGATATGTTGGTGTACTATTTTTGCATATATGAATCGAGTTCTTCTTAAAGACCGTCATAAAGTTCACTAGAAAATTTTAAAAGGTCAATATTTTTTCCTCAAGAAGTATAATTGTTGAAAAAATTCTACCCTCTTAAATAAATTAAAGAAAATTCCTTTAAATAAAAAAATTGAAGATTGTGATTTTGTTTATTTATGGTCTGTTTTTATATCTATTAGTTATAATTTGTCAATAACCAAAATTTGTAATTTCAAGGGCTTAGAGAGATAAAAAAAAATTCATTTATCAAAATTCTTAATCTTCCTTCTTGTGAGAGTATCTCTATGCTAATTGCTAGTCATTTTTAGTTTACACTCTTTTTTTTCGACAACTAATTACTGGCTCAGAATAATCAGCCCAATAATAAGCTCAATTGAGAAACGGAGAAAGATTTAGATAAATTTCGCTGCTATAACTAAGGTTGACTTGGAGCATTTATGTCATAGGATTAGCATTAGAAAACATTGCGCGCTAGCCTAGTTAGCAAACGTTTTTTAACTGGCTGTTAAAGTTAGTTGTTGCGCTCCTTTTCCTCTATGCCTATTTGATAAGACATATTTCTTTCAAAATCTAAAATCTATGTTTACTTTATTGGCTAAACTTTCTAAAATAAAATTTCTTTTAATAATTAAAATAAAATTCCACTGGTCCAAACCCAACCCAACTCCAATGCCGAAGGCCCATGTTAACCAAACTACTCGTGCCCAAGTACCAAAAAACCAAAGCTTTACTGCTACAAATGTATTTGCACCTCAATCATCGTAGCCGTCGTTGCTCCTTACTGGCTTTTCCCAAACAAACAGCGCCACCACCGCTCTATCCCAACCGCCTGACACGAACCATATATTAGCAGAGACAGAATCTCCGTTGAGCTTCTACATACATTTCAGAAATCCTCCTCCAGTCGCTCTGGTAATTTTTACCGACTTTCATTTTAATTTTCTTCAAAACAGAAGAAGTTGTATATATTTATACGCATGCATGAATATATATATATATATATATATATATATATATATATATATATTTGTGTGTGTATGTGTGTGTTTGATTTGGTGTTTTTACGATATGAAAAAACAGATGGAGAGAGAACTGGTGGAGTTGTTCGAAGCGGTGAAGAAGGAAGCGGACGCTGCGGCACTGGAGGGAGCGTCGTTCGGTGGGCCCAAGGTGGATCGATGCCTTGATGTGCTAAACCATCTCAAAAATTACCCGGTGACGTATGATGTTCTTGTGTCGACGCAGGTATGGGTCTCCAATCTGTTTCGAGGTTTCAAATCCATTAAATTCTATCATTTTTGGTCATTCTGATATTTTTGAGAAATTATCATTGCTTATTTTTAGATTTATTTGATAATTTACCAATTTTATGGAAAAGGCATAAAGGAATGCACACCTGTTTGTTTATTTTTTGAACTGATAATCAGTTGGTGAATTCTGAAATTTGTTATGAATTTGGTGCAAAGGTCTGTGTGTGCATTATTATTCGCATTGTTTCCTGTTTGTCTTCACTTGTTGCACTTTGGAAAAGTGCTTGTTTCTGTGTCGAAGGAAGGAATAATTACTTTTGTCATGTTTGGGCTTATATATACAAAGATTATTCTTGAGAAGAATTTTAGTGAAAATTGTTGGGGCTAGAAGGTGTAATGCATTTCTCTGTGTGTGTGTGTGTGTGTGAGAGAGAGAGAGAGAGAGAGAGAGAGAGATCCAGACATCATATATGAAAAAAGAGAGCCGCATAATGATATACGTATGGTGCAATGTTGTTGTTTGGGTAACTCGTACTTTAGAGTGAGTGGTAAACTATACACATGCGACGAAAAATGATATAGATAAGGATGGCATTAGGTTCTTGGTTTTAATGTTCTCATTGATTTGTCTCTGGCCTGGTGGACACATCAGCTGATGCAAATCAATGAGTAAGAGCATCTCCAACCAAGTCAAATAGAATCTATTAGCGATAATAGCCAGTTATGCCTTATATTCACTGCTCCAAGGCACACTTTAAAACTTGGTAAAATACCTTTCCTGGATCTTGCTGGCCACTTGTAGCCTGCGGTGAAGTGCTTGGCAATTGTACTGATGAAAGGCCATTGGTCTATTTTAGTCTACTCCCATCCCGTTATAGTGCCATTTGCTTCATTCAAAATTTGGGAAACTCGTCCTCTCTCCAGATTTCTGCTCTTCTCTTTCTACATGCCTTCTCTCTCTTCCAAAACAACTCCATCCTCCAACCTCTCACCAGACAAACCCACATCCCAATTGTAACTTCCCCATCTCCTCCTCTCCAACTTCGTCAGCCCAAAACTCCATGCCCACGCATACCCTCTGTTTTCTGCAAAATCGTAGACCCACTTTTGGTCATTTATTTTTTGGGTTTGACAAAATCATCATTAATTGCTAATTGCATTTATTGTGGTTGAGTATAACCTGCCCTTTCATTAGATCTTTCCCCAATGTATGTAAATTGCTAAGTTAGGATGATTGAATAGGTAAATAGAGAGCAGCATTGGAAGCATGTATGAAAACGTGAACAAACAAAATAACAAATGTACTTTTTGTGTACTTTTCATTAGGCAAAATGGATAGCAGCGTTGGTGATGCACTAATTAACTATGTGTATCATGCTTTCCTTTCCGTTTGTACATTTTGCTAATTGTGAAATTTAATTTGGTATCAACTTGCTAGTTTGATTTCCAGAAGCTTGCCAATGTGATTTTCAATATGAGGTTTAGCAGGTGAAGGCATGTTGCATGGTCATTTACTCGTGCATGCCTCTCGAATTATAAATGCAAAAGAGAACAAATTATAAATGAGAGAGAGATATGAACAATTATGAAATTTTTTCTTAATTATGAGTTGAACATTTATATGTGAATATTGGTTGGCATATAAGCCTATATTTTGTAGGAAACCTGGTAATCCATGCACCATGGGTGGAGGGAGTAAGTGGCAAGTGCGGTCAATTGGCCACATTCACTTTTTTAAAATCTCAATGACTACTTCGCGTTTAATAATTTGAACCCACTAAATTTATGGACTTGCCCCATACAACCCACCAAAGATGTAAATTTCATGTAGAAACTTCCACCAAAGTCAATAAGTTGTCGTAAAAAACCCGTTGAATTTTTAGTAACATTTATCCTGTGTGATATATCAAATTTATTCCGAAACCTTATCCAGCCTTTATTGCCCAATATGATCCAGGGAGAGTTTTTCACTACGAATATGATGAGGTATTGACTTTGCAATCAAAGGAAAATCAATGAATAAATAATTCATTGCTTGTGCATGTTGGAAAAAGAAATCTTCTGTATCAGTTTTGTAAGCATCATTTCAAATATATTGAAAATTGTTTGTTCATTTTACAAGTCAAATTAATATAATGAGAAATAATATTTTGATTTCATGTATCTTTTTTTGGTTAAACTTCATGTTTATTATCTTTTTTTGGTTAAACTTCATGTTTATTATCTTGAAACGTGTCTTCTAGATTATCACACAGAACATATGTAATACACTTTCATAGGTAGAATTTTGACCCCATTGATTTGAAATTCTAGCTCCGCCCACGGCAGTTTCTAATGAAAGCCCTGGTTGACTTTGATAACTCTAGTCATTACATGACAATAAGATTTGTAACAATTACAAAAAAGGAAACAAAAAATCACCTTGGTGTTTGTGCTCAGTTTTGGATTGTCAAAACTGGGTGAATTCACATATACTTTTGATATTTTTTGTATACATCTACACTTGTTTGTTCGCATATTTTATGAGCATTCACATGATATCAAATTTCAGGTTGCTAAACAGTTATACATCTCACTAAGCATCCTTCAGAGATGATTCAAAATAGATTTTCGGATATGCTTGAGATATGGAAAAAGATAATCATCATTGAAGCAACGAAAAAGAAGAATGAGGGCATTGATATTGGTTGTTCAAAAAAGACCGGGGATATGGAGACGACTCTCAAAGTTGAAAAGCTTCACAAGACAGATTCATTTAAGGTTGATAAGGTTTCGAAAAACGGAATTGTCAAAACTGTGAAAGCCGAAAAAGTTGGTTTGATGAAACCTGGGAGTGTATCAAGATCAGAAGTAATTAAGGTCGAAAAGAAAGTGGGAATTGTTGATTCTGTCAAGACTGAGAACATGGATTGGAGCAACATGATTAGGGTTGAGAAGATAGTGAAGGAGAAGAAACATTTCGTCAAGGCTGGGAAGGTTGACGGCAGCAAGTCTGTTAAGGCTGGAAATATACCAAAGGAAGAGACACCGTCATCTACCAAAATGAAACTATTATGAGCATCTAATGCTCCCCCAAGGCTTACTAATCTGATCAAATGCAATGATGCTATGCGGGACAAAATTAGGGAACTTCTTTTAGAGGCCTTTTCCAAAGTTTCAGATGAGGTTGATGAGGACACTAAGGATGAAGTAGATGCATGTGACCCGATTCGAGTTGCAGTAGCGGTAGAATCTGCCATGTTTGACAAAATGGGTCGATCCAACGGGGGCCAGAAGGTCAAGTACAGGTCTATTATGTTCAACTTAAAGGATCCAAAAAACCCTGATTTTAGGAGAAAAGTGACTTACTATATAATAAGTTAATAACCAGCTGCTTACGTAATTATGTGTAAAAGAAAATATATACCTATAGAAAGAAAGTCGAAAGTAGAAGTTGGCTGCGGAACAGTTGAACAAGGTTGGCTGCTGAACAGTCGAACAAGGTTGGGGCTGGGTATCGTCGATGGTGGCTGTCTTAGAAAGCTGTGAAGAAAGTTAGGGCTAGGTGCTGTGGGAGAAAGCACTTGAAGAATGTTAGAAGTGTCGTCCTACATTGATTATTTTATGTATGTGTAACTCTCCCAGCAAACCTGTCTCCTCTAGAATATCCAACACATATTTTCTCTGAGACAAACTAATCCCATCTTTGGATCTTGCTACCTCAATACCCAAGAAGTATCGTAGTTTACCCAAGTCTTTAGTGCGAAACTGACTATGTAGGAATCGTTTCAACTCATCAATTCCTTTCTGATCATCTCCAGTGATAAGAATGTCGTCTACATAGACAATGAGCAATACTTTCCCTCGAGTTGACGTAAGAGAGAATACAGAGTAGTCTGACTGACTTCGGCGCATGCCAAATCTCAAGACGACCTCACTAAACTTGCCAAACCACGCTTTAGGAGACTGCTTGAGTCCATAAAGTGCTTTGCGGAGACGACATACTTTACGATGCTCCCCCTGAGCAACAAATCCAGGTGGTTGCTCCATATAAACTTCCTCCGATAGATCGCTGTGGAGAAAGGCATTTTTTACATCAAGTTGGAATAACGGCCAACTAAGATTGGCAGCAAGAGAAATAAGAAGCTGCACAGAGCCAAGTTTGGCAACAGGAGAGAACGTGTCGGAATAATCAATACCATAGGTTTGAGAGTAGCCTTTGGCAACTAGACGGGCTTTGTAGTGCTCAACAGTGCCATCTGGAAGATACTTGACAGTATATACCCAACGGCAGCCAATAGGAGTCTTACCAGCCGGAAAAGAGGAACCAATTCCCATGTGCCCGTATTATGAAGGGCAGAAATTTCATCCTCCATAGCTGTCCGCCACTCAGACCGGGGGGAGATATTTCCACATCCAAATCAGTATCGTCGCCTAGTTGGCAAGTTGAATTATCTTACCAAACCTGTGGAGACTCCAATGGATCCTCATGTCAAACTCTGCACTGACCAGGGGGAGATATTTCCACATCCAGATCAGTATCGTCGCCTAGTTGGCAAGTTGAATTATCTTACCAATACACGTCCTGATATCTCATTTGCTGTTAGTGTGGTGAGTCAGTTTATGTCTACTCCGCGTCTTCCACATTGGGAAGCTTGCATTCGCATTGTAAAATATCTCAAGGCTCATCCTGGACGTGGCCTATTTTATCATTCTAATGGTCATTTGCGTATTGAAGCATTCACCGATGCAGATTGGGCAGGATCACCGTCTAATAGACGTTCGACAACTAGTTACTGTACTTTTGTTGGTGGCAACTTAATCACCTGAAAAAGTAAGAAGCAGACTGTTGTTGCAAGATCTAGTGCAGAAGCTGAATATCGTGCTATGGCTCATACTACATGTAAGGCTGTTTGGCTGAGAACTTTTCTTGAGGAACTAGGATTTCAGGTGCAGTTACCCATTTCTATGTATTGTGACAATCAAGCAGCGATACATATAGCCTTGAACCCTGTGTTTCATGAGAGAACCAAACATATTGAGGTAGATTGTCACATCGTTCGAGAAAAGGTTGACAGTGGTATGTTGTCTACACCTTATGTGGCTACGGGAGCTCAAATAGCAGATGTTTTTACTAAATCACTATTTAAACCTCGTTTAGAATTTCTATATAACAAGCTGAGACTTTATGATATCTACTTTCCAGCTTGAGGGGGAGTGTTAGAAGTGTCGTCCCACATTGATTATTTTATGTATGTGTAACGAAGGTTGGATTAATGGAGAACGTTGGCTGTCGTGAAGAAAACTTATAGATAGTTGAACGTTTGGCTTCCCAAAACGAAGTAGGTTTACGAAGTTCCCTAAACGAGTTCGACCTTTCTCTTTCCTATTTCTGTTGACATTTGGGCTTCTAAACCTGAATCATTTGATTCGCACGATTGGCCGATCCAGGTTACAGTTCGGCGATTTAAGGAAGGATTAACACCAAACTACGGTTCATACCACTAATTCGAACCATTTGCATGCTGAATCGAATCGAACGATTTGAATCGCGAAGCATGTGATTTCTATAACTATGGTTGCCATTGATATCATCTTGGAAATTCATTTTGTAAATTTCGCATTTAAGGGCATTGGATGTACTCAATTTATTAAAAATGTGAAACCTGATAGTAGTGAAGGTAAAGTAAATCATGAGTTTACACAACTAAGTTCCATCAAGAAGAAAAGGTAAACAAAAAATAAATTTGCAAGTAGTAGGGTTATCAATATCGTACTGTACCAACCGGTATTCTGGCGTAAAAACGGTATCATATACCTCTAATACCGTACAATTCTAAATATCGACTGTACCGGCTAATACCAACCATATCGGCTGGTACTGGATTTTTTTTAAGAGTTATAAAAATAAAATTAATATTCTCTCTCTCTCTCTCTATACACACACATACGGTACTCGTTATATGACCTGTATCGGTATGTACCGTACCAATAAAAAAAAGGTACTCAAGCCGATTCGGTATTCAGAACCTTGGCAAGTAGTTTTCCTCTACGTATTCTCTGTTAACTCATCATATATATTGTGAAGACCTGATGTTTGACATCTTATTTTTATATTTTCTAATTATTTGAGAACTCATGGATGAAGGGTGTGTTAGACAAAGAGAATGTGTATTAAACCGTTAAAAGATATTTTTGCCCATCACTATGGATTTGATGTATTATGTCAAAAATAATATACACTTATATATAAAATTATATATGTTTATATATTATAAATATATAACTATATACTTATATTATATATTATAAAGATAAATATATCTAAGGGATGGGTATTTTGATATTTTGTTAAGGGTACCACGTTGCCTTAGTTAGCCTGGGAAAGGTGGGGAAGAGGACACAGGCTAATTAACACACCTCAATTTGTTTGCTAATCAATGGGCTCAAGGTGGGCTCGGCCTTAACTAAGATTTGTGTTAACTAAGGCACCACCTTATGGCTTGATTGGATGAGGAGCTAAGTGGTGACTTAACTAAGGCATTTCTTAATTAAGGCTGAGCCCAACCCTAACTTTTTGATTAAAAAAAATATGGGCGTGTGTTAATTAGCACACGGACTAAATAATCACCAAACATTGTCTTATTTAAAGGCATTCCTCCGCTTAAGATTAACTAACACACACTCCTTAGTTTGAAAATGACCAAAATACCCCTCTCCACCCTTTAATATATACTTATAAGTTTACTCTATTTGGCCTGGATTAATCCAAGCTAGATTATCCGGCTTTTTTTTTTGTTTTTATTCAAATTTTTTTTGTATTTGTTATTTTTATGTCATTTTTTCGTGGATTATCGGTTCGTATCGAAGAAAGGAATCTAAAAAGTATAAAATTGTGTCCAAAAGTTAAAAAAAAGTCACTAAAGACGAAAAATAAGCCAACATGGACGCTGTTTTTGGCTTATTTTTTGTCTTTTCTGAACTTTTTTCAAATTTAGTCGATGATTGAGAACTTTTCTGAAAGCTCTTGTCGAGACGAACCAACAATCATCAAAAAAATAATGAAAAACAAAAAATTAAAGAAAAATTTTAAATAAGGACAAAAAACTAAACAGTGAATAATCCAATAATTCAGTCAGGCCAAATGGACCCGTATAAGTATATATACATATGAAAGTGTATATATACTTATACACACACACTTATAAGTATGCTTATATGACCCTATTTGGCTAAACTAGATTTTTCAGATTATATAGATTATTAAGCAAATAATCTAGCCTCATTTGGGCTAAATTATATACCCAAAAAATCTGGATTAATCTAGTCCAAACACAACATAATTTTACATATCCACAAATAATTTAGTCCAAACACTTTGAGCTAGATTATTCCCTACGGAACCCAACATAATTCAATAATCCAATAATCTCATAATCTAGTTACGCCAAATGGACCCTATATATATTCAAAATATATACACTATAAAAATAAATTTATATGTGTGTGTATTATAAGTATATAAACGTAACTATATTTATAATTTATAATATATTATAATATATAATATATATAATATATAAGTATATTATAAGTATGTACTTATAAGTACATATATTATACATATTATATAAGTGTACATATTATACGTATATATATTTAACATTTATAAATATAAATATAAGTGTGTGTGTGTAATTTTCAAAATATTAGATTAAATCCATAACGAAAGGCAAAAATATCTTTTGACAGTTTAGTACACATTCCTATTGTAACACATCCAAATTAATCCTTCATTCAATCATTGTATTATTTAACACGTTCTCCTTAAAAATTACATCAATGTAGGTCACCCTGCCTTATTTAATACATCAAAAATTAAAGTGACATTCAATCAGGTCATTAATGTCTCAGTTAAGGCTGACCTCATGCCTAACTTACCGATTAATAATTTTTTTTGAGTTGGGCTAGTTGGATTCAAGGAGGTTATGGTGCACGTGTAGTACAGATAAAATAACGTAATTTTGTTTGATTTATCTTTGAAACTACGTTATTTTAACTTATTATGCGAATTATTATGAAAATGCATAGAAAAAAACGATGTAGTTTTAAGGAAGAAGCAGAAAAAATTACATAATTTTACACCCACTGCATGCGCACTACAAAAGATTGCACTACAACGTCCCAAATTTAGGCTAATTAGCCAAGAAACTATTTAACACAACTTACACTGTCTTAGTTAGTCTTACACCCTAAGGCTAAATAGCACGTGAGTAGCAAATGACCAAAATCTCGCCCCACCACTTTGTAATTAACGTGTATGAAAATGTTAATTTGGTTCTCTAATTTTTATGCATTAATTTTATATTTTTTTTTACTTATTAGTAATTGAATGAATTGGTAATAGTTGCATTTTTATTATTGATTTCTATTTTTTCTTTAAAAAAATTATTTTACCTCTAAATTAAGGTTATCAATAGCAAATATTTTTTGTCTAATAGTTACAAATAAATTATTTTTAATTATTCTATAAACTTAACTTTTTAAATAATACATTAAATTCACGACGAATGACAAAAATATATTTTAGTAGTTTAATACATATTTTTCTTGCCTAACACATCCAACATAATTCTTATTTTAATTACTGGTTATTTAACACACCTAATATAATACCTTATTTAATTATTCAGTTATCTAATGCACTATCTTTAAATATTACATCGATATGGACTACTTCGTTTTATTTAATACACTCTGACTACTTAACACACCCAAAACTAAACAACGGAGTACCCCACCGAAAGGATTTGCAGGGTGATTTTAAAAGTTACAAGATATGTGTGTAGTGTGATGTAATTTCATCAGAATCTAGAGGATGTTTGTGAAATTTACCAGGGGTAGTTTTTAAAATCCAAACAATTTACTCCATCTGGTGTAGTCCAGATTCCAGACTGCCATCCCTCTGAAACAAAACGACATCTGTATATTCGTAGCCGTTAACCGCCTGCCTCCTTTCAAATTTCGAACCCTTCCTCCTCTCTCTCTCTCTCTCTCTCTCTCTCCGAGTAGACTCAAGCAGAGATGTTGAAAGCTCATTCTCCGCTAAACAGTACTCAGATCCAGCCCAAAAACGGCCGCAAACCGCTGCAACCAAGGAATTCTCCCAATCTTCCGACCAACAACAGTTTCGCCCACAAGCCGAAGCCAGATTGGATCGACATCTCGGTGATTGACGAATCGAACAAGGAGAATCATCATATGGTCTACGCCACTCCGACGAAGATCGAGTCAATCGATGCATCACTGGCAGAGGAGCTCAGCGCGATTCGCCAGAAGCTCGAACGGCTGAGACTGGACAAAGAGAAGACGGAGAAAATGCTGAGAGAAAGGGATTTGGCGATGGAGACGAGTATGAAGGAGCTGGTCGAGAGAGGGCAAATCCAGAAGATGCTTGAAATCGAAGTCGATCGCTTGTTCCGGTTGAAGGAACTCAAGTCTTCGTGTACGGTGAGCAAATTTATAGTCATCTGTTTGCGTTTCTTAGGAACTATTTTACCAAAGATGCTCGAAATCGCTGAATTTTTTTCTGTCACTTCGTATTCCTTCGCTTTCTTCCCCAATTAAACGAAATTTACACTTGATATGAACTGGGTAACGGCAGAAATTTACACTTACACTTCGTATAAATTGAGTAATGACACACTCAAACATAAAATTCGACTACGATCTTTACCAATAAAATTGGTACCTTGAAAATACACTGCAGAATTTGAATGACAGAAAAATAAAGAGCATTATTTATCTCTCTCATTGGGTGAAGATTTAACATAGGCCTGTATCAAGGAGTAGAGAAACGTTGTGGTATTTGGTAAATTTATCGAAAGTTAAAAATAAGTGATTTAATTTTGTAAGAAATTTATGTAAAAATAAATTCCTGTAAAATTTTGTATTTTTTTGCGGGTCTTGTCGTGATAGAAAATTAAATCAAGTGCAGAAATTAAAGATATTATTTTCTAACTCAAAAAAAAAATATATATAATAAAAATTAAATATTTTTTCGTACTTTGTTTTTTTCCTCAGCACTAATAAACGCTATAAAATACATGAGAAAGCAAGAGTGTCACATACACATCATTTTAACACATCACTTTTACACATCACTTAAAACGACGTCGTTTTATGTTAAGGAAGATCCAAATATGTTTTCAGCGATATGGGTCAAAAACAAATATGGTTTTTTTTCAACACAACACAAAACTACATAGTTTTGAGTGATGTGTGAAAGCGATGTGCAAAAATGGTGTGTCTCTAGCATTTTTTATGAGCAAAATGATATAATGCACAAGATTGGATGCACTGTGGGCCTATTACAGTGCGGCTCTTGCGCTGTTTTTTTCTTGTAGTGTTAATTAGTTGTGGATTGTCTGTATTCAGAGAATATCCCCAATTAAATCTCTGAGAGAGAAGAAACAGGGCAGGAAGATTAAGGAAGACCCATCACAGGTAAGTCTCCATTGTTAATATCTTCCAAGCAACAATTCTAGTTTTTGGCTTGTCGAATACTGAGCCAAAGATCTGTTGTCTTCTTTTTTGTTGATAATAATCAATCAGGATATGAATGCTGAGGACACGAATGAATCTAAAGACGAGAGTCCAATGCAGAGTCCCGTTCCAGAAATTCAAACAGAGAAATGATTTTCTCTTGTGATAATTTTACTCCTCCTCTATGTTAATTTGAATTTTCCATTTTACATCTGCCATTTATATGTTGGTATTATAATATCTCATTGTATTCTTGATGTAAAACGGAATTTGTATGTATGGAGTTCTCTCTTCAATTTTCCGATTGCTTTTCTTTCAAGAAGCTCTATTGTTCATGTTCAGACTCAAAATAAAATAATATGATAAATAAAACGAGATAAGTGAAAACACTAAAACTCCACACCATGCCTTCTCAATGTATAACCCAACGAGATTTATGTGCCCAATAATTTAGACCATTGTGACACACTCGAATTGAGTTGAGTATTAACTTGTTATGGTACCCTTCTAATAAAAGGTCTTTTATTTTGTTACAGTGCGTCGTACTTCTTATTTTCTGATCAAATTTTAATAATTCAAATTGTTCAATGTATTTGAAATATGTTTTTAAAGGTACCCTAAAAAAATTGGCTCAATACAATGTCGAGAAAGGTTTTATCTAAACAGTTTTTGATAAACACTGATAGAAACAGTTTTATGAAAAAACTGAATGATCAAAGTCTTTCCAGATAATATTTTGAGCTAATTTTTTTCGTTAATCCTTAAAAATATATTTTAAACATATTGAAAGGTTTGAATCATCAAAATTTGATTAGGAAATAAGAAATTTACACCGTAGCAAATAAGAGATTATTTATTAGAAACTTACTCTAACATGTTACACTCGTTTATTAGTTTTTTTAGCAAGCTTGTACTTAAGTCGAGCTCAAAAAAAATTTGACGAGCCGGAATCAAGCCGAGTTACCTAAGCTTGAATCAAGTTTAAACTTCTAAACTTCTTTATGAACTAAAACTATCGTACATTTCATGCTCATATACAGATCTAAAATTACAAAAACAAAATACGATTTTTCAATATAGAAGTCATAAAAAAAAGTCTCAATTCCAAGTAAACAAGAAAAACACTTTCTTTTAAGAATTTTACATTAGCGTATTAATTATGACTATTCAATCCATTAACAAGTCCTTAGTGAACATTTATTGAGCCTGTATCAAGCCATTATCGAGCAGAACCGAGTCGAGCTTCACCTTATTCAAACTCAGCTCATTGAAATTTTAACTCAATCCATTAAAAGTTAATGGACATTAAAGTCAATACATTAATAAATTTGACTCCATTCGTTTAGAGCTCTACTTCCATCTCCTGTTTGACTAGGCAATACCAGAAGATTTTATAAGATAATGGATATTAAAGTTCTCTTTAAGGACTCATAATTTTAAATCGTAATAAATAATTTTTTTGCATTTAAAATCAATTTTAAATATTTAATTTTAATTCCGTGTAATTTAAATTTTGACTTTTGCATTATACGTAATTTATACGTGATATATAAATATATACGTATAGACCTATCCCACCGTTTTCCAAAACCCCCTCTACTGCCTATAAAAGGTAGGCCGAGCCCTCATCATTTCTCCCACTCTTTTCCTTCATTCATGTAAATTCACAGAGCTTAGAGCACGAGAGAGAGCAACCAATTTTGTGAGGGGCGGAAGAAAATTTCAGTAGAAATCGTAGTGGAGTTGCCATTCAATCAAAATTCAAGCTCAATCAAGTTCCAAATCTTTGAATCAGAAGTAAACAGTTCTTCCCTAACCTTAATTTATGTTTATAATTCAATCCTAGAGCTTCACGAAGCTTTAATGGATGTTAAATTAGATATTTCAATCAAAGGAGATGAATATTGATCAGTTGACACTATTTCTCAACTGGTTCATTTCAATTCTCTCTTTTTGATGCTTGAAAAATGACCTGCTCAACCGGTCCAACTTAATTCTCAATCAATCAAACTTACTTCTCAACCGGTCGAACTTAACTATCAATCGATCAAACTTACTTCTCAACTGGCCGAACTTGCCTCTTAACCAGTCAAACTCATCTCTCAACTTGTTGAAATCCCTACTGCTAATAAACCCACCTACCGCTGTCAACCTATTAATAAATTACACTATCACATCTCTATTTATGATAATTATACACGTGGCCCTTGTTATTATATTAGTTATACTTCAACCCAACTTTGTTAATTATACTTTTACCCCTAATCTATAATATTTTCACATTTAGCCCTATGTTAATTAACCTAAACTATGCTAATTACATAACTACCCCTATAAATGTTAATTATAATTTTATCCCTACTTATTAATAATCATAAATTTAATCCTAAACTATGCTGGTACACGTTTACTTTCCTACTTATATTAATTACACCTTTGTCCTAGTTTACAACAATTGCACATTTACCCTGACTCATGAATTATAGAAATTGCAATTTTCCCCTAGCTTATGTTAATTATACGTTGACCTCCGCATACCATGCTAATTACCCATTGACCCCAACTTAAGCTATTCACTCATCAACCTCTCAATTTATATAAATGTCATTTTACCTCATGATATGGACATTTAGTGCAACGTTTATTATGTTCTCAACTTATGAAATTCATTATCATCTATCACATGATCATATTTTAAAGCATGATTTGTAAATGAAATTAATGCGCTAGATTATTTTGAATCTTGTCCCAATGTAAATCATGCCACAAAATACCATATAACTTACGATAGTGGCTGGACCCATTCTCCACCAGAAGCCGCGAAGCTTCCCTCTTCTATCTTCTCTTCACAACTAGAGTTTGAGAGTCGAGAAAATCCACCCTTAACAACTTGGGGAGAGAGAGAAGGAGAGAGACATCGATTTTAAAAATCGATGGGAAAAATGCACTAACCTTCATCAACAATGTTTACAGGCGAGGGTGATTGTTGTCGTTGCCAGTGGAGAGAGGGGGGGAGAGAGAGTTAGTGGATTTGAGTGAGAAGAAAGAAGTTTCGGTGAGTGCATGAGAGAAAGTATGAAGGAGGACTTACCCATCATCTGTTCAGCTAAGAATTCCCTCGAAACATCCTTTGCTTCTAGAAAAACCAAATGAAAAATCCTCATTGAAACCTCAGATTCCCTTACATCACTACCTCAAAAGTCTCCATCACAATCTTTGTGGCGCTGCTGCAGAAGCATTCGAAACCCAAAATTAGCCAATTTTAACTTGAAACCAAACTTAAGATTGGCCCAATCCCACACTCAAAGAATCCTTAGGGAATTGTAACTAACCAAAGTGGATGGTGGTGGGCGAGACAATGTGAAGAGAAAGTAGTAAACGATATAGGCTGGACCCATTCACCACCAGAAGCCGTGAAGCTTCCCTCTTCCATCTTCTCTTCACAACTAGGGCTTGAGAGTTGAAGAAATCTGCCCTTAACAACTTGGGGAGAGAGAGAAGGAGAGAAACATCGATTTTAAAAATTGTTGGGTAAAATGCATTGACCTCCATCAGCGATGTTTACATGCGAGGGTGATCGTTATCACCGGTGGAGAGAGAAAGAGGGAGAAGGGGGCGGGTGCGATAGAATCGCTGCATTTGAGTGAGAAGAAAGAAGTTTCAGTGAATGCATGATAGAAAGTTTGAAGGAGAACTTACCCATCATTTGATCAGCCAAGAACCCCCTCGAAACATCTTTCGCTTGTAGAGAAACCGAACGGAAAATCCTCGTCAAAATCTCAGATTCCCCTACATCACTACCGAGAGAGAGAGAGAGAGAGAGAGAGAGAGAGAGAGAGAGAGAGAGAGAATCCTATAGGCAAACTTCAAACCAATTCTTGAACAGAAATGATTCTTGAACGCGAGAGAGAGAGAGAGAGAGAGAACCCTAAAGGCAAAACTCAAGGGTATTTGATGAGATAACATGAGATGTTTTAATAGAGAAGAGGAAGGATTTGGGCGAGCTAGAGAGAGAACCGATCCTTGAACCTTCTAATGGTTTGGGGTGCGAGAGAGAGAGAGAGGGTGGGATCTGATTAGGGCAAGATGAAAAAAATAAGACAATATGAAGGGTTTGGGCGAGCGAGAGAGAAAACCGATTCTTGAACCTTCTGATGGTTTGGGGTGCGAGAGAGAGAAAGGGTGAGGTCTAATTTGGGCAAGATGAAAAAAAAAGACAAGAGGAAGGGTTTTGGCGAACGAGAGAGAGAACCGATTCTTAAATTTTGATTTGGGCAAGATGGAAAAAAAATGAAAACTTCCTCTCGAATGTTCTGATGGTTTGGGGTTGCGAGAGAGAGAAACATAGAGAGGGTGATGTCTGATTTGGGCAAGATGAAAAAAAATGAACACTAACCCACCCGGGTTTAAATACTGACCTAACCATGCTTGCCTAACTCTTGATTTGACATTTTTGAGAAGTAGATTTGGAAATCATAATTAATTTCACATATTTTAAATAACATACTTTGATGCATGCTTTTGGAAAGGCAAAACAAATCAATGAGGCACTAAAGGTGTATGAGAAAATGACGCAGAGAGATTGTGTTCTTTATTCTTCATTTTACAGCTCATTGATTTATATTCTTTGTAAAGCT
Source organism: Arctostaphylos glauca (assembly GCA_019985065.2). Taxonomy (NCBI): domain Eukaryota; kingdom Viridiplantae; phylum Streptophyta; class Magnoliopsida; order Ericales; family Ericaceae; genus Arctostaphylos; species Arctostaphylos glauca. The sequence continues at coordinate 16,693,449 of JAHSPW020000007.1, forward strand.
AGTAGACCCAGAGATGCCCATGAAGGGTTTAATGATACATCGAAGCATGGGTTTTTTTTCCTGATGTGGTGACTTTGTTTTGCTATACAGATAAATAGATAGTTTTCATTTATTCACTAAAAACACAAAAATATATATATGTATCGTTGAAAACTCTTATGAGACTTTTCATTTTATCCACAAGTCTACTTTTTTTTTTTTTTTTTTAACTTTCTCTATTTCACATCTTTATCAGTAACCTACCATTATCCATGTGCGCATAAACAACGGGTTTGAACTTTGAAGTCCCAGCAGCCCCTAAAGTCACTGCTGTGGTGCAGCCCCACGAAACAACATCGTTTCATGTTATTGAAGGCAAAAAAAAATATCAAAGTCTTTTTTTAATCAATAAATCACAATTTTATGTCATTTTGAAAATGACATTAAAGTTGAATTGTAGCTCGTACATATTGTTCCTCAAGCTAATTGTTCCTTGAAAAAAAATTAACTTATATGTACGTAAAAGTATATATCTACTTGTACATCTTATTCTTTAAAAAAAAAATTGCCCATTTCAACACAATTAATTGAATGATAATCAAATCCATAATGCGAATAACATAATTATACCAACAAATACAAATGGTGATTAAATCTGTAATGCCAAAATACAAAAGATTTCACCAATATTGCTTTGATAATAATCTTTGTATTTCGTTTTTCGGGTGTATAAACTCTTTTTATCCCTTTAAAAGAAAAGGTAATATGATGAGTAGTTTAATGACTAATTCTTAAGCAATTATTGATTAATAGGGATCATTCGAAGAGTTTAACATAATGAGATAAAAAAATGCAATCATTGATTCTAATTATAAGATGTAATGATAGTTCCTAAAAGAATTACGGCACGTGAAGATGATAGTAATTATAGTTAAAGTTAACTATAATTTCTTCTAACCTCATATGGTTATCTATTTGGCCAAATTTATTTTTTCGAATTTATTTTTTGTCTCTATTCATTTTTTTTTTACATTTGTTATTTTAACCTCAATAGTTTGTGGTTTATTGGTCTGTCTTGATGAAAGAAATCTAAAAAGTTATAAAATTATATCCAAAAGTTAAAAAAAACCACAAAAAACGAGAATAAACTGAAAAAAAAAACTCTATTTTTTATTTATTCTTATTTTTTCTGAATTTATTTCAAATTTTGTCTATTATTTATAACTTTTCTGAAAGTTCTCATTGAGATGAACTAATAAATCACAAAAAATTACAAAAAAAATTCACATAAAGACGAAAAAAATTTAATAAATACCATAGTCCAAATGGATTCTAAGTAACTGAATATTAAGAATGAGAGTATTATTTGTTCATAGTGTACCCTAAACTGTTTTTTTGATTTTTTTAAAAAAATTATTGGTTGTCTCAATGAGCAAAATTTTAAAAGTAATTTTTTTTAGAAACTAATTAAAGACGTAAGTTACTTAAAATAGACAGTTTATTAGATTATTTTTTTTACAATTTTTGAACTTTTAAAAATTTAACTCATATACTATGAGAGAATATAATAATTTGTAAAAATTTAACACAAAACAAACACATTCAAAATAAATTTATAGAAAAACATAAAAACAAGTTAATAAAAACGTTAAGTCAAACCAAACCGTAAGTATATATCAGCATTTCTTTTTCTTGGCAAGATCCATACAAAACTTCTCTTTTTAACCTAAACTTATAGGAAAAAATAAAATTTCTTCCAACTTTTTTCCTTTCAATTTATTTTCTCTAAATTTTATTCTCATCATAATTTTCTTTTCAAAAAGTTTAGGGTAAATTTCACTTACCTACCTTGAGATTATTGACAAATGCACTACCCTCTCTTGTGGTTTTAAATTGCACTGTCCTCCCTTGCTTTATAAACTATTCTTTGAGGATCTCATGCCGTTTGTTTGTTGTTAACAGTGTTAAAATTTAGAGTAAAATTTCTCAATTGCCCTTACTTTGAATCAAACCCTTACCAATTTAATATTATTAGTCACTTGTCTCTCTCTCTCTCTCTCTCTCTCTCTCTCATCCATTCGGACTATCTACTATAAATCTCTCTCTCTCTCTCTCTCTCTCTCTCTCCCCGATTCTTAGTCCTCTTCCCCTCCCCAATTTTGCCGTCGACCCCAATTGCTAACTATTGCAAATTGGGTATTCACTCTCTCTCATCCCTCCCCAAAACTTCTAAAATCTCAAAACTTCTCATCATGCTCATAAACCCATCTTCGGCGCCTACCTCCGGCACATTTCTGATGAAAAAATCACTAGTCATTCTCGACCAGAGCCTTCTTGCTTAAATCCCACGGTAGAAAAATCAAAATAGGAAAACAACAAGAGAGCTATCTAAGAAAAAACTTAATTGGGAAATTAATCCTACAATCTTGAAAGAGGATTTGAAATTTGAGTGGATAGTGAAATGGGAATTTGAGTCGAGGTTGGAATGGGTTTTAATTTACACTGGTGCCAGTTAACCATAGGTCCATAATTGTTAGAGAGTGCGAGAGAGAGGAGGCGGGACTGCGACTTCGACGCTCACCCCATGACGACTGCCCTCCTCTCCATCCTCCCCCTCTCCTGCTTCCTTGCTCCATTTACCGAAAGCTTTTGATCGCCAGTTAACGGGTAAGTCTACTACAAATTGGCGGCGCCCAGAGGAATTTCACTTGCTACAGATTGAATAGGTGAAATTCAAGAGGTTTTGAAAACAATTTCTTTGGGGATTGGATGATTAGTAGTTTTTTGTTTATGAATTTTCCTATCATAAGGCATGGAAGAGAAGGGGTGTCAGTGGCTTACACTATTGTGATGCATGTTTTTGGGAAGGCAAAACAAATCAATGAGGCACTGAAGGTGTATGAGAAAATGACGTAGAGAGATTGTATTCTTGATTTTTCATTTTATAGCTCATTGATTTATATTCTTTGTAAAGCTAGTAGGCCCAGAGACGAGCATGAAGTGTTCGATGATATATCAAAGCACAGGTTTTTCCTAATGTGGTGACTTGTAATAGAATGATTACTACTGTTTGTGAGCAATCACAGGAGGAAAATGCTTTGCAGCTGCTACAAACAATTGAGAAGATGGGCATGGAAGAGGAGAGAGGATTTATGACGATATTACAAGCAAGATAAGAAAAGAAAGAATGTAATTAGCTTTGATTGTGATATTTGAATTTAATTGATATACGAGCTCATGTTAGAATCGTTTTATCAAAGATTTTTTTTAAACTCCTATTGTATTTTTAATTTTTATACGTTTTTATTTTTCTCGTCGAGATAAATTGTATAGGAAATTAAATTAAAAGGAATATAATTGAATGTATCAAAAATAATAAAAAACAGTTTAAAAATCTATATTAAGTGTTTAATCAATATTTATTAAATGGGAATACAAAAAAAAAATATAAGCTAATTGTAGTGTACAAAAAGCCAAAAAAAAAAAATAATAGCATAAAAAATTGTAATTATTAAAGTAATAAATTAAATAGGTCAATTTAAACTAGAATGAATTTGTAATTTTTATGATTTTTATCTCACTCCTAATTTTAATTGTATTAAAAAATTTAACAAAATATTAGAAAATGGGGTATATACTTTCCAAAGCATGCCAAAAGGTATACTTAGAGGGGAAAAACGAAAAAGAAATATGTTAAAGGGACTTGAAAAAAAATTAAATTAAATTAAATGGTGGAGAAAATAATATTTATAGTTTAAGTAATATTGCAAAATTAAAAACAAAAAAATTAAAATTAAAACGACTTGTCTTACAGTGTGTGAGAGAAAGAAAGAGGGAGGGGGTAATATGGGGTTTTAAAAAGATTGGAAGCATGGCATCAGCACTTTTTAACGATCAACAGATGGTCATTAACGGCAGGGGGTTCGGAGAATAATTTGTAAAAAAAAGGAGGGTATTGCAATTGTTAGAACTACAGGCGAAGACAGTGCATTTATTAGTAACTTCAGGGGAGGTAAGTGAAATTTACCCAAAAGTTTGCAAGGATATGCATCATTAGGGGTGTAACCGGTCCGGTTTGGTCCGGTTTGCCCTATAAACTCGGACCAAACCGGTTGACCGGTTTGAGGAAAACGTAAACCGAAAACCGGATCGATGGTGTTCGGTTTGGTCCGGTTTGGCTCGGCCGGTTTTGGCTTTGGTTTGGTCCGGTTTCCGGTTTGGGTGGTTTTGGGCCAAAATCATCAAAAAATGTAAAAAATAACTCAGAAATCAAAAAAATAACTTAGTATATGAACCCACAAATCAAATGCGAAATTAATAAACAAATAACTCAAAAACATAACTTAGTATATGAAGACTAAAACTTAGAAATTACTAAAATAAGTACACGAACTTAATAAAAAAAATACAAAATCAGAGGGAATGAGACATAAAGAACCTAAACACTTAAAACTATAAAGTATAAAATGACTTAGGATTAAAACCGGTCCGGTCCGGTTTGGTCCGGCCCCAAAAACTCAAAAACCGAAAACCAAACCGAAACAATTCAAAAAAAATCAAACCGGACCGAACCGGACCGATCACTCCCAAAACCGGACCGAACCGACAGTTTGATCCGGTTTACCAGTTTGGTCCGGTTTACCGGTTTAATCTTACACTCCTATGCATCATTGCGGTGCATACAAGCATATTCCAAGATTCGTACAATATTCGAAACAGCCAATTCCATGTGGTTATCCGAAGTTCTCCAGGAAACCACTAGAATATCACCACGTATTACGCGTTAAATAAGCATCGATTTCAAGACTAGAGTATTATTTTTCCCAGCCTGTGTTTGCGATGCATCTATATCTATCTATCTATATACTAATAGAAAGGGACTATTTCTTTTGGCATGAACAAAAAATGAAACCGTGTCACAAAATTGGTTTCCATTATTATCTTTAAAAAGGTTTTAAAATAGATCATTCTCACTTTAACTACCATGGACAAATAAGTAAATATATATTTTAATAACTACTTACTCTTATCACTACATTTTATAATTTGGTAATTACCTATTTTTTGCTTTAATAATCGATTTGATGCGTGTGTTCCGATGCTAGTATAACTAACTGGCCACGCGCAGCCTTCGGTTGGTGACGGTTTCGTCAAAACACACTTCCTAATTCCAAAAAAGTTCCTCGCTCCGCCTTCTTCCTCTAAACCTCCTCCCAAGGTAAGCGTTCAAGTTCCTCAACCTCTTAATCTGCTTTTTTGAAGCTATGCATTTTCCGTTGTTGTTGTTGTAGAAATATTGCTGTTTTTTTGGAGGATTAATTGTTGGTTTACTCGATGTTTGGTTATTGTGGAAGTGGGAAATGTGAAATTTTGGGTTATTTTTGTTGAATCTGTGTTTTGAAAGCTTTTTCTGGGCAAAAAATCGGACTGCTTTCTATTTTGGTTGCTGGATTTATTACGAATCTAGTGATTGGCTTGAAGAGATTTGAGTTTTTACCTCGTGAAATTTCTTATTTGAGGGATCTGATATTATAATTATGAGTTTTCTGGTTCCTTCCATTTGTTAAAAATCGACACTGAAATTTGTGCGCGTTGGACTTTACGTTTGTCACTTGTAGGGTTTGCCTAAGCAATTGAACTCTTTCAACTTTTGAGTTATCTTTCTTTATTCTACTCGTTTTAAATTGTTGTGTAGGGCTGCTGCTTTTGAGAAAGGAAAGAAGAAAAGAGGGAAAACTGATTTTTTTTCCCCTTGTTAAAACTTTATTTAACAGTTTTTCTGGGCGACTAAGCGAGCTGCTTTCTTTTTGGTTATGGTGAATCTACTTATGCCAGCAAGAATTTTGAAATTATGTTTAGTGTCTCCATGATTTTGTTAGGTTTTTGTAAATTGAGCTGAAACAAATTTGGCTCTTGGGTCTGGTTTTTTAATTATGCCCTTTTTGTTGTACTTGTTCAAAATTTGGCCTTGAGCTTTTGCTTTCGGATTTGAAGATTGTCCCTTTTTAGGGTTGGTTTGACTGTATTTGTGCCGTTGTTTTCCTCATTCTTCGTTGATTTGTGTAAGTTCTTTTGTTTGTGATTGTAAAGCATTTTCTTGAAAAATTATCAGAGTTATTTTTTGGCCAGTGTTTTTGTTTTGCTGCTCTATTTCCTGCTTTTTGTTGGATGGAGAGGTTCGGTGAGAGAAGAACGGATTGTGGTTTCTCACCAAATCTCAAATGTTTGGTGAGGAAAGGAGACAAACAAAATATACCTTGCATTTAACCACCATTCCTCACCTCTTGTATTCATCCAAAAAAGTGATTGGATTCTAGTTTCTTTTCTTTTCGCATCAAACTCCTCCAACCTATGGGGCTGTAATGAGGAACTTTATCCCAAAATATCTTAACGTTGCTACTGTACATCATACAAGAGATCGCTGGTGGAGAACTCCACCCCCACTTCTGTGTGCTTGTTTTTGCGTGTGTGTGTGCGTATGTTGTCAATGAGCCACCCGACCCATCTTAATACTTTTTTCCTTTCCTGTGACTTGCAATATAATAGACAAAACAAGACTTTTTGCATTTATTAGTGTTGGGCCATGGAAATTATTTATGGCAATTTTTTTTTTATGGGTGCATGTCTTCTGTTCCCGTTTATTGCTCTCATAGTTGCCCTGCCGTGAAGATGAATGGAATCACTCAGTGTTAAGGCAATGTGCTCTTTCTTATCATGCTTGACCATTTAAAGATTAACTGAGACAATTGCTCTATATGAATTAATGCATATACAACCTCTGAGGATTAAATATCTTTGTAGGATTAAATATCTTTGTAGTTGTATCAACGTATCTCTCCATGAGCTGGGGTTTGACATTGGACCAGAGTCGTTCATTTGATTTGGAAGCATTTATCTCACCGCAATAAATAGTGGATTTGTAAGCCATGTGTATCTGTTAGTGACCGGTAAACAAAATTGGCCAAACTTTATGGCAATTGCAGCACTTCCATTGTGTAAAGTGTGCAGTCTTTAGTGGTATGGCTTCCCAAGTGGCTCTTGTCAATGTATCAGCCGTCTTATACATGTCTCCGCTTGTGTTTATTATACAATAGAACAGCTTCAATTTTGTTTAGTCCTTATATGTTGCACTTCTTACTCCTACGTAAGTGTTGCTGTGGTTGAGAAGCTTATGTATAGACCTCTAGTGTTTCCCCTGTAACACATATTTTGTTGCTCAGCATGGGGATCTAAAAAGCTTGCCAGGAGCTAATACAATCATTTCTGATGTATATTTGTTGTGGAGTCCTAACTTTTCCACCCCTATATTTCTGGCATTGAATAACAGATTGATAATTGGATCTTGATGAATTCAAGAAGCACTGTGGCATCAGTCGTTTCCTGTAAATCGGGAAACAAGAACGACTTTGTTTTCTGGATTTTGGTCTTCCTACTGTCAAAGTTCTTCACGACACCCGCTGCATCCTTGAACTTCCTTTTGATTAACGGCATCGATAGGACTCCTTTAGCGTTACGCTACTTGGGGCCCTTTGAAGAGCTTCGTCCTTAGAAGCACACTTTGTATTTGGCCATCTGCATCCCTCGTGAATATTGACCTTCTTCATCACTCGGTCAGTATTTGGCAGCATGGTTTCTTCTCAATTACCTGCTCTTAGCAAACCTCGCATGTGCAACTCCTTCCAGAACCAGCTATTACCTATGAGCATTCCTGATGTTGTTCCTTCAGATGATGTCGAGTTAGACTTCTCAGACGTATTTGGTCCTTTACCAGCTCAGGTCTCACTTGAATCTATTACTGAGGACCCTGAAATTTCCGTGCCTATAAAAGATGTAACTGAGCTTTTCTATGATGATCCACTGGTCATTTGCAACCGATCACATTCTTTGGTTGGTCCCTCTGCTTGTGTCAGTCAATCTCTGAAACTAAGCATGCTCACAGTACACAAGACAGAGGATTCAATTGAACATGCAGAGAGTATCAGTTGTGAGAGAGTCAAAGAAATTAGTGGACTTACTGTTGATGATTCAATTGTAGAGGGATCTTTCAAGGGTGCGGATGCCAATTACATTAGGGCCCATGGTGTAGGCCTTGAAGATTTTGAGTTTATGAAGGTTGTTGGTCAGGGTGCATTTGGGAAAGTATTCCAGGTGAGAAAGAAGGGTACATCAGAAGTATATGCAATGAAAGTCATGAGGAAGGACAAAATAATGGAGAAGAATCATGCTGAATACATGAAAGCGGAGAGGGATATTTTGACAAAGATAGAGCATCCCTTTATTATCCAGCTTAGATACTCATTCCAAGTAATTTTCACTCGACAAATCTATTCTACCTTTTATCAAAACTTTGGAAATCCAAAAATGTCCAACTCGAACCACTACGGGCATACATTTGGCTAGATATCTATATATAAGGATCACATTATTTTTGTTTGATTTCCATATTCTGGAACTTTTGTATGTATGTGAATATCAATGTCGAGTTCTTCTCGTTCTGCAGACCAAATATAGGCTTTATCTTGTGCTGGATTTTGTGAATGGGGGACACCTATTTTTTCAGCTCTACCGTCACGGACTTTTTAGGTATATAGTCATTCTGCTTTGGATGTTTCCTTGAAATGCTGGAGATGTATGTTTGATTAATTCCCACTTTTTGTTTTCAGAGAGGATCTGGCACGTATATATACAGCAGAGATCGCATTGGCGTTGTCCCACCTTCATGCTAATGGCATAATGCATAGGGATCTGAAACCTGAAAATATCCTACTGGATGCAGATGGCCATGTACTCTCTCTCTCTCTCTCTCTCTTGTGTGATAAGAGATTGCTTGTTTCTAATTCTGATTTTGCTTTATTTTAGGCCATGTTGACTGACTTTGGCCTGGCGAAGCAATTTGGCGACAATACAAGATCAAACTCCATGTGTGGGACCATAGAATATATGTCACCTGAAATTGTTCTTGGGAAGGGGCATGATAAGGCTGCAGACTGGTGGAGCGTTGGAATTTTATTGTTCGAGATGCTCACTGGGAAGGTTAGCTTCTAATATGCGGGTCATACACTGGTTGGTTGGGTATTTGTGAAATTTTTTGTTGTTGGAATCAGTACCATAAAATCATGGCTTGTGGAAGTGAAAAGTGTTGCAATTGGTTTCAAGTTCTGTCTTGAAAAGCATCAAAGAGATGTTAATAATATCAATTTCTTCATTAAATCTTAAGTCAAAACACGTCCTTGTGTGAACCTCGCACATGTCTCACTGTGGATAACAAAAGTTAAAGGTAGCAATCTCAATGCATACTCAATTAATTGTTGCCAAATACCTACTCTCCAGGCTGTTTTATTTTCAGTATTGCACGTTGAAATTCATGTATATTTCTGCTTTCCTTGTTCTTGAATGTCCGTGAATGTTCCTTAGGAGGAGCCTAAACAACAATAAGGGGGTTCAGAAGCATTGATATGGAACTCCCATTTGCATTACTCCTTATTTTATTGGCTCATTAATCTGCTTTCTGTTGGTGCAGCCTCCATTTATTGGTGGGAATCGTCAGAAAATTCAACAAAAAATAGTGAAGGACAAAATCAAGCTCCCATCATTTTTGTCAAGCGATGCACATTCCCTGTTGAAAGGGGTAAGTCTGCATATCCTTAGCTTGAATTGGACTGTATTTCTTCCCACTTTATATTGCATTAACCTTTTTGGTTGGTTTTGTCTTTTTTGGGGGGTTGGGGGTGAGGGGGAGGGGGTTGTCTATGGTGATGGCTACTGGCTACATAATTTGGGGAAAGGTTGTACTGGGGTTTCTCTACAACACCACCTGAAGCATATTGGATCCATATCTGCATTCATACATATGTTCTACGTCAAACATGATCCAAGCTAAGAAGCACGGACACATGGACACATTATTTCCCAGACAAAACTAGGGACCATGGATACATCGAGGAATGCATCAAAATATGTTGATGTTATGGATGTGTCTTATGAGTTCATATCAAAGTCAAAATTATTATTGTTGTCAAACTAAGAAAAAAAGCACAAATAGTAGTAGTACCATTATTAGGATACAAACCAACAGTGTCGTTATACAAGTGGTCATGAACAAAACATTCATGAGATTTTTACTCTGGGCTGACTTTTAAAACCTTCATTTTAACCACGTAGTCTGTCCTCAATACACTATGAAGCACGGATACTTAAAAAATGGCGCTGGTATGGTACGGGTACGGCTCCGGTATGGCAAAAACTGTACCGGATACTTCGAAATTCTACGGGTACATTTGCCTATTTGGGTACACGAGCGGTACGCAATGGGTACGAAAATGGGTACGTGGGTCGTTTTGAAAATTATTTATATTTATAGGGGTAAAATGTTAAAATAGTAAATTGTTTAAAACTCTAAAATCTAAATAAGATCTCTGTCTTCTAGTCTTTTTCTTTGTTCCAGAGTAGATCGTCTAGTGTTCTAGACTTCGCTCTAGGTTCAACTCTCTCTCTCTCGCTCGCTCGCTCCTCACTGCTGTGAACTCTCTCTTGCTCTCCTTCTGCGTTGTATTTTTCTTCTGATACATCAGAGACCATTGGCAAGGGAGAGGGTTTCCAATATTAACTGCATATGCTTTGTTCTTTCTCTCTCTTCCCTGGTCCATATCATTCCGCAGAGGGATGATGATTATATTTATGTCGCATTGTTGCTTATAGACTATGGTGCTTGTTTACTTGAAAATACTAATTTATTTATGTTATTTTTGGTTGGTAAAATAATTTTATATTTTATTTTATAACAATGAAACATAGTAAAATAATAAAAATAAAATAAAATAACATTGACGTGCCCAGCCGTACCCGTACCCTACTTCTTGGATTTTGTCGTATTCTGTACCTGTACTCATACCGTACCCGTACCCCGTACCAGTATCCGTACTTCATAGTCAATACATGAAGCCGGTAGAGCTGTCTGTGCTTCTTTTGTTCCAAGTGAATGTGGATTCAATCTCGAATTGGTTCCTTTGCTAAGAAACTTTATCAGCTCAGCTTGCTAGAACCTTCACAAATTCATACTAGAGAAATCCCTGAAAAGTTTCTATTAATATTTCATTCATATGTCTATGCATAGTTATGGGATTCAGGTATTTATTTTTTGAATTTGGTGTTCTTTAGTTGCTACAAAAAGACCCAAGCAAGCGACTAGGCAATGGACCCAAGGGGAGCGATGATGTAAAGCACCATAAATGGTTCAACCTGATAAACTGGAAGAAATTGGAGGCCAGGGAAATCCATCCGAATTTTTGTCCTGAAGTTGCTGGAAAACACTGCATTGCCAACTTTGATAAGCGTTGGACCGAAATGCCACTTCATGATTCTCCAGCTTCCAGTCCAAAGGCTAATGGCAACCTGTTCCAAGGCTTTACTTATGTCCGGCCTGCTGCCTCCTTTCTTCAGAGGAATAGCCCAGTTTTCTAGCTTGGATCATTCAATTTAGGTTTCCTAGAAGGGATTGCATTGCCTATCTTTGGTACCCTTGTAGTCGTGATGATCTATTTAAGAACCCCATGTGAGCAATGTTGCTCTTCGTATGTTTAATGTTATCAGACAAGGTAAATTATGTTTTTGGCAAGTATCCATCTTCTGATGTGTTGTTATGGTATTATGCCAGTTGTTTCTTTGTATTAATCATTACCGTATGTGACTCAATTACAAGGTTTTATCATATTATTTTGGTTGTTTCTAATAAGTTTCCAATGGTAGCAATATAGGTTGTTTTGTTTCTCTTTTTTTTCTTTTCTATGTTCATAGTGTTGGTGTGGGACTCAATATCTTCCTTCCATGGCTTGTTGAACCCATATTTGTGGCAGGGGAAAAATGCTGCGGTTTCGAGTTTTTGGTGGATGAACAACTGTGTATGGAGTTCTCTTGGGTTATGGTTTGTTGGACATATGACCAGATATGATATGGCCTTTTGTACTGTACAAGTACTGAACTTTTGCCTTTAACCCACTGGGAATTAGTAGGCCTCAAGACTATCCCTGAGGGTTATTTTCTATTGACTAGTAATTGGAGAAGGGAAGCTCACTGAAGATAATGCATGATTAACCAATTAGGCTAGTTGGCCGCCCTCATATACTCTCAACTGAGAGGCAAAGGAATCAAATCGTATTGAAAGTAAGAATCATAATTAATGTGGTGTATAAGAATTATAATTAATGTGGTGTTCCCTTGTGTATTTCTCATGATATATGTGTCTAATTTCTTTACCGCTTAAAATCAAACCCCATACTTTGATACAGCTCACACGTGCCTAAGTTTGTCTTCTGCTTGGAAGCTTTTGAGGAATATCACCAACCCTAACTCTATTCGACAAAGAGAGCTAACAATCAACCTAGATAGAAGAAGGGTTCTGTTTAAATTAGGCTGGGCAGATTAAAACATCATCTTTAACTGCAATTTTCAAGTGTGTGATCAATGACAAACCATGCATGAAGTAGAAGTATCAACATTAAAACTGTAGCTTTTAACAAGCAATAATTTCCATTTTTTCATAATATTGAAGTTTTCTTTCTCTAGTCATTCATTTACAGCTTAAAGCTCATCATGGTAGAGAACTGTCTCCAAAAGATGCTTCTTCTTGCAACCCCAATGGCATCTCCAGGAACACAGGGAGTTGAAGGTCTTGAGCCTTGTGGACTGAAGAGATATAATGTTTGAAGTTGAAGGGGACTTTGAAAGGACAATCGCATACCCGTCATCCATGAAATCTGTCCCCTCAGGAAAGACCTGCCACAGAAGGCTTCCGCCCCCGCTACCTCCCTTCTTGGTGGAGTCTATGAGTGTGCTGTACACTGCACTGATGAAGGTGTTCCGGAAGGATGAATTATAGCCGGGGTCTTTTGCAGACACCCCAAACTCACCAAACACAACTGGCATGTTGAGGGTATTTTCTGCATCCTCTATGTGGGCTTGCATCCATGACTTGACAAATGGGATATAAGCATTGGAAATCGTTCGCGAAATCCTGTGTATTGTGTGTACTGATCAGAAGCTGGTATGCCCATTTGGAAACAAATTTAAAGATGGACCTATGATTCTGTAACACAAAAAAGATAGGAGGTATAGAAACGGAAATTTGATGGGGTAGTGGCGTTTTGTAACTTGGGAGCTGATGCAGAAGGTGACATAAATGATACATTCCATGTTCTAATCAAAAGTTGCTATACCCATTTATAAAAAGAAGAGAAAGGGCATATAGTTTGTGTGCAAATAGAAATGGTGAACAAACAGAATTTTGTGCAGAAATTGTAAGAGTAAAGTTTTGGGCATCATAATTCGCTACTCCACTGTCTAGAATGTGTTTTGCAGAAATATTTTCTTTGTATTTTCACAACAATTGGTATGCTCATCCAAAAACGCATTCGCTGATGCACAAGGTGATGATAAATGCTGAAAAGGTCACGCCAAGAGAAGAGATCGCATCCAGATATTCAAATTACGTAGAGTAAATGCACATTACATTAGAAATGTTTTAAGGCGCATTAAGTATTGATATCCTTCATAATTAGAAGTTCAGATTTAATAGGGATTGAACTTTCAAGAAGAATACATACCAAGAGTCTGCATAAATGTGAGCTGAAGCAAAATCAACACCAAGAACCTGATGGTTCCTGATAAAATCAGTTCCAAATTGTTGAGCATATGTGCTTGGGTTAAATTGGACCCTGTTAGGTGTTGAGGGACCGTAAAATCCTTCCAACCCAATCTCCAACAAATGCTTTGGATCAACACTTTTTGCATAGACTGCCATTTCTTCAATCCATGCCTATAAATGATAACATTCATTAACTTAGAGAATAATTTCCTTCACGAGCATATATTCAACCAATATATGTTCAATTAAATCTGTCTTTTTCTTGTCAAAAGTGATATTGTAGAGCATTATTTCCACCAATCAAGAACACTAGATGATCAAGGAAACCAACCTGCAGTTTATCACCAGAAGGATCTGCGTCACACCGTGGTTCATTCATTAGCTCCCAGGCGAAAATTGTAGGATCATCCTTGTAAGTAATGTTGGTGAGTGTGTTCACCCTATTAAGCACTGTCTGCACAGTCAGAGTATAGGGAGAGTGGAAAACATAATTAGACTTCAGACATGCGAGTGGCTATGCATGCGAAACATGTTTCTGTCTAGGTAAATTTTTCAGGCCGGGTATTGCCCGTTACTTGGAGTTAACAACTGAAAGATGGCGATAAAAGGTGAAATGAGCATGCCTTAACATTGGCCTTGTAGTAGCGTCTGAGAGTTGGATCTGTGAAAAAGTCATCATCTGAAGTCAAATTCAAGCCAGCAGCTTTACCCCATTTCACATATTGTGGTTTGCCACCATTCGCCTCCCAGTTGTTAGTCAGTGACAATATGAGCCTAATCTTGTACTTCTTTGCTTCACTTACTACAAAGTCCAAGGCCTGTAATTCATTAGAAGAAAATTAGGATACATGATAAATGCCTACAAACCAGCTACTTTTACCATCATTGTTCTTGTAGTTTTGAACTTAATAATCATCAAGAAAGCATTATGGTGAGGCTGAGAAGCATATTCAAAGATTTTGGCTTAAAACCACTAAAGAATTCTGTTGAAACTTACTGTAACACAATGCAATTTGCTTTTGAAGCAAATCCATCAACTACATGAGCAAAAGCAGGCCCAAAAATGGTATTTCCTTCACCTGCTCTCACTCCTACTGAACTATCTAAAACATATTCGCCATTCAAGTAATTTTCCCTCTATTAAGCTGCATTTCTAGTGAGCATATAATCGAGCCCCCCAATAAGTTAAAAGGACTATTTAGTGCACGAGGCTCCTGCTATTATAGGGTCAAAGGTTCAAAAGTTTGCTACTTCCATGAGTTATTGGACAACAGGTACCAAAGAGGATATGGATTATGGTACATGCATTGTTGTAGTGGGGCACAAATCTGTGTGGTTCAGAGACATGAAAACTGACAAATATGAATCACCTTAAAAACTTCTTCATCATAGACAGATGGTGATTTTTGAAGAGCTCGCCACTGGCCGTCATTGAAAGCCCAAGTACGACAAACAGTTAGGCCTACAGAAGAGGCCTGTTGAAACACCTCACTGACCTTTCCTCTAGTAGACTGATTCACAGCAAACACCATCAACCAGTAAGTGTTAAATCCATTAACGTAAAAAGGCTGCCCATTGACCACGAATTGGTTCCCTTTTTTCTGCACCATGGTCCATGCCTCATCGTCCATTTCACCTTCTTCATAAATCCTACATACAACAACAACAACAACAACAAAAAATACAAGGGTAAACATTATCAATTAAGGGGAAAAAAAAACAATAGTACTTTGAGCAACATAAAAGGAAATTTCTCGTGAATACCCATGGTTTATGTTAGAATATGCTAAATAAGTGTCTGATCTCTCCACAATTGGCCCCATTGTTTCATCTCCATTGACACCCAAAACATTGTAGCTCAGATTTGTGGTAAACAAGACAAGAATGGCAGTCCAGAAAATTCTTTCAAATCCTAACTTTTCCATATGGGCATCCATGCTGTTCTAGCCCACCCCACAACTACAGTTCAAAGTTCTTTGTTGTTGAATATAAGCATTTATATAAAAAATGACAGCAAGTTGTTGAGAGAGAGAGAGAGAGAGAGAGAAATTGTCTTTACTTCCAAGGTAGAGACATGGTCCTCTCGTTAACACTTCTCTTGGGGATTACTGTCTTACTGATG
This sequence comes from Arctostaphylos glauca, assembly GCA_019985065.2. Taxonomy (NCBI): domain Eukaryota; kingdom Viridiplantae; phylum Streptophyta; class Magnoliopsida; order Ericales; family Ericaceae; genus Arctostaphylos; species Arctostaphylos glauca. Next base: position 16,709,189 of record JAHSPW020000007.1, read on the forward strand.
TTGCCAATTATAAGGATACACACAAATAAAGTTTTCCATTCTTCTTTCCGTTCTTACCATGTTTTTCAGTAATTGAGGTAGTTGTAAAGCTGCAAATTTCCTTGTTTAAGGTGGGGCTCTAATTGTGACCTGCATTTAGAGCCCAAATGATGTTTTGCCCCAAATATCATGGGATGTCTTTAATCTGCATGTTTTTATTGCCAGAGCTTTTGTTCAGATGTCTTATTCACCACATTCCATGGGAAGGATAAAAGGAAGGCCTTAATTGCTTTATTGGGCATGTAATGAACAATTTTATCCACCCCATCTATAGGCTCTATTCTAAGCATGGACGTCCTTGACTTCAAAGCATAATACTCTAGAATTTGACACTGACAACTCAGTTTGATCAAAACCACATAACACAGGTGCATTGCTATTACCGTTCCAAGAATCCTGATTATATGTCCAAAACTTCGAGCTTTAAATCCTCAAAAACCACCTGCAAATCAAAGGGGGGGGGGGGGGGGGGGGGGGGAGAGAGAGAGAGAGAGGAATGAACATGGAAGTTCAATGTGAGTGTGATGGAGAAAATGAAAGAGAACTGCTCTGTTCCCAGGTGTAGGAAGTAGGCCCCAGCTACCGCAGTTACTGTTCATTTTCTTTTCTCAGTAGTGCAATTTTGATAAAGATGTACTAATTGAAGGTAATGTTCACCTTGAGGTGAGCACAATTCTTTTTTCATAAGAGTGTTGTTTGTCCGAACTCCCGGTTAATTTGAGAATAATTTTGTATAATTTATTTATTAGAAGGGGTATTTTCTAATTAAATACTTACTATATTTGATCGAAATAATTTTTTTTCATAGTTTAGGGTAAAATCAATTTTGATAAAGATATATAATTTTTTTCTAATTAAATACTTACTACATTGGCCGAATTTAATTTTACATTATCTTGTTGTTTTTATTCAATATTTTTTAAAATTATTAATTTTGTATCAAATTTTTATTAATTATTAGACCGTCTGAGGAATCTAAAGGTAAAAAAACTATGAACAAAAACAATTCAGACAAAAATATTCCAACACAGCTAAGTGAAGGATTAATATAAAATGAAAGATTTAAAATGATTTGAATCAGCCCAAATCTATTTTGAGAGGACAATAAGTAAACAATTATCATACATTTGACTTAGCTCAAGTCGTTTATTAATTTTCGTAGTGTTGATCTTCACAAATAAATTGGTAAATCTAAACTCTGTCATGTCCCTGACTAAATATGAAAAGGCTATAAAACGTAACATGTTTGTATCAAAATTATCAATTTTGTACTGGCGAGTCTACTAATTTTGTTACTAGTACGGTATATATTGGTGTTGGTGTGTACCGACATACCGTTACCGGTACATACCGTTTTGAATTTACCGCTAAAATTAATATACATTTCTTAAATAATATTTTTTAACAAAAAATCATATTGAATATGTAAAATAAAGCATCAAAACTTAGAAACAAATTACCAAATATAAAAATTAATGATTTTAGTCCTAATTTTACGTTTAATTATAAAAAATCATTACCTATTTAAAATTAAAAAAATTATTTATGAATTAATACGATATTGACCGAAACAAACGAGAAATGCTATTTGCAAAGAACCACGTAGGAAATTGCGCAAGGATTATATAGCGGGAGTCTTTCTTTGCTTGAAAAAAGTTCTTCTTTTCTTACCCTTGCCATGTGATCCTTGTGCGATTCCCTGCGAAGTTCGTTGCGAATAGCATGACTCCAAACAAACTAAAACGGTGAGGCACTACATCGAGGCCGGTACATTTTAAAGTATGGAGATATAATTCATGGGAACCGGGGGACCTGCTGTGCACAGCGCACAGCACGCCTGCGTGCTGTGCGCCAAAACGGCGTCGTTTTGGCGCATAAAACACTGCGCCGAACAGTAAAAAACTGACCGAATAATTTTCGGTCAATGTTTTGTGCGCCAAAACGGCATCGTTTTAACGCACAACACGCCCTGCTGTGCGCTATGCACAGCAGGTCCCCCAATTCCTAATTCAAGATCCACTGACCCTATGCCTACCTCCCACCGTCCCAACTCAAACGCCTTTTGTCTTCCTGCCATGAATAGCGCGGATGAGCTGTTCTCCATTTGACCTCATATTTATATTTCGGTTCTTTGGGTCATATGAGTCGTACTATGCACTGACTTCTCCCCTGACGTTACTGATAAATGTAAAAATTTTCCTTGAAATTTTGAAATATACAATAATTGTTTTTACTTTTGAAAGTATTATATTATTTATTTCTTTACCTTAATTTCTATAAAAACTTAAATGATTTTTGATGATGTGGCAGGGGTAAAATTTTAAATACCAAAAATATCCTCTGGAATGTCTATAAAAAAGTCACAAAATTCTTTCTAAGTCACAAAAATCATGTATCTCTCATCACCTCACCTTAAGATAAAAAATAATCGTATTTTACTATTTTTAATATTTATATGATTGTCTTATCTACAAATTTTATAACTTCCGTCTGTAATTTTATATTTTTTAATTTCTATAATGGAGCTGAGTAATTAATCTACAAAAAATTTAATAAATTTTATTACAAAAACTCACAACAATACTAACTATATTTAAAAAAGTTAGTTTTATCCTCCATTTGAATTAAATTATTATTTATTAAATATATTGAGTATATATTTTATTTTATATTTTTTATTCGTCTCGGCGAAAGGAATAAAAAATCATAAAAATTTAGACTAAAATTGAACAAATTAAGGGTCAAGACTCTAGAAGATGAGGTAAATTTTAATTAAGACTAATTATGTCAATTTTGTCCCATGTCCGAGTTTAATAACTGGTATATGTAGGTCTTAAAAACAGTAAAAAATACGAATCAAATTTTAAAAAATTCAAAAAGTGTAAAAATAATCTAAAAACAGGATTTGTTTTGACTTATTTTTTCTTTTTTAACAATTTTGTTTAAGTTTTTATACATAATTTTATACTTTTGAATTTGGCCGGACATATTTTGCGGAAAAATATGTCCTAATAGAAAAATTTTAAGTGTAGGAGTCGCTAATTTTTCGCAATGAATTAATAATGTATAATACACGTAAATAATAAAATTAATCAAATGGATAAATTCAAAAAATATTAATATATAATATATAAATAAAATTACATAAAATTAACCAAAATTAAGTTTAAAGTTTTGATAAACAAATAAACATTATATTTAAATTAAGTTACATTAATTATTTTTAACAAACTCATGAGAATTATTTTTTGATATAATAATTAAGATGTATATGTGCTTTCTATTAGATAAAATACATATATAGGACAAAAAAATAACAATTAAGAACAATATTTTTTTGTAAAATTAAATAATTATTACTAAAAATTAAGATGCATAAGTAATTTTATTATTTGACTAATGTAATTTAAATTTAATTTGATTCATCATTTAAAACTCGAATAAGAAAAAGGAATTGAAACATTAATAAAAAAGAATAAATTAAATTAAAAGTCAAAATAATTATTTTATGAAATAGACTAAAATGTATAAGTGCTTTCGTTTTGTAAAATATACATAAAAAATATAAATATAACAAGATACATTAAGTGGTCAATATACTTTTTGTTAAAAAAAAGTTGTCAAAATATAAGATACTTATTTATTTGCACAAACTTGATAAAAAAATAATGAGGGCATTTTGATCTTTTAATTATCAAAACTAATGGTGTTTGTAGGAAGTCAACAGTAGGGGGAAATGGTATAATAGTTTCAAAAGCAGAAGAGATGAGGGCATTTTTTAAAATCTTAGGAGGGGTCACTGCATTTTACCCATAAAAATTATTCACTCGTGGAGTACCGGTACATAATATATTAATATTATTTTTAGTTATATATTTATTTAAGACTCAATAATAAATGAATGGATTTTAGATAAATTTACAACAAAAAATGGTATTGGAACATCTCCAATACTGCTAGTTATTTTGCTTCGTAAAAGTAAAAAAAAAAAAAAAAAAAAAAAAAAAATATATATATATATATATATATATATATATATAATTTTTACTTTGTCTAAGCTTATGTATGTGCTCCAGTGTTATTATGTATTTTGCCTAGTTATATTATATGAAAAGACAACTCATCATATTTAATGAAATACTTTATGATGTGTCACTTTATAATCGGTTAAAGGAATTTACGTAGACTCCAATGACTAACTAAATATAACTAGTCAAAATACAAATAAATAAATAAAATGCATAGTCATTTGGACTTGCAAAAAGTATGTTTGACTAGGTATTTTGCCAACTATATCTCAAGTAGAGAATCCGTTTGAGATGCTTACCACTCCAAAACTACTAAATATTTACTGTATGAAAAAATATGAGAATAATATTTGAATTCTAGAAAAAATACTTTCATTATACATAAAAATCAATACAGAAATCACAAACAGTTATAAATAATGAGGTGATCCACGTAGTAAAATGTAAAACAAAATCATAGCGGATGCAATACTGAATTGAGTCATGCGGAATCATAGTTTTCAAACAAATTCGCCATCTCAGTGTGGATAATGGAGGTCGCACTAACGTCAGTCACCTAGGATAAAATAGTTACTAAGTAAAAGGAACATTGATCGTCGATTGTCGATTGAATGGAGCTGTGTCCGTCTCTCTTTCAAGAACACGAAAAGATTGGATTGAGAGAGTGTAGACGAAATTTTAGTGTGTGGATATGAGGGGGTGATCTGGTTATGTAAAAACTCCCGAGACCTTTGACATGTTAAACTCCCGAGACTTTTGAGTTACTTGACATGAATAACTTACGTGAATGAGAGACCTTCTGGTTATACCTCGTGAGACTGTCCTAAATTCATCACCAAACTATTGAAATTTCCAACATTTACTCCATAAGCTCACCTCTCAAAATGAGTGATTTGTATGGAGTATAGACATCTGATTGATGACAGACTAGAAATTCATAGGGTCAAGAAATAGCTTTACAAATGCATCTCATTTCTTAATGCTTTCATTTTTGTTGAAACTTCAAACAATCTTTCTTCTTCTCTACCTCATAGCCACCCTCCCTTTTCGCGCACGCTTCTGTTCTTCTCTAGCTAGCCCTAGTGTTTGCCAATTCGGATCCATTTCTAGGCATTGAAAAATAATAATTGACAGATAACCAAAGTTTGGTATAAAGTGTCAAAGAGGACGATGTTTGACAATGTATGAAGTAACAAAAGAAGGATAAATATTAGTCATTTTACGGTATTGAATCGAAGGATAATGGTAACTTTTTATGCATTGGTTTAAGAGAAAATGTTCGATCATCTTGGGTCGAATTGTAAACAAAGATATCATGCACGGTGATTTTAAAGTTTCGAGAGTGAGACGGGAGAAAATTTGCACACAACATGATAGGAGGTTGTGATATGGGTTTAGGTATTCAACTAAAAATCATATTACGTAGCTCACCTAAAAAGGTTAGTCAAGTAGGTGAAAACTGAGTTTATGAGTTGTATTTAACTACTGAGGATCACTTGATATAGACTTTCATTGTAGGATGAGATTCAAACTTCCACTTTTATTGCCTTGTGTTTTCGCCGGAAGTGAGTTGTAGAATCGCTCACACAGAGTAGTAACTAAAGTCATTTTAGTCTTTTCATGTGTCTTTCTTTTCAAGATGGGCACACAAATCTACATTTTATAGACTCTCTCCCAAGAGAATGATCTTGAAATTTTGTCGACGGATTGCTCTAAAACCACCTTTGACAATTGCAAGAGCTTCCGTAAAGCCTAGCCTAGAAAATGAAAAATAGATTTACCTCTTTACTTGAGAAAGGATTTGGTCTCGATAAATCACTTGTGCATTTCTATTTTGAGATTGAAATGACAAGTAATGCAATTAATCATTACATATTGAGAATATTTATGCCATGATTTGTTTTATGGGTAGATATAGTGATCTGAACTGTTTGTTGCTCTTTTCATCACTGCATTAGCTTTCAGCTTGTGAAATCTTGAGTGTATGCAGGTTTGAGTTCCCATGTTTGTAAATCACATATTTATAGTGTTCATAGGGAATCATCTTTGAACACTTTCACGAGATTTCACCCATCCAATCAGAGCCGCCGAGAGATTTAAAAGGCTTGTTACACTTATTAAGTGTGATTGTGCATCCTACGATAGTGGATGTTAGTGTAGTTGTTCTATCTAGTTTTTTAATTATTCTTTGGTCGAGGGCTAGCAAAAGTGTAAGTTTGGGGGGGGGGGGGGGGGGGGGTAGATGTGTACATTGACACCCTCTAGTTTACAGTTGTGTAGTTTTTTTATAGTTTACTTGGAGTTTGATACTTATATTGTGTGTTTCAAGATGTGGTGGCTATTTGTTGGATCAGGACTAAGAGCAGCAAGATGCAAAATTGGACCAAAGGGTTTTGTCTAACCAGAGATCCGAACTAGGCCTCTGGACAAAGGGTGTTGTCTAGCAATAGATTTGATTCAGGCGTCCAAATGTTTAGATGCCTAGTTGTTCAATCTCCTTGTCCCTTTTTGCAGCCACGCATCTGGACACTTCCCATCAATTGTCTCAACGATTTTACTAGTGCTTTGCCTAATCTCATCACCCCAGTATTCGGAGCATGTTTGTTCTGTCCAGACATATATTTGTGTTTCAGACTCCGAATTTAATTTTTAGGCATTTTAAGAGAACGAGAGTATAAATAGAAATGCTTATTTTACTTTTAGATTATCTTGAGTTTTTGGAATCAAGAGGGAGGCCGGTGATCTCTCAAAGAACGCAATTAAGTCCAATCGATTTGATATTCACTATTATGATCTCTTCACCATCCATGGCCGGAGATCTCCCAAAGAACACAAAGAAGTCCAATCGGTTTGATCTTCACAACAACAATCTCTTTACCATCCATGACTAGCTAAAACTCCAAGTCTAGGGTTAGCTGAAATTCTACTCTGAGTAACACTTTTTACAATCTAATTTATGGTTCTCGGTTTGAATTGTGATTGTATGATTATTTTTCAAGAAATAATTTATTTATAAAATTGTTTCCTTATCTTCCTTATCTATTTTACGTGTTTGTTTTTCGGATCTCAACCCTACTCATACAATGGTGTTGATTGGATTATGATAATTGGTTGAGATGTGGTTCTGTAAGACACGTCGTGTCATTAGATAATTTGTGCCTTAGAGACTGATCGTGCTAAAAAGATAATTCGTGCTTTGTGGTGATCATCCATGTCAATCGATGAATCAAAACATATTTAGGTGATATTTAAGGGATTGGCAAACTGTAACGCCCCGCTTCTCGGCAACGTTAAATAAATCTTTTTATTCCATTACTTTGAATTAAATATAATGAAAATATAACTTCGTAAATGTAAATTCCATACTAAAACATTGTTTGCAAGAATTTGACAAAAATTACTAAAATACCCATTCTGGGTTTACATTATGAATTAAAAATAATATAATAAAGCTTCTAAGAGTAAAATTCACATGTGTTGTCATGGTCTTCAGCTTCGAAGCCCGATTCTTTCAACTCGGGTTGCTTCTCTTCCTGCACTTCTTCATCTGACATTAATGCCAGGGGCAGAGAAATTGCTCCATGAGTACAGAATACTCAGGGAAAAACGTACCTGAAACACTAACTCAAGAAACATGCAATTTAACAGATATAATAATCACATTAAATAACAGAGAATAAAGTAGCGAAAATAAACACATAGGTTCGTTTTGAATTTTTTATTTAAGTTTCTAGGATTCACCTCCTCGGAAGTCCAACCTTAGCCTCTTAAACACTAGCATAGGCAATCAGTTGATATTGACCAGTTCTTACCTACCAAGGGCCCGTAGTCTAAGGTTATGTACCCGACTGAATACCGACCCGGCAAGACAAAGACCTTCTACCGTCCACTCAGGTCTATACCTACTTCACCCTATCTAGATCCTTTGCAATGTGACTTCACCAGGCCCAGTCACCCCGAACTTAGCCGCTTCCCCTTATCGGCTCAAGAACGCACAAGATACTGGCCGCCACTCCCTCGGGGCTGGAGTTGCCATCGCAGACGTCCTGAAGTCACCTCCAACCGTCTCCAACTCCTCCTAGTTGGGGCCCTTATAATCAAATCAGAATCAACTTGGCATAATTACGCCATAAACACACGAGTCAAATTCGAATCAAAATGCCACCATGGGCTAGCCTTTTTTTTACTCTTTCCTTTAACGTTCCTCACTGTCTCTACATATTATCCGAATACAATGCACGCTCTGACATCCTCTGCTTCCATGTCACAAGCGGCATCCGGTCCAGTGTCCCTAACGTATGACTCTAGATCTTCCCACATTCAAATGCACTAAGTTCTGAAAATAAAATCGGCAACATAATAGCTATAATATGAATTAACCAGAATCCCATCATGAGCTCATCACGTCATAAATTCTATAAAAATAACTTTTAAAATCTCAACAACATTGCTAAAATTCTTTAAACAATAAAATAACTAAACAAAATATAGTCAGGTTGGTATTCTTGCTCACACGAGATCCCATGGAAATTCGTGGACATCATAACATATTAAAAAGTGTATACATGTGCAAGTGTTATATAATTTGGATAATTTAATCATTTGGGTCGTGACCCGATAAAAAGAAAAATACAATTTTTCTATAAAATAAAACGTAATATCTACAAATTGTACAAAACTAGAGTTGCAAGGTATGTGTTTCTACCTCTATGCGATTCCGGCAATAAAACGACAGTCAAATGGTGGATTCCGGCCTTCCACGACTACGGCAGTGCGTCTCCTCTCTCTAAACTCCAATGTCTCTCTCCCTCTATGCCTCTCTATTATTGGTAAAAATAATGGCGTGAGAGGAAGTAACGCCCCGACTTTTCGGTACGTTATTTAAACTATTTTTAAAATTATTTGTTAAAAGTGAACATCTAAAAGAAATAACATAATTTTTTTTACTAATAAACAAACTGCAGCGAAAATACATTTGAAATAACATAAATACCCTTTCGGATTTACATAAAAGACAAAATTAGAAAACTCAGAGCTTCTAACAGTGCCACCACCCGATCCTGTTGTACTCTCCCTATCTGCATCGTCTGACTTCTCCATCGGCTCTTCTAAATCTGGCATGAAACGCCAGAGGCAGAGAAATTGCTCCAATGAGTAATGAAACTCAGTAGGAAAATATACCCGAAAAATCGAACCCAAAGGTACAACAGTATATATAGAATAATTAAACAAGAGTAGTAGCTGAAATATTACGCGCAATAACGAACATGTAGATACATTATGAATTTATTATTATTATTTTTAATGGAACGACGTCTTGGGAATCAAACCCACAACAACTCGGCTCGACGGCCAATGAGAGAATCTAACCCAACTTGAGAATCTAACTTGAAAACATAAACCTTGTACCGTTCGACGAGTTAAGACCGTCCAGCACACCAAGTACAGTTCAACGTGTCAAGACCGTCCAGTACTCCGATTGGTACAGTACAACGCATCACAACCATCTAGCACACCGAGTACAGTACAACGCATCTAGACCGTCCAGTACACAAAGTACAGTTCCAACGCATCTAGACCGTTCAGCATCTCGAGCACAGTACAACGTATTATGATCGTCCAACACCTCGACCGACATACACAAGAGACTTGTTGGCATCCCAAACAATCCCAAGGTTATACAACCAAACACCATTCAATTTTTATTTCCAATATCCTTATCTGTCTCTACAAGTCACCACATATTACCGACAAATATCTAATGTCCCTATGTTCAATCTATATTTTCTCTTAAAGTTCAATTGTGTCAAATCTACGGAAATTCAGGCAGCATAACGGCTATAAACTAAACATCTAGCAACGTGACTACTACTTTATTAGATTCTCCAACAACAACATGACAGTTATTCCCCCTTGTGAAAGTTTCTGAGCTTGTATATACAGCACACATGTATACGTTTATCTAACCGATTAAATCTGGTTTTGATATCTCATATAGAAATTATAACACACAATTTTTAACAATACCCATGTTAAGTTCAAATCATCACCAACATGTTAAATTAGATAAGAAAATAACAGCACCTTGTAAAGAAAAAGAACAAATTAATTTTCTTAGTCAAGACATCCAAACCAGCTATTATTTTTTTATTGGACTATATATAAGTGTGCACTTACGTAGTTAATCCCAAAAAGTATGATTCATATAACTACATCAAGGATTAAAAATTTAAGAACACATAATTAGAAAATGGAATTTGGGTTTAGATAATCCATTTTTAACTCCAATTGAGATACCATACGATAGCCGACCACCAGATCTTAAGTAAGACCATTTTTCAACTAGTACTATAAATTGCTAATACTTGAAAATTCATTAGCAAACTAGAGACCTTCCAACAAAAATTGATCAATTGAGTTCACCTTTAGCTAGTAGTAACCCAACAATAATACAAATAAAATAAAAGATCAAACTAGAAGTTAAAGCGGTAATTATGTTAAAATAAATACCAAATTGGAACACAAAATAAAATTGCTCGACTTGTTTAAAATTTGTAAAACAGAGAGAAATTAGTAAAAAGGCTGCCCGAAATGAGGAAATAACTTGATTTGATTATGGTGAGATAAGTGATACAACAAATTTGTGAGTGGTGTAACAAACACAATAGAATAACACATGGGAAAAACATTGCCACATGCAAAGCCGAACATTTCAAACCTCATAGCATAAAACACGAACAATTGTTTTATGAGTTTCTTGTTTCAAAATCAGGAACCCTACATACCTAAATCATGTGATTTGAACTGAAATTATAGCAATTAAAAGCAGAAACACATCACCTAAGGGTTGGAAGGTATAAATCCCTACCTCTATTGCGAAATTAACCGAAGATTGAAAACAATCGATGGAATTCCAGCAGAACCTCCTTCTCACGGACCTCTCTTTCCTTCACTGTTCAACTACTCCTCGCCAAGACCTCTCTTCCATATTTGATGCAGGAATACGTGTGAAAACCCAGTAGAGAAGTTGGATTTTTTTTTTCTTTTTTTTTTCTTCTTATAGCACTAGGTAACATTCCCCATAATTTTACCCATAAAAACTCATCAAGGATCCCATAACTCCCACATTCACTCACCATTTAACCTCATCAAAAACCATAAAAAAAAAAAGGATTACAAAAGATTCCCACGGTTATGAAAACAAAGAGGAATGAGGGAAAATTTATTCAGTGTTTCTTGCCCCTTATTAATACCTATACATACAAATCTCAACCGTCGATCGAACAATAAATGCTAAGTGACTAAATTAACCAAAATAGTTTTAAATTTTATTAAAACTTTATTCTTAATACATTATAAATGTTACACAAACTCTAACGATATTCGGTAGATTAGAACAGTGGCCATAGATTATTTTACACGTTGTTACAAAGGGGAGAATAGAATCAAAACCCTAGATTATTCTCTCTCTTGAAATTCCAAATCACGACTTTTAGTTTTTTTCTCCATTTATAGAAAAGAAACCAAAAATAATCTTTTCTTTTTCTCAAATTAATTTAAGTTAACATAACTCAGCCATTTAATCATCGTAGATCGACAGCTGGACTTAGCTCTATTCTCTTGAATATATAATAGTATAATACATCTTAATTATTATTTTTGATACGATAAATCAATGATCACGTAGGTTTGGAGTAGGGAAAATCCTATCTTTTTATAATTTTAAGCATCATGTCTTTTTGTGATGGAAAAAAACAAGAAGGAGATAAAAGAAAAAGAAAAAGTATACTCTAACTTATACTATGAATATGGCCCAATTAATTTTTTAAGATGACTTACAAATTTAATAACGGTAGAAATAAATGCTCGGAAGGAAGAACAACGATCATTGACCAAGGATTAAATAAAAAAGGGAGAAGACTACTTCGTGGGTGTTTGGGAGATTTTTTTAATGAATTCTAAATCTTTAATTTTAATTTTAATTCTGGTCTAATATTGAAACATATATAAGATAAATACATACATACATAATACATTTATGTATCTAAAAAAAATCCTCTAAATATAAATAAATATTGAATGTTTATAACATTCCTTATACTTTTTTTTTTAATTTACATTTAAGTTTATGTTTTCATGTAATCCATTTACGTATATTGTTCATATTGTTAAGAGTAATATAATCAAATGATCACTCATAATTTAATAATTCAATTATATTTTTATACGCTATACTGCTCCGTAATTTATTTTTACACTAACAAATAATTTCATAAATCGAATTTTACATAATTTACAACCTATAATTTGCGATACAGAGTTGATCAAAATAGTCCCTTGCAAAAACGCGTAGGACGTGGTGGAGGTGTTGGACAGCTGGTTGGCCAGCGTAGGTTTGATCTAAGAGCTCGTAGTTTTCTTTTGGTAAAAAAAACCAACAAGAAAACAAGGAGAAAGAAAAAGTATACTCTAGATTGTAGAGGTGATACAAAAATTTGACAACAATTGACCAGAATATTCGGTTCGTAGTTGGTCTATAAATTTGCTCGGTTGGTTTTGTTTTTAAAAAAAAAAAAAAAAATTTTTGGTTCGGTATCGATTTTTACTGAATATTTTTGGAAAGAACCGATTTAAAATATCGAACCGATCTAAACCGAATTGAATCAGAACATGTAAAAAACTAAATCGATTTGGAAGTAATTCTGCAGTCCCAATCCGAAATTTCAAAAAAAAAAAAAAATAGACTGAATAACCTGAGTCGATTAGCCCAAATCGAAATCTCCGAAAAAATCAACCGGATCAAAGCATCCCGAACCGATTTTGAAGTGATTCCGAAATCTTAATCCAAAATCCAAAAAAAAAAAGGATCAGACCGAAACACCACGAATTGATTTTAATTTACCTACAAATTTGGTTAGGAACAAACATCATTTCTTTCATCCCAAACTGATCAATTTGATCTGTCATAACTAGAAAAACCTACCAAACTAAACCAATTTCACCGCTGCTAGATTGCACTGTGACTAATTTGGCGTGTAAATAAGAACTCCCATAATAACGGCGATGGGATTGTTTAATCAAACTAATGCCCTACCCACTACGACACCTAATATTACTACTAATTTCGTATAGTGTGTAACAGCGGTCAGTTTCTCTATACTTTTGCCCCTCTCTCTCTACCCCCCTCTCTCATCTTCTTTTTCTTCTTCTACTCTGGAACCCCTAGGTTCTTTGCCTCTTCTTGTCTCTTTAGATTTTGAGCTTATTCAAAGTTGACATTTCAGTTTCGTTGAGCTACGGTTGTGTAAAGGAAATGGCTTGAGTCGGAGTTTCTTCAATTCAATCTCTTCATATATCCGTTTCGAGGTAATTTATCTGCTCAATTTACTTGGCCTTTTACTCTCGTCCATTCCTAATATTCAGTTCACACGCTTTAGAGATTAAACTAGTTCGTTTGGTGGATCTGGAAGCTCCGATCATTTTGAAACGTAAGAGAATTCTGCTCTTTTTATGCATAGGTTTTTTTTTTGGTCAACTTTTGATGTTTGAGCTGATTCATTTGGATTTAGGTGTTAAATTGACTATTTAAGAGCCGCAGATCTTCTGTTATTTGTAGCTAGAGTTGAGCTCGAACATCGATTGCTTCGTCTGATGTTGTTTATGTCTTACTGATTGAATTTTTGAATGGATTTCGGAATATTCCGGTTTTTTACACACGTGTATGCCGATAAACACGCATCATCGTACATAGAGTTAGCAATTGAAATACTTGTATTTGGTTATCTGGTTCAACAAAGAACAAAAAATGATTTCTGGGCTCAATTTTCAGGGAATTCTCATCATATTCTCCTCCAATGAGTAGCACGGATAAATATTGCTGGTTCTCAATCTTTGGATTTCTCTTATTAGCCTCTGTGCTGCATTTAGTCTCAGCTGCGGATTATTTTCCAGCTGATAGATTTTTCCTAAACTGTGGGGCTGCTTCGGAAACTACTGATACCGATGGTCGTTCATGGACGTCAGATATTGGGTCAAAATTTTTATCTGCAGTTGGAAATTCATCAACTTCTACTGCTGCAACCCAAGACCCTTCTGTTCCTGAAGTCCCTTACATGACAGCTCGAATTTTCCGATCTCAGTATACATACAGTTTTCCTGTAGCTTCTGGTCGTCATTTTGTCCGTCTGTACTTTTATCCTGCTTCTTATTCAGGGCTAAATGTGTCAAACGCCTTCTTTTCAGTTAGTGCTGGGTCATATACCCTACTCAAGAACTTCAGTGCCTCCCTAACAACTCAAGCCCTAAACTATGCTTTTATCGAGAAAGAGTATTCCGTCAATGTTCCCAATCAAACCTTGAACATAACATTTCAACCTTCCTCTGAAACTCCAAATTCCTTTGCATTTGTGAACGGGATCGAGATAGTATCTATGCCTGATATTTATAATACTGCTGATGGGACTACCACGATCATTGGGCAAACTGTGCCATTCTACATAGACAATAGTACAGCTCTTGAAAATGTTTTCCGGCTGAACGTGGGCGGAAACGACATTTCTCCCTCCGCTGATACGGGCTTGCTTAGGTCCTGGAATGATGATTCTCCGTACATCTTTGGGGCAGCGTTTGGGGTTCCAATAACCACGAGTCCAAACATGACAATTGCGTATCCTTCCAACATGCCCACCTACATCGCACCAGTTGATGTCTACGCCACTGCCAGATCAATGGGTCCAGACCTCTACAACCAGAATTATAATCTAACTTGGATCTTCACGGTCGACTCAGGATTTTATTACCTTGTTAGACTGCATTTCTGCGAGGTTAACCAAAATATCATGAAGATTAACCAAAGGGTGTTTGATATCTTCCTCAGTAACCAAACTGCACAGAGTGGGGCAGATGTGATTGCCTGGGCACAGCACAATGGAGTTACAGTTTATCATGATTTCGTGGTCCCTGTTCTCAATGGGGACCCACAGCAAGATCTTTGGCTTGCTCTTCATCCAGACATTGCTGCGAAGCCCCAGTACTATGATGCGATCTTAAATGGAGTGGAGATCTTCAAAGTAAATGATACTTCTGGAAATCTTGGAGGTCCTAATCCAGTCCCAGCTCCAAAACAAAACGTAATAGACCCATCATTGGCTAATCCACATTCTGGTTCATGGAAGAATCAAAAGGCAGTCATTGGTGGAAGCATTGGTGGTGGCATTGCTACATTGCTTGTTGCTGGTTTAATTGTTTGTGCTGTCGCTCGCCGTCGGAAGCAGGGGAAGAAGTACTCAAGTCCAAGTGATGGGCCATCTGGGTGGCTCCCGCTTTCTTTATACGGACATTCACACTCTGCAGGCTCCGCAAAGACTAATACCACAGGAAGCTACACGTCCTCCCTCCCTTCAAATCTTTGCCGCCACTTTTCATTTGCTGAAATCAAGTCTGCTACCAACAATTTTGATGAAGCTCTACTCCTTGGGGTGGGAGGTTTTGGCAAAGTTTACAAGGGAGAAATTGATGGTGGAACAACTAAGGTTGCGATTAAGCGAGGGAACCCCCTCTCTGAGCAAGGTGTGCATGAATTTCAAACAGAGATAGAAATGCTGTCAAAGCTTCGACATCGTCACCTTGTTTCACTGATTGGCTATTGCGAAGAGAATTGTGAAATGATCCTTGTATATGATTACATGGCTCATGGAACCCTACGGGAGCATTTATACAAGGCTAATAATCCTCCGTTGCCATGGAAGCAGAGACTTGAGATATGCATTGGAGCTGCTCGCGGGTTACACTATCTACATACCGGTGCCAAGCACACTATTATACACCGTGATGTTAAGACAACAAACATCCTTCTAGATGAGAAATGGGTCGCAAAGGTTTCTGATTTTGGCTTGTCAAAAACAGGTCCTACATTGGATCACACTCATGTTAGCACAGTTGTAAAGGGTAGTTTTGGATACTTGGATCCGGAGTATTTCAGGAGGCAGCAGCTGACCGACAAATCTGATGTTTATTCGTTTGGAGTAGTACTGTTTGAGATACTGTGTGCTAGGCCTGCTTTGAACCCAACACTACCAAAGGAGCAAGTGAGTTTGGCAGAGTGGGCTTCACATTGCCAGAAGAAGGGTATTCTTGATCAGATTATTGATCCATATCTGAAGGGAAAGATTGCACCTGAGTGTTTAAAAAAGATTGCAGAGACAGCAATGAAGTGTGTGGGGGATCAGGGAATTGAGAGGCCATCAATGGGTGATGTGCTGTGGAACCTTGAGTTTGCTCTACAGTTGCAGGAGAGTGCAGAGCAAAATGGAAATGGATTCGGTGGAATGGAAATCGAAGAGGGTTCTGATGTATCCGCTTTTGAAGGGAAGAAGGATCCAAACGTGTCTCCTGGTTTTGATGGCAATGTCACGGATTCAAAAAGCAGCGGGATGTCGATGAGCATAGGTGGCCGGAGTCTAGCCAGTGACGATTCTGATGGGTTGACACCAAGTGCCGTGTTTTCACAGATTATGAACCCTAAAGGACGTTGAGATCAAACTCATGGGATTTGCTGCTGGAGGCTGATTTTCATTGAAGCAACTTGCTTTCTAGTGTTGGTTCACAACCGACTAAGTTTATTTTTTATTCGTTTATGTAATGATCAAATCCGTAGTACTCCTTTAAGTTGCATCCAGATATAAAGTGTTGAAATGAGTTGTTTTACTTAAGTACCATGATTTGAAATATATTCGTCTGCCTTTTGTATTAATAGTGCCTTTTGTCTGTTACATCGCTGTATGTATGTGAGTAATTGCTTTTGCTTTTACTTGCCTGATACATGGGTGCAGCGAGCCCATCCGACCGTCTATTTCGGTAATAGACGGTTTAAATTCAAATCAGTATTTATTTGTCAAAATAATTATAAATATTCATTTGAATCTGAATCATCTGTTGTCGAAATGAAAGGCTAGATGAGCTCACTACACTTATGTAGTGAATCCCTTACTACATGCCCCGTCTCCATGTCACATGTCAAACAGTAATTAAACGGAGCTAATAACAATATTTACATTGCATGTTTTAAACGGATTTGGGGAGCTACAATGCACTTTCTTGTAGTGCGGATAAAACGACATAGTTTTGTCCGCTTTATCTTCAAAATTATATTATTTTAATCTCCATGTATTTTGATAACAATTCACATGATAAGATAAAACGATATAGTTTTGAGAACAAAATGAATGAAACTATTTTGTTTGGTTTGCACTATACACGTGTTATATGAGTGCATTAGAGCCTCCGTGAATCCATTTTAATCCTTTAAATTAAGTTGTATGAACCAAGTCCTAATTAATTAACTCTCGTTCACGCAAGAGATCATATTTAGAATGCCCTTGGAATTTAATTTTGTTCACACTCAGGTGAATATTATCTTTACTTTCGTTCGTTGAGAGAGATTGAGTTTGATCATATTCTTACCAAAAAAGTGTATGACATACGTGGGACCAAGGACAGAACCAGGAATTTAATTTATCCCGAACTAAAAATAAACTGGGTTAAAATATATATTAAACCGCAAATAATAGAGCGGACTAAAATTACTTAGGCTAAAACTTTATATGTAAAAACAAAAACAAAAATTTCACCTGCAATATAGTCCACTCTAAAGCCTTTGTACTTCTGCCCTTGTGTGGGACCTACGCTCTCTCAACGAATGAGAGTAAAAATAATATTCACTTTTTTTTAAATGAAGGTGAACGAAATTACACTCATGCCTTTATTGAAGTGTTCTTAAAATAAAAAAAAAAACAAGAGAGAATTGTAGTTCACTTTCGTTCAAGCAAAAAGGCGATATTTAGAGGTGAATGCATTTTATCCTATTTTAGAATTACATAATATCGAAGGATTGTTATTTAATTATGTTTCACAAAAATCTAGTGGTAGGTATTATGTAAATAAAAAGACGTTAAATTTTTTCTGAAATTGGTGTGGTGGCGGTTGAGTGGAGTTATATGGGGTACTTCCATTGTAAGGGTTTTCTTTTGTACTATAAAAATGAAAATTGGAAACTGTGTATGAGCTGTTTCTAGCTTGGTGTGTGTATATATATATATATATATATATATATATATATATATATATATATATATATATATATATATATATATATATAGGGGATGGCTCCATAGACCAATACTTTTTTAGACCAATATTAGATCAACGGCTAAACTCTTGATTTTTGATTAAATCTTAATGATCCGAACCGTTCAATATGTTTAAAACATGTTTTTAAGGGTACTCGTGAGAAATCAGCTCAAAATATTAACAGAAAGGGCTTGATCTAAACATTGGTTCAAAATACTGACAGGAACTATTTTATAAATCACTATTTGGATCAAGCTCTTTCCGGTAATATTTTGAGCTAATTTCTCGCGGGTACCCTTAAAAATATGTTTTAAACACATTGAACGGTTCGGATCATTAAAATTTAATCGGGAATCAAGAGATTAGACATTGGTCTAATATTGGTCTAAAAAAATGTTGGTCTCTTTAGCCTTTCCCATATATATATATATAAAACTCCAAAGTCTACACCGTAGTGAACCATTTGTTGTATAAGGCATCTCCAACTCACCATCTATTGTTTTATTTTGTCTTCTATTTCTTTATTTCAAAAGAAATTATTGCTCAAACTCCGTTAAATACTTATAATTATGGGTAAATTTTATTAACAACGCTTTTGGGGATTGTCTTCTGTTTAATTAATAACTTTTCATTTTCAGAAGTTTGTATATTCATATTACTTAGCCCATATATTAGTTAGTTACGATGAAAGCTTCGGATGTACATGAAAAAAAATATTATTTTTTCAATATATTATAAGTTTTTAATAGATACTAATAAAAATAGGAGATCATTTCAAAAGCATTCATTGGGTAATCAATTATCAAGACAAGATCAAATAGGATTTGTCTTTTAAATCAAGTTATTGTGAAGTCAATGACGGTATCTCAAAAATAAAAATAAAAATCCTTAAAAATTGAATCGGTAATTCATATAAAAAACAAAAGGGTTCAAACTTAAAATACGAATCAAGCGGAGTAGGCAATAGGGTTCTTTTAAAAATCATAACCCACATAATATGTCATCATATTTAGCTGTTCAAAGTTTTATCTTGGAGATTAACCTATGCAATGAGTTTGAATTTAACTATTTTTTGTTTAAAATGTTCGATATTATTTCATATTTCATAAATTTTTGTATAGTTTTCCATTTGATATTTTTGCATTTGAGCATTTATCTTGAAGAGATCAATTTACAACGTTAAAAAATCATGAATCAAAATTGAAAAAAAAATACACAAAAAACAAACAGTAAAAAAAAATCCTTAAATTTTTTTTTTCATCAAATGAAGTTAGACCAAAAAAGATTGCATTAAGTTTGTATTATTTTTATAACCTGATAACTGTTTGGACCAATTCTTACATTGAATAGTTCTTTACTCTCTATTGGCGGCAGCTAAGTGATCTCAAAAGAAAAAACGATGCCTT
Source organism: Arctostaphylos glauca (assembly GCA_019985065.2). NCBI lineage: Eukaryota > Viridiplantae > Streptophyta > Magnoliopsida > Ericales > Ericaceae > Arctostaphylos > Arctostaphylos glauca. The sequence goes on from JAHSPW020000007.1 coordinate 16,728,789, forward strand.
AAAACATAATCTTGTTTTCTCCGGTCAATATGTGAAATAACAACTTGGTCGATATTTTGCGAAACGAAAGGAAAATTAGTCCATCCGGATAAAAAAATATATCATCCGAACGGTGCGCTGTGTGAACAAATATGATATTAGATTTGAGACTTTTTGGTAAATATATTTCAGTATTAAGATTGACTTAAAAATTTTATCCTATGGACTATGGTTATGAACATTCCTCCGTACGGTATGTTATGCGTCTAGTCTAATATGCATTTTCGTAAAACCAATTAAAAAAAGATTCTTAAAAGTTTAATAGGAGATTTGAAAAAATCTAGCATACTTCACAGCTTACTCTATGATGTATTTTATCATCATCAATTGATCCATTATCAAGTTTATCATACTCGTTTTTTCATGATCCAATCAAGACTATACCCAAATTTATAAGCCATCCATACATTTATTCTATAAGTTTTTACCATAAATTAAGGGGCATTATAACAATTGATTATGAACAAAACTAGTACATGATCATAACCAATTGATACCATTTTCATCACTAATCAGTAGTCATTAAATCATCTCCTATATCCATCCATCTGCAAGTTTTACAGCAATGAATTGATGGCAAGGCCAAGTGAGAAGTCACTACGCTAACACGCTTCCGATGAATGAATTTAAGAAAATGTTGAGATCTATTTCATAGAGGGAATAACAACACCATAAGATACAGAATAAAACCATCACCCAGGTCAATATCGACAATAAATATTACCCAGGGGACACACAACAATCTCATAGTATGAGAGAATCTCTTTAAGATTTCATGTTTCTACTTTCTCATCACTTGTAGAAGTCAAAATCAGTATCTGGCTTCTTAACGTTGGTCCTGTAACCCTTCTCAAAGTCCTTCGGAAGTATCACGTAACGGTTCTTCCGGACAGCGTGCATTCCTGCTTCTTGACATATAGCTGTTATCTGCAGACATCACCAACATTAAAAAAAAAAAAAAGGAAATGCGGAACGCTTTAGATTACTAAGTTGATAAAAGAGAACTTGGCACACAAGAAGCAACAGTTCTAGTATGACGAAAAAAAAATGACTTCCTTGGAACTTGAGCTAAAAAGGTAAGGAAAATTGGAAAGCACATATGACGTAGTTGAGGCTATTGATAGGTTGAATTATAAGATACTCCACACAAAATTGTGTGACAGATATATGACAAGATAAATTACAAGGCCGAAATCTGTAGAAACTATTATCTTCTCATTTTATCTGATTTAAATTTGTTTCCTCAGGTAAGTTGACAAGCAAATCCAAGACTCCAGTCGACGGACACATGGACTGACATGTTACTACGCATGCTAACATCAAAGAACACTGCAGCGAAAACACAAGTACATGTATTCATCATTCACAGCATAACAGGAGTATATAGCAGGTCATAATTAACAGAAAAAGGAAAGCGAAATTACAAAACCATATCAAGGTCCTTTTTACCAAAAGTAACAGCAGATTTATACGGTAGCAATCAACTAACCTCAGCAGCACTTATTTTATCAGGTCGAGACACATAGTCCTCCAAGTCAACCTCATCACCCAAGTTCATCTTAGCAGTGCAAACCTATTTAGGAAAAACCAACATTCAATCTCTAGTTAATAGCAATTTATCTCCCGATCCTTCAGGGAAGAGAGAGAGAGAGGGGGGGGGGGGGGGGGGGGATTCCACACAATTGGGAAGACAAACTACAAATCAAGCAAAGTAGGTTGTGGTTCTATTTTACAGCTCTCGAATTAGAACAAACTTTTAGATGCTTTACTTTAATGCGTATGACAAGCCTCTTTTGTCGAAACAAAACTGACCTGAAAGACAAGCCTCTTTTGTCGTCTATCGGGCAAAGGAAACTCAATCTTTCGATCAAGCCTACCAGGGCGCAGAAGTGCTGGGTCCAAGGTGTCAGCGCGATTAGTTGCCATTATAACCTTCACATTTACTGTCTGATCGAACCCATCCATCTGTCAGGCATTCAAACCTCCACAACTTAAGATGACATGCCATAATCCAATGCAGCAAAAATATAGATGTGATCTGTAGCCATGGCCATTAGTTCATCAAAACAAAATAACTTTGATTCAACATTCTGAATCAGAAAAATCTTTCTACCTTGTCAAGAAATTTGATGCTTCTACTCAAAAGAACAACAATGAATCATGACTAAGCTGATCATACAACAATAATACCTGATTTAGGAGTTCCATAAGAATTCGTTGAACTTCTCTATCAGCTCCAGTTTGAGCATCAAATCTAGCAGTTGCAATAGCATCTACCTCATCAATAAAAATAATAGCAGGGGCATTCTCTTTGGCAAGACGAAAAACATCGCGGACCATTCGAGGACCCTGAACATTGTTTATATATGAGAAAGGACAGCATAGACATGCATCTGTTAGTGACGATATTGCCCACTGAGGAAATAAGAGAACTTAAAGATCAAGTTGACCATACAAATAGTCAGACTAAGTCAATCATAAGCAAGAAGAACGTGCATAAACCATACCTCACCCAAATACTTCTGCACAAACTCAGAACCAACCACTCTTATGAATGCTGCTGTGGTGTGGTTAGCAACAGCCTTGGCAAGCATGGTTTTACCTGTACCAGGTGGACCATAAAGCAACACGCCCCGTGGGGGATCTATACCAATCTGCTTGTATAGGTCATGATGTGTCAATGGTAATTCAACAGCTTCACGAATTTCCTGCTTTTGAATGTCACATCCTCCGATGTCCTGACTCAAAGAGAGTTTCAATGATAACCAAACATTGCTACTTTATAATGAGGGTTGAGCATTTGAAAGAATAAATTGGAAATCCACCTCAATGTATGAAAGCTAAGAAAAATCAAGCAGTGAGCAAAATTAAATACCTTCCCAATCAGATATTTGCAATTAGTCAACTTGTGCATGACAAAGATAAATCAATCTTTAAACTGTATCCTCACTCAAAAACTATTATAAATGTAACGTAACAACTACTCTGATTGAAGTGTACGCAGACTTGGCAAAAAAGAACCACATTTTGTGTGTTGTCATTTATACTGTGGGACGAATATCGCAATTTACGTAACATTGAGTATCAAAAAAACACTTAAATATATGTATAACTACAATGTTATATATAATTTTATAGCAAGTGTCCAATACATTAAGGAAGCTTAGTTAATGTTGAAACTCTTACTGGAGGCAGGTAATATCTGTTCACAAGTGGATGGCGCTTGGGCATAACCAACAGAGGGAATGGGTGATCCATCTAGCTGGAACTATAGTAGAGCACTACAGGATACCATGAGACCAACTCCAGCCAGTTAAAGATTAGTACTTCCTTTTAGAAATCGAATGGAATTGGTCTTATACACATGTGAGGAAGGTAATTAAATTAAAAAAGAAAGAAGATGAGTTCATGTAGTTGAACTTTCCTTTGGGTCCCAAATCCCAATTCCAATATGATCCCCATGCTTCATTAGCCCATACTGCTCCCGAAAGAAGACCTATCTTAAAGAGATAAACCCAATACTAATAACACGATAACTTCTATTCTTGTTTTCCGGGCTTATTTATATTTGTATCCCTAACTAATAACCAATGTAATTCCACAAGAACATGAATTACTGTTTCTTTTTTGTATGACTGGATGTATACCTACTAACTCCATCGAAGAGTTATTTCCTAGTTTCAAGCATATGGATGTGGAAAACGGGGCCAATGAGGTTGAAAATCTAGAATATGTGCCATTGGTATGGTTTTTATACGATCTACTTCCCTATGGTCTGTTATCGACAAAAGTCCCTTTTATTTATTTATTTCCGTATTGTATAGTTGTCCATCCCTAGCCTTCCGGCTTGATTAGCGTAGCAATCCTTCCATTCTACAAGACACGTTTCCCAAATCCTTATCTAGGTGCCAGTGCCCAACACAGGTACTTGGTTTTTTTCCTTCAGAGAGACCATGTAATGTAGCTTATAAGGCCATGTTTGATGTTGGTTATAATTTTTTCTTTTTTGGTAAGAAGGTGTGGTACGGGTGATTGGTAAGGAGTACGGATTAACAGAAGGTGTCTTGCTTGGTTCTACATCAAATTGCACATATAGGAGAGGATTAATATGGGCAATTTGGTCACCGTGCTTTAAAGGGTGGATTGGACTGGCAACAACCAAACCACTAATCCCCCCCCCCCCAAAAAAAAAAAATATATATAGGTTTGGTTTAACCCACATGTCAGAGTCCGAAGGTATTACGAGTCTGGCCCATCTTTCCTCACGTAAAAAATGAGCTTAGGGGACCCACAGTATTGGTAGTCCAATCCGCCCCCCTACAACAGGCATCGAACCAGGGCTTAAAAACTTGTCCCACAGGATTGATTGTCCAATCCGCCATCTATTAGGACTTTCTATTTCCATCCTTTACTAACATGTAAAAGAGGAACTGATTCTCTATGAACCTGATATAACAAAACGTAAATGATGTAAAACGGAACAAGATATAACTCCTTTGAGCATTATGTAAATGGTATCTACAAAAAGGACAGTATTTGTGGACTTGTTCAAATCCTAATCTTTATAAAAGTAACAATATCTGCAAATAAATTATCCATGCTTCTTGATTACATGATAAAACAAAAGTGGCACATAATTATCATCAGTGTACAAGCAAGTGTGCACATGCATGCATGTGTGTGTGTGTGTGTCACAGTGTGTGTGTGTGAGAGAGAGAGAGAGAGAGAGAGAGAGAGAGAGAGAGAGAGAGAGAGAGAGAGAGAGAGACTGCCTTAGTCATGCACACTGTTTTTCATAGGATGTTTGAAAATAACAAGTATATGTCCATACATACAAGAGAACGTGTTCAAATAAAAATAAGCATTTGATGCTTAAATAAACCCACATCATAAAATGCTTCACAGTTCGTCAAAGTTGCCATAAGCTGTCTATTTGAATGATCTGATGACAATAGTAAACCATGAATAGTTCTAACGGCAAATATAACCTAGTCTAAACACAAGATGGCCTATTTTGCTCTGGAAATTATAGGTAGCAGTTATTTTTTCAATAATCAAACCCAACTGCACCTTGAACTTTGGGTTTTGTAAAGCTTGGACTCAAGACCCAAATGTAATTTGTCCAAATGTGTAATGTTGGCTACCAAAGCACCCGTCGTCGTAATTCTTCTTCTTCCATCATAATACAGTTAAATCTAGTGTGACCTGCAGACGTATGCACACTAGCCGAACCACGTATATGCATTGTGCTTCCTTGTTTGTCGTGATCTTTATTCTTCGTGCCATAGTGTGTATGTGTGTTTGGTTTGTAGCACAACAGAATCCTCTCTTGGTTCTGCAAATACTTCAACTTAAACCAAATGACAGTATTAGGGTGGCTGCAGGGTACTAATGTTGTGACAGCTGTCTGCATATACATTACAATCACTTCTTCACTAGTACAACCAGTCAAGTGAGTAAAAGAGAGCATATGAGCTGAAGATAATGCCAACCACAAATTCATGGGGCTAAGTTATGAACTTTTGAAATGCCTAGCTTAATCCAACCTTATCCTAAAAGCATCATTTATGAGGAACAAACATAAAAAAAAGTGACATGAACCTCTGATGAAAGCATCATCCCAAATTACCAACTCTTTAATTGACACTTCTTTTATCACACTGGAGGCTCCTTGTGCTGTCTGATAATGAATTACGGACACTTCTTTTACCACTTCAAACCGGCCATTATAACCAATCAAGGAAGTGAAAGAGGCATATCAACTGGAAAATAATCAATCAAAAGGCCATGGTGCTAAGATCTAATCTGTCTAGCTTAAGCCAACTTAATACTACAACTATCATTCATTAGCAACCAATATATGAAACATGTGACATGAACCTCTGATGTAGGTATCATCCCGAATAACCAGTTAAGTAATGAACCAAGAACAAAGCCTGAAGTAACATGAAGGGGCTAGATTGGATAAACTTCCAATCTCAGATTTCCATCAGATAGGACTTATAACCTTCTGAAAATTTGAGAAAAACATAGTGATAACCACCTCTAGCACAATCACATGGAAGCTTTAACCCGAAAATAATCACATGGCAATAGGCTCAACCACAAAGCGTATGTTATATGGAATAAGGTATGGGTGTCGGTATGGATATGTGGCGAGCTCATTTCACGGACACGAGAACACCACAATATTCAAATATCTTGGGGTCCATTTGGTAACATTTCTAGTTCCCAGTTTCTTGTTTATAAAAAATAAAAACAGAATTTTGCTTATTTTTAACAAAAAAACATATTTGGTAATATCACTTTATTTGCTTTCCTTACATTTTTATCAAAATAAAAGCCTTTATGACAAACCATATCAAGAAATTGAATCATGAGAGAGAGAGAGAGAGAGAGAGAGAGAGAGAGAGAGAGAGACAAGCTATGGCTATAGTGGGTGGTTGAGAGAGAAAGAGAGGTGGGGAGAGAGACGACTCATGACTATGCCGGGTGGTTGAGGAGAGAGAGAGAAGGGGGAGAGTGACGAGCCATAACCATGATGGGTGGTTGAGGAGAGATAGTGAGGGGGGCAAAGAAAGAGGGAGAGAAAAGAAAGAGACGAACCATGACTATGGTGGGTGGTTGACAAGAGAGAAAGAAAGGGGTGGAGAGAGATAATCCATGATTATGGTAGGTGATTCAGGAGAGATAAAAAGAGATTGGATGGGCGGAGAGAGACAAGTCATGATATGGTGGGTGGTTGAGGAGATAGCGAGATAGAAAGAAGGGGAGAGAGAGAGAGATATGAGCCATGGCTATGGTAATATGGTGAGTAGTTGAGGAGGAGAGAGAGAAGAGATGAGCAGTGGCTATGGTAGGTAACTGGGGGGGGGGGAGATAAATGGAGAATAAGAGACAAGCCAAGCCAAGCCTCTGTTGGGTGGTTGAGAAAAGAGGAGAAGAGAGAGACGAGCTATGACTATGGTACATCCTCAAATCCTAGTTTTTAAACAAGTAAAAACACTAGTTTGTTGTTTTGACAATTTCAAAAAACTTCGTTAAAGTTTATAATAAAGGATAAAAAAACACATCATTAACAGAAGTGTTTCTTTAAGATGTTTACAACAATTTCAAGAAACAGAAATACAAACTAAAAATTAAAATTGAAAACAGAAACGTTACCAAAAAGACATAGTATTCCTTCCTATTCTCTTTAGTAAAATGGTGTTTGGTTCATGCATAAAATCGGCTCTTCTTTATACGACAAGAAGAGTACATGTAACATAGCATGAAGCTTTCTAAACTATTCCATAATTTGTGATAAGTTTATCCACAATTTAAGCATCAGTTGCTAAAAACAGAACCCAATTCAATCCAACAAAGCCCCTGCCAATTATCTCAATCAAAATGCTACTAGCCCTGTCAAACCCTAGATGCAAGTGATTACATACACACAAAAGCCAAGTCTATCGTATTAAGAAGTTCCGAAACCAAGTAAACTTCACTTTAAGGGTACTTATACGAGCATTTGCAACAATGCTAACATAACAGTAAATAACTTACATTGTAGGTAACGTCGGGCTTCTCCGATTGGCTCAAAAGTGAGATACTCGAGTCAGCCTCGGGAGGCAACACATCGACGAGGGCGTTGGAATGGCGGTGCAAGGCGACTGAGGCGGACGGCTTCAAGAGCTCGCGATTGATGGTGCTGAGTATCCGAACGTAGTAATTGGATCCGGTGGTGGACCCAACGATGCCGTTGGTCTGGTCAACCATCTCCATGAACTGTCCGATAACTAAGGGCACCGATTGGATCCTCTTGACCTCCTCTTGGGCCCGCAGAAACTCCCGCTTCAGGTTTTTTAGCTCGTCCTTCACGTATTCCTCCTGAATGTCGATGAATTCGAGTTGGCGTTGAAGGGATTTGAGGCGGCCATATAGGTCGTCGTCGTCAGAGGACACCGGTGACTGGTCGCCGCCGTGCGGGTCGTATTTTGACGATGGTAACGACGGCGGTGGGTCACACGGTTGTTTTGGTTCCAGTATCATTGCCGAAGCCGCCATTGTCGCTTACCTCTCTCTGTGTCTGTCTCCGCCTATGTATCTGCTTCCCCCTGGGTGACTTTGTTCGCAAGAAAATTCAAATACCCGTTTTTTTTTTTTACGGTTCGGGTGCGTATAGAATTTGTCGAAACTATCCATATATATATATATATATATATAGAGACAAAAAAATTATATTTTTTTAACTATTACTAATATATACACACGGATACTGGCCGATATTATCTAATCGGTATGACCGATATTTAAAATTATACGATATTAAAAGTATTTAGTAATTTTTATACTAAAATAATACATACAGATTAATAGAGTGGATTTGGGATTTGGAATTGGGGCACTGTAAACTTGATTTCAATAGTTTATTCTGTAACGTTCTTCGTGAATATTATTATTCATGATAGTGCCTGTTAATAATTAACATTTAGTTTAAAAGATACAAGAGATTTAACTTTAACAGCAATGTCGCTCCAACAAAATTTGTTGCACAAATGAACAAAATATAAAAAAGTGACTCAAAACAGATCAATAGTGCTATGCATTGGGTGCATAACAAGGGGGTTTTGGGAGATATAGTTTTACCTTTTATACTTTGTATTTCTGCATTTTTTGTCTTTTACTTTTAAATTTAAATATTTAAAACTACGACCATAATAATCCATTACGTCATAACTCATTTCTAAAATTAATAAATTTAAGTCTCAATTTAAAAATTAATTTCAAATAAAAATGTTGGGATAGGAAATGAAATCCAAAGGCTCCAGAAATCCTCTGTATATTGAATATAACATTAAAATTTTGATTGGAGATTATATCCACCAAAGGACAAGGTATATAATAACATGCATGGGGGCTGATATTCTAAATTTCTTCCATTGGAATAAGATGACAATAATAAAATTATTCATGTAGTTCACAAAAATTATAACCATCATATTCGTAACCCCCATAGTTCCCATTTAGTAGGCCAATGCCAAAGCTTAATTAGTGAAATGATGCCAAAGCTTCACTAGTATAGATTTAAAACAACACGTAGAAGTGATTGTTTAAAATTATTTTGAATAGTAAATTTTTCTTTTATCTTGACCTCAAATCTCTCGATTAATTCATTTTTCAATGATGTTTGTTTACTACTACTGTGTTATTTGGGTTTTCTGTTCTTTGCTTTACACTTCTATCTCTGAAATCATTTTGGTAAAGGTCATATGTGACTTTGGTTATCCTTGGAGTTATTTTTTCATAATTGTATGATTTGTTACTTGGACAAACTATGTTTCACAAATTATATGAGAAAATAGATGGCCTAATTTATATTGTGGGTAATTTAAATCAGGGTCTTATGAGTCCATACAACATAAGTTTTCATCCCAACAGAATTTTCAAGTCATGTTTTAGTCTTGATTTTATATAGTTTGACATATTTGGCATTATTTTGAGTGGTAGCTTATTTTTTTTGTCTTATTTAAGTGAAAACATATAATTTCTTATTTGGTAGATTGAAAAATATGACAGTAATTTAGGCTTGAAAGTTAAAACACAAGGGAGATTTGGTCAAAAATTCATAACAATGGACTTTTAGCGCACTAAGTTTATCTCAAACTAAATTACGGACGGAAATTTTTTTTGACGGTAAAGGTATAACGCAAAAAGTCTTTCTTCTAGTAGTGAGTTCTTTTGGCACATAAGTTTCAAAAATACTCTTTTAGTAAACACACAATACTGTTGTAACGACCCGCCTCCGCCCTGTACAATACTGTCCGCTTTTGCTACCCAAACCCCATGGACTTCCAATAGGTCACCCATCCCTGAATTGCTCCAGGGTGAGCACGCTTAACTGTGAAGTTCCATTTGGTGTTGGCGCCATCACGGCTTTAAAAGACCTTGTACAAGGAAGGTTCATAATCTTATAAATACTACCGAACTTACATCCACCAAGTGATGTGGGAACTTTGACCACCCATCCGGACGTGTCCTATTGAGACTCCATCTCCCGGATGCCGGCCTCACACGGCCTGGCTGGGGTGTCACAATCTCCCCCACTTAGGAACAAACGTCCTCGTGTGGGATCGAGATTTCCCACATTTCCGGTTGGTGCAGGCTCTGATACCATTTGTAATGACCCGCCCCCGCCCTGTACAATACTGTCCGCTTTTGCCACCCAAACCCCATGGACTTCCCAGTAGGTCACCCATCCCTGAATTGCTCTAGGGTGAGCACGCTTAACTGTGAAGTTCCATTTGTTGTTGACGCTATCACGGCTTTAAAAGGCCTTGTACAAGGAAGGTTCATAATCTTATAAATACTACCGAACTTACATCCACCAAGCGATGTGGGAACTTTGACCACCCATCCGGACGTGTCCTACTGAGACTCCATCTCCCGGATGCCGGCCTCACACGGCCTGACTGGGGTGTCACAACTGTTATGTGTTCGTTAGATATAAAAATAATAATTTCATTAGATAAAATTATCTGTTAGTGTTTATTAGTTAACTTTATTTGTTACTTTTAATAGATATCTTAATAAATAATTTTATCTATTTTATTGGATCATTATATTTGTTAGTGTTTATCAGTTAATATTTCTGTCGATTTAAACAGATACATTAACAAATAACGTTATCTGTTAATTTTGAAAATAATAATGTTAACAGATAAAATTATATATTTTATGTTTTTTAATTTGACTAATAGATATATCAAACTAACATATAATGTTATCTAACTCGCTAGGGGCAAATCCATTATAAAAGGGTCTCAGACGTTAAAACTTCTCAAATAATAGACTATAACTCATAAATTAAATTAACAAGTTTTTAATGGGTCAAATCAATTCAAATTTGTCATTTTTCGTAAAAGCAAATGTGGTAAAACATATTGCGAGAATCACCAAAATTGATAATCATTGGAATCTGGGAATCACCAGCGTCCGAAACAGTTTCATTGGAATTTGTTTTTCCTTTATTCTTAGGGTGTGTTCGGTTATGAGTTTGAGAGACTTTCTCTCAAACAAGTTTCTGGAACAGTTTCTGAAACAGTTTCTGGAACATTCTCCCAGACAACTTTTTCTCTCTATAAAAGAAAAAGTTTCTGAAACAGTTTCTGAGACACTTATAACCAAACAACGTCTCAGAGACATGTTTCTAAAACTATTTCAGAAACACCCTAAAACGAACACACCTAAATGGCACTTATTCCACGTTTTTCAGTATCCCAAATGGCACTAATATTGTTCAGTAATTTAGGAAAAGTATAGTAGAAATTATAAAAATCTCATTCAATTTTCTGTATTCATCCTTGTATATACGATTTTTTCTTTTCCCGGATTTTATACGTGGACACCAATCGAAAAGAACTCCAACGTATTAAGAAGAAAATCAATTGTTATAAGTTAGAAGGAGAATTTTATCGTCAAACAACAACAATTTTTTCTGAAAGCATTTCTTATTACGCGGTGAGTAAAAATTTATTTTAGTTTTGTTCCACTTTTTAGCATCTATTTTAGGATGATAGTAGTTAAACACTATACGAAGGTTATTCTATAAATTATCATTAAATCTGTAAATTTACCATCACAATTATAAAGGGCGGCAAATTCATTGTCAACTCTAACGGATTAACCATAAGGCAAGCAAATTTAACATCACAATTATAAAGAGCTGCAAATTCACCAGGTAAATAAATTTATCATCGCAAGTAGGAAAAAAATGTACAAATTTACTATCACAAGTAACAAAGAATTTTTAGTAAAATTTATCATCAATAAGAATGTCATAATAATAAATTATCATCAATATACTTACCATTAGGCAAACAAAATGGATTATGGTAAATTTACTAAAACTGGATGTCGAAGAATCAACGACATGGTAAATTTCGATGAATTATGATAAATTTCTGAGAACTTGACCTGGTTCATGAAGAAATAATAAATTTGCAATGCTACACGGATGTCGAAGAACCATAAAACCCATTCAGTTCTAAAAAAATAACTCACAAACAAATGAAATATAATAGACTCATTCATCCCGCATATCATGAAACTTAAAACAACAGGAAAAAACAAACAGATCGAATTAAAGATGAAAACCTAACTTGGAAGCGAGCACAAACCAAATACAAAATCATAAAATGAAAACTTAACATATATGTTTGCTGTTTTTAAAATTTACCATGTTCTTAGAACCAATAAGCTTTTGAAAATCAATAACTTGGATTCAAATTATCCATAGCTTTTCCATTGCCGTATACCATCCATTGTCAAGCAACGTCCATCGCCCTTCTCTGGTCCGTCGTCCGGCCCCAATAATTGGTCGGCCATCCATCGCTGAAGTACGGGGTAGCCCGTGCGATTTTGCGCTCAGTCGTCGTGTCATGCAATAGTGGTTTGTTTCGAGCTCTAGATCCTCATCGTGTTCTGCAAAATCTTAATCCGAAGCTCGCCATTTCTGCAAAATCGTTTCCTGGGAGTCTTTTTTTGGGTGCCAAAACTTCTCTGGTAGGAAGCTAAATTGTATCTCGCGAAGATATCGTATCCCACGATTTAAGGGTAAGTGCTGAAATTGGAAAAAATTAGAATCTAGAATAATCTTGAAATTTTTTAAATATTAGGACCAAAACGTAATCCTAAAATGGGGATGAGATGAAAAACTAGTACCAAAAATTGGGTACCTTTGTACTTTGGTTTGCATGAGCAATTGTGACTACTAAAATGCCTTGGTGGGAATAAAAGTTTGCACAAGGACAAGACGGGCATAATGTATTTGTTTATGAAGTTAAATTTAGAAATTCATGCCACTCTACAATGGAGAAACATCTCAGCTTACATAGTTGGGGGGATGGCAAGCGGCGGTTGAATTAAACCGGAATACTAACATGGTTGTTTTCACTGGATACAGAGAGAAAATAAACCTTTTTAGATTTAGCGAGAAAGGTGTGCATTCTTGTGTCTTAATCTGCAATTCCACTTAGTAACGCATGTTTTGTGTAAGAAAGAGAATCCACATTGGTGATTGTGCTATGTGTTTGAAGAGGGCATACATATACCATACAGACATGCTAGGAGAGATAATTAATGTAATCTATCTATACTATATATATACACCGTTTCTAAAGAAAAGTTTTGACAGTAATAATATAAAAAGAATAAAAAATAAATCTTAATCGTACTTGATTTAAAATTTGTTATAGACATTTGTTCATTACAAATCAAAAGTCCATATCTATATCTTCACTCGTATCCTCAACTAAACAAACATGGTGTTATGTCATACATATTTAGAGATAAATATTCACGATATCATATTCCGTGAGAATATTATATTCATTGCTTATATTCAAATGAAAACAAACAACGGCTTATTGTGTTTGGCTCTCTTAGTAAGAAGATCATCATCTATGAACATGATTGCTACAAATTGTGGGACTGTGGTCACCAAATTAAACTACTAGCTCAGTTGGGGTCGTACGGTGGACACCCCAACTTTGGTCAAGATTTTTAGTAGGGCTTGTCAATGCTCACGAGAGGCCATCAATAAACCCCACAACAAAATGTTAGCTTGAGTCTTCTTCAATTGTTTGAGGACTATGTCGTTGCCCTTATCTTGCTTTTTCTAGTACAATCGTTCCTGAAGCTTCTTCGATTTGAACGACGTGTAGTTGATAAAGATGGTCACTCCTAGTAGCATGCCCTATTTCTACTTCTTAAGCCCATAAATCTTTCTTAGCCTAAAACTTGGTTGAGTTGATCCACCGTTGGGGTTGCCCTAACCTTCAGAGGGATGACCTCTAAAGAAGACTACTCTGAGCCTATCTATATTCCTAACATGGGCAACAATGTATGCAGACGATGCGACAGAATATACTAGAAGCATAACAGGGTATGCAGATAGTGTAACAAGTTGTACGGATAGCATAACTGGTCATGCAGGCAGTGTAATGTGTTATACATACAACATAACTACACATGCGAACAACATAACGAGATATGTGGTAGCATATTGATGATGCGCGAGTAACATAACGACGTATGCATGTAGCATATTAGGATACGTGAGCAACATTTTTGGTTATATGGGCAACATAACAAGGTACTCCCTCCGTCCCAATTTATTTGTCCATTCTCGAAATTTCAACTTTTTTAGGAAACACAATCATTACTCTTAAAAAATTTTACTTTCCAAGAATAACCTTAACTTTTTTAACATTAAATGAGAGTTTACGTTTTCCAAAACATGGTTTTTTGAAAAGGAAGGGCATTAGGGAAATTTTGACAAGTCAACTTCAAAATTAGACAAACAATTTGGGACATCTAAAAGTCAAAAAGTGGACAAACAAACCGGGATGGAGGGAGTATACAGGTAGCATGACAGGGCACGCTGATAGCATAGCAAGTTACAACATGACAAGCTATGCAGACATCATAATGGGATACATAGGCATGGTAATGGGATATACCGACGGCATGACTGGATAATCATAATGAAAGCAATAACACGTAATAATGCTTTGACAAGAGATATTGTTCACATATAATCCTGTAGGGTTCTTGTCTTAGTTTGAAAAGTGATAGAGTTTTTACTATGCAAAAGGTTTGTGGTTGTCAAGAGGATTCCTTTGGATTATAGCCAAGATATACCTCCTAATGTCATGTAGCTGCGCAGTAAACGGTCAAGCGCTACTATGACTCATCATGGCCAAAAGGGGTGCGAGCTTCCCATGATTAACCAATAGAAAACTAAAAAGCTAGCTTGAATCCTCAAGGTATCACTCACAAGTTTATTCACACCACAATGCATGTGCAATTCTAGTCTTTTAAGATAAAACAACAATTAAAGTCCCACAATTTTTTTTTTTTGAGTCTACTCTCAGTAATTCCTAGCGGAGTCCCTACTGTGGGCTCCCCGACCACAAAATCTGCCCGGATGACCTTGGCAGGACCTGGCCGTCCAATTTTTCCACACGCGAGTTTCGTTTCCCGTTTTGACCGCCAATGGGCATTTTTACCTTGTGATTTACTTCTTAGAGTCGCCACCCCAAATTTTAGGCTTTTTTCGAGAAACCAAGCAAACATGTACATATTGAGACTATTAATTCTTCGCATACTAAAGATGACATGGTTCGGGAGTAAGTTACGAAGTGGGAATGTGTTATGCACCCACTTCACCCGACCCTAAGATCAGTCGCTACTCAAGCATCTCTAAGATTCTTTTATTGTACTCTATGTTAAACAACTCACATTGGGCGAAGAGTATTGAAAAGGGAATAAGTGCGGTAACATACAAATGTTGACTTATTTTTCCTTTATATGAAAGCATCATGTGTGGATAAATGTTTTGAAAATATAATAAGAAGGAGATTACGATTTATTTGAGCAGAATGGCAAGCGTCATTGGATTGACGTTGCCTTTCAGTTTGAATGGTATGAACTATTGATCCTAACAGTGCATACTAGCCCATGATCGTCGTAACACCCGTGTTGCGACTTTTAGGTATTGAAAGCGCACATAATAAACCGATAAATGCAATGAGATCTTTGCATCCTAACATGGTATATGCAATTACCCTGAGAGCGATATGTGACTACATCGAAGTAGACACACCACTCCAGCTCAAATTGGAGTTTTAACTCTTATCAAGATTCAAGAAATGGAAGAGGGAAAATCTGAGTACTATGGATTACTATTCAAATTTCCTGGTATCCTTCAAGAACGAGTCCAAACTAGCACGAGATTGTTTACTTTTAATCGAAGCTTGGATCATGTTTTGACTTTAGTGCATGTATTCAAGAATAAGGTTGGAAGTGAATAAGAAAATGTCAGATTACTTATTTAGTGTTAATCTCGTCTTTTTCTATTTTTCTTGACTTGGATGCTCTAACTTGGTTCCAAAGTATTTTCTCGAGAGCCTTCTTTTCTCTAAAAATACTTTTTTGGGGAGAGATTTTCTTCAAAACTCTCACTTTCTAACACTTATACCTCTTTTAAACTCCAAGATAAGGTTCTCTCCCTTCTTCCCACTTCAAAGCAAAGTTGGGATCCCCTATTCCAAACCTTAGGGGTCCTATATATAAGCCCCAAAATTCCTAAAATTGTACAAGGGTGTTTTTGTCTTTATAGTATTTGGACTGGCGGGCATCGTTTCATAGTGTGGTGTGCCACTTCATGGATTGGCGCGCTTATTCTTTGATACACGCAATCGCATGTCGTGAGATATGACGAGCCATACTAAAGTTGGAGTGATTTGACAAGTCATCGTATTGCCGTGCATTAGAAACGAATTGGTGTGCACCACATAGTGCGGACTAGTTGTCGCGCTCGAAAATTTCCCCGCCCCCCCCCGCGAATAATGAATTGTTGAACGGGGCTGAATAATTTCTTGACTTGTAATGCGACGAAAAATTGTTTAACAGCTGGGACTTATTTAAAAACTCAGAGTTGCCACTTGACATAAAATATAGGTGTGTCAAGTCACCCTCTAAAGCCATTTTCGAAAAATATGTCTCTAGAAAAACAATTTAATTTTGACTCAGAAATAGATTTTGTTTATAAATGACTCCTTTAAAAGAAATTTGGTCATTGAAAACAGAGATGGGTTCGGGGATTCACTGTTACGAGTTGGGAAGGTGTTAGGCACCTAACATCGCCCTTTCGGTACTTTATTTTTCCAATTAACTTCATTTTATTATCCTTGGCCAAATTTGATAAATATCTAGTGATTGACTGTACAATTGGATCAAAAGTGAAATCGAGTGCACGGGCATGACTTCGGCTCATGCAATTCAGCTCACGGTGGCAAAAATATTAAAACAGACATATGTTAAACTTTGACCGAAACATGATATGCAAACTGGTATCTGCACGTCATGTTTCTATTCCCAAAGTGCCAAGTACCTTAAATCCCTAGTAGGAATTTTCAAGTTTAACAATGATCCGATTCCTTTTTATTAATGAATTACCATATTAACCTTTCTTGAAATTGCAATATACCGTCTTGGCCTAAACCAAGTTAGCTGCTATCATATTTTCATTTCTTTCCCACTGACTACCTATGTCACCAGCGTTAAAATTTAAGGTTAATTTGGTACAAAGTGTAAATACTGCTCTGATAAGCTTTCGAAAAAGCACGATATGCAAAATTGACATAATTTAATTTAAGGTTATCGGAGCCCAAGACCGGGAGACACGGACAGCGCAATGGCTATTCATGTTTTTCAGTTTTTAGGTAAGACATGCATTTGCTTAAATTTATTTATTTATTTTATCTGCAATTCTTCATCCCAACAGCTACACAAACACTGACGGTCGAAGTTGTAGAATATAATAAATGTCAATTCGATCACGATAATCTGTCGTGAAAAGATAACGTGTGCCGCCCGTTAAATTTTCATTCCAAAACACTAGTATAGGCTACTTATGTCATCCGTGTGTTTATGAAATTTCAAGATTATCGAGATTTTTAACCAAGTGGTATGGACAGTGTGTCAGCGTGAACTAACAGCACTATTCATATAACTTAGCTATGAAGTAACGATTTTTGTCTTTTATTGATTTTACGTGAAAGAAAAGAAAATTACAGTAACTGTTACGCGAAAATGGGAAAGGGATAAAAATAGAAGAATATTACGGGAATCGGGAAAGGGAAAAAATTAGAAGTTAACTCCGACAGGTACCGACGCAATCGAGCGATATGTCAAAATGCAAATATAAGCTCGAGAAAATTTATATAGTGAGGATCTTAGAATTCTCGTTATAAAAATCTCTCTTTAAGTTAAAATCACGAAAAGTACATTTTCATAGGCCAACACCGATTTTCATAATTTTAACTTTGAAAAGACGACGCCCTAATATTCTAGAAATGCAGACTAGAAATCTCTAGAAATGGACTAGAGATTCTAGAAAGGCGGACTAGAGATGCGGATGTCGATTTTTCTAGGCATGATATTCACATTAAAAAAAGAAGAAGAAAAGACTAAAAAAATGACATTCTGACATTCTAAAATGCGGACTAGAAATCTCTGGAAATAGACTGGAAATTTTTAGAGTTGCGGACTAGAGATGCGAATATTAATACTTATAAGTAATATTTACATTGATAAAACAAGAAAAAGAAAGCAAAAAATAAATAAAAATAGCAGAAATTGAATATAGAGAATGGAAATTAAATAACCGAAGCAGAAATTGAAATAAAACGGTTGTTGCAATATTACCTTGTATTGATATTCGAATTAGCTGATTACAAATAAAAGAAACACGAAAGACTAGGTTAAACCATAAACTGGCGTATCAACGGATATTAAATCACGATGATACCCCGGGCTATGCTAAAGTGAAAAATACTTTCGGATCTTTCTGATAGTTGAAAATAAAATAGGCAGAACCTCTACTTGTATTTGGACCAAAATCTAACTAAAGAGGGCCGTAGTCCTAATCTCGTTCGGATATCGAGAGTCCAGAGCTAGAAAGCTGAGAACGGCTCGGATACAGAATACTCGAAAAACTCTTGAGAGTAAAAGCTCTCTGTTTTTACTATGGGCAATGAAAAAAAAAAGAAAGAAGAAGAAGAGAGAACGGAACAGAAAGACTTCGTGTTTTTTTTTGCTCTTTGGTTTTACTATGGGATTCGATTTATGACTTCGGGAGTTTGAAAATATTTTTAGAAGAGAGAAGGTGGTCTAGTCGACGAGCTAGGATAAAAAAAAAATCTCTC
This sequence comes from Arctostaphylos glauca, assembly GCA_019985065.2. NCBI lineage: Eukaryota > Viridiplantae > Streptophyta > Magnoliopsida > Ericales > Ericaceae > Arctostaphylos > Arctostaphylos glauca. The sequence continues at coordinate 16,747,580 of JAHSPW020000007.1, forward strand.
CAGATTATGAAATGAAATCGGGCATTTATAGCGCGAACATTGCTTCGCGACTAAGTAAAATCCGAGGTCGGCTCCAAGTAAAAAAATTAAATTAAATACAATAATTCTTCATCGGACCAAACAATATCGGCCACATCATTCCAAACCAAACTAGCATCCAATACCAACTCACCAAAATGCCGTGTGTGGCTAAAAAGCCTCACAAGGCTTGAAAGCCCAATATGGCTTAAATGCCTTACAAGACTTAAATGCCGAATGTGGCATAAATGCTCAATGTGGCATAAATGCCTTACAAGGCCATAAGGCCTCACACGGCAAAAGGGGACCCACGGATGCCCCTTGTTATTTGCTCCCAAAAATTACCAACATGCCCCTGTGCATTTGCACGCGCTTTAAAACACTGATTTTTGATCAATAAACTTCAAACGAATTCAGATTGGACCACGGATACAGCCATTGAACTCATATTGACGTTCTGATCAATAATATATGCCCCTCAAAATTTAAAAAATATCGGCTTAGAAATTATACTCCCGAGGCCCTATTTTCTACAACCGAAAAAATGCCGACGTCATCCGGTTTCACCCCAATCACTATCACTGGACTTGTGTCGTTGTACTGATCAACAGTGTGAGGTTGTCATGATTTGATGAAGTGGTCTCACAAATAGTACTCCCGAGCGCTGGTCTGTTCAAGGGCAAAATGGTCCTTTTACAGGCTAACTTGCCGAACTTCTTCAAGTTTGTTCTCTGTGCATTCAGGTGACCTCTGAGCCACTTCATTGGCTTTGTATTGATATTCTTCATCAAATTAGTGTGGTGCAGTCGTCCCAGCTTGCTTTAGATGCTCTCTTGTATCTCTTTTGACTAGAAGGACAAAATCGTCTTTTTACATCCAAATCTTCTTCGAGCCTACTATCACAATCTGATTGAATCCTGAACCACATCAATACCCCTCCATACATTGTTGAGGCATCTCGGGTTGATTGAGTTGACATTTGAAGCTCGTTGAATTGTCCGTCTAAGGACAAAATAGTCATTCTGCGCATAAGCTTCTCTTGAGCCTATTCTGATGGCATGTTTCATTATAGTTTGAGCAGTGGGGCAAAATCTGGTATCAACACTAGTGCAAGCCAAGCTGAAATGCGTGTTGGTCTGAAAACATTTTGCGGTAAACTAAAGCTAAAGCATCCATGGTCAACTCTACTAAAACTTGACGCGAGTCAAGACTTTGTTACGAGTGTACTTTTCCTTCATTGGGAACGTCCAACCATTGCTTTTTGAAGATTCATTGAGATTCAAGTTGGGGTGTCTACATACACCAGATTATGTTTTTCATGTTAATCATGGTTGCACATGTTTGACCTTCTCCTTTCATCCATCTTCACATTGGTCTTTCAGGTGAAAGATTTCTCACCTTCAACAGATCTTATTCTTCTCCAAATGGAGTCTCTTTTTCCCCCTCACTCAACCCCCAAACCCTTTATCACCCATGGTTTGTTCCAAAACCATTTTTCACCTCACATGGTTGCTGCAAAACTTCTTCACCTCCTCCAATGGCAGCCATGGCCATTTGTCCCTCTTCACTCCACCTTTATGTGTAACTCTTTCACACACTTCCCCTTCATCTATAAAAACTCCTTCTTTCATTCTTCCTCATCACAAAAATCTTGGCATTACAGAGCTTAGAAAATGAGAATGAGAGCTTGAAACTTGCTAGAAATATAGGGAGGGAAGTTGAAGTAATCCACTTGAAGTTCTTCCATTTTGGTGCATTAATCCCTCAATTTGAAGTTCAATCACACTCTTACGAGGTCAACTAACCTTTTTTAATTTCTTAATTTGTGCTCTAGACACTTGATTTGAGCTTCACCAAGTTATATTGATGACAAATCCAGTTGAAATTTTTGAAGAAGAAAACCCGACAGTTCGGTCACTCTTGACCCCTGGCCGGTCAACTTTTGCTACTGGTTCACTTTTGAGGCCCATTCTGACTGGTCACCCTGACCACTCACCCATACATTCTGTTATGCTATAATGTTGTATCTTGTCCGGTCTCTCTTAACCCCTGATTGGTTAGATTTTGCTATTGGTTTGTATTTGTTAACTATCCTAACTGGTCAACCTAACCAGTCACCCTTTGACTTTGACATGTTGAGCTATCAATCTTGACCGATCACCCTATTGTCCTGACTGGACAGATTTTGCCATTGTGACTTTCCTGACCAGTCACCAGCCTGACAATTGACTGATCACCCCTATTGTCCTGTCCGGACAGATTTTTTCTGTGACACCCAGCCAGGCCGTGGTGCCAGTTGTGAGGCCGGCGTTCATGAGATAGAGTCTCAGTGGGACATCTGGATGGGTGGTCAAGGTTCCCACATCGCTTGGTGGATATAAGTTCGGTGGTATTTATAAGATTATGAACCTTCATTGTATAAGGCCTTTTAAAGCCATGATGGCGCCAACGCCAAATGAAACTTCACAGTTAAGCGTGCTCACCCTGGAGCAATCCAGGGATGGGTGACATTTGGAAAGTCTATGGGGTTTGAGCGACAAAAGCGGACAATATTATACAAGGCGGGAGCGGGTCATTACATTGCCATTGTGTTAAAATATCGACCCATCCTGTCTAGTCACCAGCTTGACCATTGACTTTCTTGATTGGTCACCCCTATTGTCCTAGCCAGTCACCTATTGAATCTATTCGAAAATTTCATTTTAACCAAACATGAATTTTAGACCTTTCAACCGAGAAACCATGTTAATGGGCTCATATCATGAATGGACCTTTACATGCATGTTCTTGCAAGTATATAACCACATGAATAGCTTGTTGATTCCACTTCCTGCTTGCTTAATAACTTGATTTAATGATTTATTTTGCATGCTTAGTTATCAATACATGCTTCTATTGCCATTGCTTGTTGATAGAATATGACTGAGTATCATTGATCAATAGAAAATATTGAGTCTAGAACGATAAATTGACATTAGCCTTGTCACTCAGGAGAGCAAAATCTAGATCTTTAAAAAATCACCAACACGTAAATCGAGAAATAAAATTACACCTCGGGAGATGGGTTAAGATGTATCAAGATATGACTTGAGCAGAACTATGACTGGTACCACGAGGTGTTTTAGTCGAACCGCGTCTTTAGCCAGGCTGGTCATGAGTCATTTCATGTAATAAGCCAAATTATGTCATAGGTTGGGTTATGTGTGTAAATTGTATCTTGTCTTTCAAAATAAAGTATATTGTTATAGAAGGAGGTAGAATTTTTTTATGTTGGAAAAGATATACGAGAAGCATAACGATCAGGAGCATAATGGTTGGGGACATGCTATACGGGAGCCAATATTGGGAACACTAGTGTTGGGAACACGATTCAGTTTAAGAGTCGGGACCATATCGGACAGGAACCATGACAATGATTTGCGATTTTGACTTTCGGACAACGCTTGTGTCAACCCAACATTTTGGAAAATCGAATTCGTTTTGACATGTATGGTTTTTGCCAGACACGTGCGTCAGAAATTTAAAAACGGGACATAAAGGTTGACTTAGAGAAATTTTCACCTGAGTTATATTCTAATTAAATTTCCGTACATATTTGTTTACTGATTCCGCTTATTATTCCCTGCTCATGCACACTTTGATCTACTGTATAGATTGGGATTATGGGTGAAATTTATTTTTTGAGCTTTATCACTCATGGTGCAATTTTCCTGTTCCTAACCTTTTATACCAGGTGTCGAAGACAACACGGAGGAAATTAACAACTTGGCCCTTGAAGATAGTTTACCCGGGAAAGATTAGATTGCATCTTGATTTATCTAGACTTAATTTAGCTATGTATTTCCTAATTTGCAGTGTAAGTTTTTTTTAATTCCAGTTATTGTAATCAAAATTTTATTTTATTATGTTAGGAAAATGAAAATCTTTTTACTCGTTTAATTTCTATTTAAAATTAACGCTCCGATAAATCGGGGCATTACAAATAAGGAAAGCAAAGAGAAGCTTTTATGGTAGAATGAATACCACATCAACAGTTTAGCACAAAATACAAAAAATCCTAGTGCTCAAGTAGAGATCCCAGTCAAAATTGGTGAGTTAAGCTCGACCCAAATTTTATATCGACCTCGAGTGGAGCGTATTTTTTAACGAACCAAGCTTAAGCCATTTAAAACTCAACTCGGTATGGCTCGTTTGCAGCCTTTGCCCCATGTAGACCACTAACCATGTATCTTGTAGGAGTCTAACTACACCCAAAATATTAAAGTCAAAGATCACTCACCAAAACTTTTGATGTGGGACAAGTTGGTTGCTACAAAATACTTATAATTGGTAATCATATGCTGATTTTGTACTCACTATTTATGATTTACGTAACATAGAAAACTTGAAATTGGACAGAAACTACCCAACGTGCATTATTCGATAAAATTGATGTTTAAGTATCGCACGTATGCTAAATGGGACATGTTGAACCGGTTATACGAGATGTATTACGGTATCAACACTCTTTCGCTTCAAACGTCAACACACTACATAAATAGTCCCGACAACCTTTGTGCAAAAGTATATATAAAATATGGAGGAGTCACAACTCGTTCTCTTTCAAATTCAATATCCTCGGTATGTTTCTTAAATGTCACCCATTTATGAGCGCAGTCAATACTTGCCCCATAACTGGACAACCAGTCCAATCCGATGATCAAATGAAAATATCTAATGTCCAATGGAATCAAATTCATACTCATTTTCATGTCATCTAACCGAACATCACAATCTTAGTATACCATGGAACATACTACGCCTTTACTCAAGGATTGAGTTACAAACAATTCATAACCCAGTGGTTCATCTCTTCTATTCAGTTTACTTTGACACAAGGGTATGCAACAAACCAAAGTCGAATAATGCATAAGCAAAATATGAACACATAAATAGCAGGGAGTTTAAGACCAAGTGGAAGTTTAATAACACACTTAGACAGTAAAAAATAAAAAATTTCGTCTGCCTTAGAAACGTCAAAGGAATATAATTTCTTAATTTCCTTTTTTTTTTTTTGCTAAGTAAAGATTTCTATTAATCAAAGTAAGAGATACAATGATTAAGAGGGATTCAAGAGATTTACCCTTGAATCCAAACAAGAAGTAGGCAAGTTACCTACAACAAAACTGGGCAAGTTAATTACAAACAAACCATAATTACGAACTTAGCCCCTTAGTTTCCTCACTCCTTGTAAACACCTAACTATGTCTTGTATTGTGTACACTTTAATCCTTAATTTGATCTTTGCCCAATTCGCAGCCCTGTATTTAGCCAGGTCCAGAGCCTCTTCCACTTCCGTCTTCTGGTTTTGGAAAACCAGTTTGTTCCGCGTTAACCAAATGGTCCATAGCGTGGCATATATCGTAGCAAGCCATAGGGTTTTCTCCGTCTTACTGAAAATTGGGGTTGGGTAGCTACTGATCATTTGGGGGATGCTTGAAGGGATTGCCATTGATGTGTTCCACCATTTGAAGACCCCAGTCCAGATCCGCCATGAGTATGTGCAATGGAGCAACAGATGCTTCGAAGTCTCCTCCTCCGATTCGCAGAAACGACAGGTAGACTCCCCTTGTACAATTATACCTCTGTTTCTCAGAATTGTTTTTACTCCTATCGCATTTTGCACCGCCATCCACACAAAGAGTTCCACTTTTGGACGATTTATTTTTTTCCATATGCATGCTAATTCTCTATTTTCCTCGAAATTTAGGGATTCCCAAGTTGCATACACTGATGAAACTGAGTGCACATTTTCTGATCCCCAGGTCCAGCACATTGTATCTGCAGACTCATTGGTTGTTGGCGGTTCCCTGATTACTTGAAGCAACTCCTGTAATACTTCCTTCTCCCATTCGAAGAGTCCTCTTCTGAATTGTAAGTTCCACTCTCCATTGACTGCTAAAGTAGACATGAGTTCTCCTTTCTGTGTTGAAACCGAGTATAATCTTGGATATTGCTGTTTAAGTGTCTCATCTCCAATCCAATAGTCTTCCCAGAATTTGGTTGAATTGCCCGAACCTATCTTGATTTTCAGGCCTTTACGTATTATTCCAGCAGTACTTTCTTTGTTGGATTCAATACCCACTGAACAAATCTGTTTCCAGACTTGAGAGACGTTGTTTGAGTCCGGCAAATGTGGTAACCAGGACATTGTGTCTAGATTATACTTCTTTTGTATAATCTTCACCCACAGGGCCTCCTTATCTCTGCTATACCTCCACCACCACTTGGATAGCAAAGCTAAGTTGTGTATCATGAGATTTTTGATCCCTAGCCCTCCAAACCTTTTGCTCCTTCTTAGCTTCTCCCAATTGACGTAGTGCAGCTTTCAATTATTTTCTTTGTCTCCCCAGAAAAAATCCCTTTGGAGCTTCTCAATAGACTTTGCCACCGAAGTTGGCAGCCTATAGATTGACATAAAATAAATGGGCAGATTAGCCAAAGTGGCTTTGATGAGGGTCAATCTACCAGCCTGGGATAGGAAACTTCTTTTCCAAATGGCCAGCTTCTTTCGTATTCTTTCTATCACAGGATTCCAAGCCTCTCTTTTTTTAGGGTTGATCCCTAATGGCAGTCCTAAGTAGTTCATAGGAAGTCTGGTAGTTTTGCATCCTATAACAGTGGCTAGATTGTTGACCTGGCTTTCCATAAATCCAACTCCACATATCATCGTTTTGTAAAAATTAACTTTGAGCCCTGAGATTAGATAAAAGCACCTTAGGATTCTTTTGATGTTCTTTAGTAGGACTTCATTGCCATTGGAAAACACAATGGTGTCGTCTGCAAATTGTAGATGGGTAATGTTCCTGCCTTGCCTACCCACTGTGACTCCAGAAATAAGGCCTACCTCCTTGGCTTTCTCGAACAGCCTATTCAATATTTCTACTGCCACATTGAAGAGGAATGGGGATAAAGGGTCTCCTTGTCTAAGCCCTTTTGTAGGTTTGAATAGGTTTGTAGGGGAACCATTTATTAGGACTGATATGGAAGTGGAGGAGATACAATTCTTTATCCAGTGAATCCATCTCTTTCCAAAGCCCATTTCTTCTTTAACTTTAATCAGAAAGTTCCAATTTATACTATCGAAAGCTTTCTCGAAGTCTAGCTTTAGGATGACTCCTTTGCTATTTGAGGATTTCCACCAATGGATTATCTCATTTGCAATAAGAATAGCATCCAGTATGTGTCTGTCTCTCGTGAAGCCAGATTGGGCAGTTCCAATAATATTGGGCATTAGAGGCTTAAGTCTATTTGCTAGAACTTTGGAAAGAAGTTTGTAAATGCTGCCAACTAAGCTAATTGGCCTATAATCTTTGAATTCTTTAGCACCTGGGAGTTTAGGAATGAGTGTTAAGAAAGTGGAGTTGAGGCTAGAGGTGACCTGACCATGCGAGTGAAATTCGTTGAAAAATTGTATGATCTCCTCCTTCATAAATTTCCATGCCGCCTTAATGAAACTGAAACTAAAGCCGTCTGGTCCTGGTGCCTTGTTATTGCTGCAGTTCCGGAGTGCTTGGGATATTTCTTCCTCCTGGAATTCTCTCTCTAATAAAGAGCTTCACTAGCTGAAATATGAGAGAGTATCAGCCCAGGAATGAAAGGTCTGTCCCTGATTGTCTCCATGAATTTGATGCTGAAGAAAGCTTCCGCTGCTTCCTTGATCTGCTTTGGCTCCACTTTCATTGATCCTTGATGTTCAATAGATGCTATAGAGTTTCTAAGATACCTGTTGTCCGCCACTGTATGAAAGAATTTAGTATTTTTGTCTCCCTCCATAATCCAAGTTAGCCTTGACCTTTGTTTCCAGAAAATTTCTAACATTTTGGAGGATTGTGACAGCTCTGCCCTGGCTCTAAACTTTTCATCCCTTTCTGCCTCTGAAAGTGTTCTTTCTTCAGTCAGAAGATCCATCTTATGCACCCATTCCTCAGCCTTCTTTACCTTCGCACTAATATTTCCCACTTCCGCTTTATTCCACTCCTTTAGCTTGGTCCTCATGGCATTTAACTTTTTTGTGATTTTGTATCCAGCCCAACCCTCCACTACACAATCCTTCCATGCCTTCTCCGCTGTTTCCAGGCAATTTGGAAGAGTCAACCACATGTCTTGGAACTTAAAAGGTTTGGGGCCCCAGTTATGTTGCTCATCAGAGAGGAGAATAGGGCAGTGATCTGAGATCACTTGTGGTAGACCCCATTGCATAGCTTTAAATTGAGTTAGGAAATCTTGAGATACTAGAAATCTATCAAGTCTTGATAGTGCTGGAATTTCCTGGAAGTTCGTCCACGTGTATTGTCTCCCATGCATTGGAAGATCTATACACCTGGCCTGATTAATGAAATCTTGGAAATCCCTTACTCCTCTGGATCTTTATAACTAATCGATCCTTACATTTATATAACTAATCGATCGTAGTGTCCTTCTTAATTAGGGCTTCATAAACACATGGGTCTTGGCCTATGATTTCTGCAGCGTCAATCTCGTAATTTGGATCTTTATAATACGTTTTATACGAAGAACCACAATACTTCAAAGGCTGAAAGTACGCAAACGCCTTAAATGTCCATCCAATCCCTCCAACTTATCAAGCACAATCTGACATGACCTATTGCCCCTGATGCCTAACACAAAGCTGCTAGTTATGTACGAAATCATTGCTAGTTAGTGTTGTGAATAAATTGTCTGCAAAAAGAATGAAAGGGAGACCATATCAGTTGAGCAAAAGAAAGCTACCATCGGAAGAACGTTTTGGATTTGGCTTGCAAGTCTTATGCTTCTCCTGGTTTGAACGGCGTGAAGCCCAATTCTTTTCAGATCATGTTGGTGATAAGAGTTCATACAATTATCTCGTCCCACTTCTCTTTTTTTAACTTCTCCAGATGCAGCCTCATGGCTACTTAGTCTTTACTATCGACTTACATTTTTGCACCCTTCATTTGCCCATTACATGTGTGGCCAAGGCTTTGACACTTGCATTCTTGAAGTTAGAGGTTCTGTTTGAGCAAGCATGGACCAGATTTGAAACAAATTGAGCAGTCCGCCCATGAGGTATCTGATCATTTGGGAAAGCAATTGCTAATACTGCCACTGAGAGTTTTTTTCTGCAGAACATCAGTCAAGTAATATATTCAGTACATTCAGAAAGTGGAAAATAATAATGAATAATCAAAACGTCACATTTCTTTCACATATTCGAAGACAATCACCCAAAAACTCCAGTGGTGTATTTGTTCGTCAATAAATTAGATAAGTTACCATAAGATCCATCATTGACAAACACTTATTTGGCACCTAAAATTCTCCAATAGAAAAATTCAATATATCTCCAAAATGTTACGAAGAGAACTTCCAAGTGAAGAAGAGCAAGAACCAAAGTTGTTTGAGAAACCTGTTATCTGAAAAATCGAAAAAAAACAAAAGAAAAAATAAACAACCCTGAAATGAGTATAAGCAGAAATTAAATTAGTAGAAGCAAGACTGGAGTGAGAGAGCTCTAGCTTTGCTTTTTGAACAACCCAAGTAAACATATGACAAAAATGAGTTTCTATTGATAGTTTCTTATTTCTGGGATTAGGTATCTCATTAGAAAATAATTCAATGGTTTACACATCTGCGTAAATCTGTTCCAAAAGCAGGAAAACATCTCAAGGCAATACAAAAAGAATCAAAGCCAAAAAAAAAACAGAAATAATAGGACATAACAGCCACTACACATGCAAATGATTAGATATACACAATTGACACCATCATTCACTCTGCACGTAAGAACTTCAAACGCAATAAAATTTTCTTAAATCCCCATCAAATCCAACCATATGTTCCCATGTAAAGACCCGTATTTTTTAAAAATAAAAATAAATCGTGAATAATATTATTCTGAGTATTAAAAATTCCTTCAAGAATTATTTTACATTGCCACGTGTAAATTAGTATGGTAAGTATATATGAATAAACTTATGCTTACATGTATTGTTATTTAGATCTAGTATGTGTACATACACATACACACGTGCTCATTAGAAAATCAAAAATCACCATGCATCATGTCAAAACGTCTACATCTTGTTAAGATATTTTCGTATATACTCATTACACGTACATTTATACGTATATATATGAGGACCATATTATATACTCCCAAAACATAATCTAAGATTTTATACAAACCTTGTTTAGTAGAAAACCTAAATTTTCTAGTCATCTTAATTCAAGTATGATTTAAACTACAACTATTTGATTTTTTCTAAATCATTTTCCTCCAACTTATGCACTTATCTTATAAATCTAGAAACCATGAGTCATCCTATCTCCTCTCTTCCTAAATATCTTAGATGCAAGTCTAAAGGCTTAATGTGGAACTCTAAAATGACATAAAATACACTTAAAGATCTAAACCCTTATTACTACTTCCTCTCTTTGTTGACTCTAGTAAGTCTCTTTCACACTTATTCACACTTATATTCATCCCATGTGACACCTATTCCTCCCTTTTTGACTATACTAGTCCCTTTCACACTTGTATTTATTCCACATGACAACTCATTCCTCCCTTTGTTGACCTTAGTTGTCCCTTTCACCCTTATATTAAAGTTCATATGTATAGATATGGACATGTGTGCCTATATATTAAACCTAAACCAATCAAGAAATGCCAAGACCATATGAGTCAAATAAAAACCTACAACTTGTGCACTTAATCTTCCTTCAAATCAAATCTAATGACTAAGTCTAGTCATCTATTAGACATCACATCCATTTAATGCTTGATCTTAACCAAATAAGCTTCTAACCTTTTCTAGCCATTGATCTTGATGGATAAACCCTAACCGTTAGATGTGTTCCCTAGATATTTTTCTAAACTTTGCCTATAAATGCAAAAATCCTTCTTCTATTGTTTTTACATACTTTGAAACCTTGAGAACAAGAAGATATAGAGAGTAGTAGAAATTCTCAAGTGTTGTGAGAAAATCCAAGTGAAGGAGAATCCACCATTTTTGAAGGAGACAACCCTAGCAACCATCTTTCCAACTCTTAAGCTCTCACTAGGTAAGTTTCCTACAACTTACTTTCTCTTTGGATAATTAGTCTTAAACCCGAAACCTCTCCAAATATTATGGAGTATGGTCAAAAGGTGGAAGACATTCGGTTTTAGCCCTTGCGGCTACGACCTTTTACTAATTTGTCTGCATATGCTTGGTTGCTATTTCTAGTTTAGCATGTTAGGGGGCATGTTAGATTATTTATGCTTACATGTTTATATGTGCACGTTGGTCAATCACTCATGCTATCCATGACATTTACATAGTGTTGTTTATTTTTGTTATGCTTTAAATTTCATCTTTGTATTTCAAGTGATATGATTTTAGCATGATGTTAGAATAACTCGATGAAACAAAGTATGAACCCTGAACATAGAAGTGATTACGAAATATTAATATCAGAGTATCATGTATATGCTGATTGAAAACTTAAATAATTAAAAGATGACCCAGTTGTTGTGGATATGGGTGTCGTTAGCCGTGATGCGGTCTTGCCGAATTTTGACTGAACCATGAGGTGTATTAACCCAAATAGTGTCGTTTAGCCAAGTCGATGTCTTTAGCCGTGTCATGTCTTTAGCCAAACTATGTACTTAGCCGTGTTATATTTGGACATGACGTGTCATTCATTCAATTGAGTCTGTTAGTCATGTACTTTGGTGTTGACACGTTATCGGGAAATATAAATGTTCGGGAAACGTAGTGTTTGGGAACATGCCGTACGGGATGCATGATGTTTGGGATGCACTTGGTGGAGAGCACGGTTAGTAAAATATCGGAAGCGTATTCGTACGGGAACACCATATTTGGAAAACTTGATGAGATATACACTTGAACAATTTGATGAAATTTGATGAGATCATAATTGGAAACTAATGGATTTCAAGTCTATGTAAGCTATGGACTTTGAAAAATATCATCTGCTCGGGGTTTTTGATGACGCCTGGGTACGAGTGATGAAACACAGAAATTCATGCTCGGGGTTATGCCCACGACACCTGGGTATGAATACTAAGAGACTAAGGTTATGTTTATAAAACAAGAGAAACTAATGTAATGATACAATATTGATTTAAATTTATGTACTGAAGTGTTATCGCTTTCATATACTGTTCATGTGATATTGTGCTGCTATTCATTTAAATACATAATTGTTCAAAAAGAATTTAAGGGTAGGATAACTTATTGGGCTTTCATCGGCTCATGGTGCAACTTCCTTCTGCCCCTGGTATTTCATAACCAGGTAACGACGAAGATGGAGCAGAACCGGACTATTCAAAGCATGAGGGCACGTATCTCGAAGAAGACTCGGTTGAACTGTGATTTACCTAGAATAGGCTAGTCTGCTCTGACTTTTGACAAAAAGTCTTTTGATGTAATAGTCTTTTGTTAGAAGTATTTTCGTAATTAGGACTGTATCAAACTATGTTTTAAATGAAATTATGAATTTTGTTATTTTATTCTTTTTCTTAACGTGTCCGAAAATCGGGGCGTTACAAATTGGTATCAGAGCTTTAGGTTCACCACCTCTCGACCTAGGGTTAGTGGGTAGCACCTGGTTCCGAGAATGCGACTCGTGTAGATAACGTTATATTTGCGGCTAGCTTTCGTTTTCGTCAAAATTATTATTTTTACTAAATATTATAGAAACTCTGATAATTCCAGTATAGGGTGTCTTCGTTAGAACTGGCTTCAATCTTGTGGGACGATTTCTACCATATGCTGGATCGATTTGAACGGCAAACTAAAATACGGAATCAAGGAGGCCATCACTCATCGAGGAGACTTCACATACTATTTCTACACGAGGAGCGAAGATTGGTGCGACGACGGTTGCAGAACCATACTAGGAAGTACAACCGTACCTTTCTAATTGAACAAGACTAACTAGCCTATGTCCTTCTACCGATAAGAACATTAGCCCATTCATACGTTGCTTATCAAACCACGCTCACTCAAGATTATGAGACCACACGACGATCGAGCTACACCGTTGCTAGTCTATAGCATAAACTCAGAGGACAAGGACCCACTTGAGATGGCGAGTCAACAGTCATAAGACGGGAGAACGTATTACATAGTTTGGTAACACCGAATTTACACCCTCGAACGTGTCACTATGACATACGCTATCATTAGAACCTTCCCTTATACCCTCTTTTGACAAAAAGAAGAATTGAAGGATTTAGGAATAGAGTCAACACCGACAGTGCAAACGATACTGACAAGGTGAAACGCTAAAAATACTTGTCGAGCTGCGATCGACTATTGCGAAGGAGAAAGACAATTCAATTCTTGAAAGTGAAGCAATGCAATTGTTAAGGGGGATAGACATTTCGCCAATTTCTCCTAATTCCCTTTTAAATCAGCCAGTTGGCAACACCCAATTAATCCACATTTCAACATTTCCTTGTAGTTTCAACTGTACCCTTTAATCACTTGGAATCTTCAGAATATAAATCCTTTTAAGCTGATCTATCGGCGCATTCGAAACACCAATTTCTTGTCAATTCATACTTGCCTTTAAAATCTCTAAAAGTCTTTGATTCATATCTTGAACTTTACCTATTGAAAAATCATTGCGCGTTTAAGATGCAAAAATTCTTATCACACTTCTTTCTTCTAGAGAATGTACCTTTGAACAATATTTCATTCCAAATTCTCTCAAGTAATAATTTCTCCATTGAAGTCCCCTTTATAATAACAGATTCTTATTAGTTATTTCCATACATGATTATCTACAACCTTGACAGGTAACTAGATTTGGATATTTGATTTGAAACGCGTTTAGCTGCCGCAGTTTCAGGACAATTATCTTGATTAGTTTCCACTATCTTCATTCATAATTGTTCCAAATTATTGACATGAATGAGTTCATTCTTACCGCAGGAGAGCTCCTTTGAAAATTCTATATAGACCCTTTCTTTTATCAGTCATTGAATCTTGAGTCGTCACAGTCGACGTGATGTCACTCTTTGTCACTCCTCGATCTTGAGTAAACTCAACCTCATATCCTACTTGATTCCTTGTATCTCAAACCAACTTTGAAAAGTCGAGCGAAAATCTTTCTTTATATTTTGCTTCGTCTCACACAAGACTTCTAGTTCGGACCTTATTATTTATTCAAGGGACCGCGATTTGTATAATTCTGTTGCTAGTGACAAGTACCGTGAAATTCTTTGAAGGCACGTGATACACTTTAGGCAAAACATAGGAACTACTAGAATCACTGACTTCGGACCTACCATCAGAATGTACCTAGAGCAGCATCAACACAAGGAAGAGATCTTGAATTTCTAACGCCAAATCATCGACAAGACTACGCTGTTGCAATTACATATTAGAAGCCATGCTCATTTTATGTACCAATACCAAGGGATATCAGACACTCCGTGCACAAGCCAAGAGACACATCAAAAGAAGAAGGCCAACTTGTTGACTTCATCATACGAGGAGACGCTACGCACACGCATCACCATCTACTCTGAATTTCGAGGACGAAATTTGTTAAGGGGGATAGATTCTAAAGACCCGTATTTTTTAAAAATAAAAATAAATCGTGAATAATATTATTCTGAGTATTAAAAATTCCTTCAAGAATTATTTTACATTGCCACGTGTAAATTAGTATGGTAAGTATATATGAATAAACTTATGCTTACATGTATTGTTATTTAGATCTAGTATGTGTACATACACATACACACGTGCTCATTAGAAAATCAAAAATCACCATGCATCATGTCAAAACGTCTACATCTTGTTAAGATATTTTCGTATATACTCATTACACGTACATTTATACGTATATATATGAGGACCATATTATATACTCCCAAAACATAATCTAAGATTTTATAAAAACCTTGTTTAGTAGAAAACCTAAATTTTCTAGTCATCTTAATTCAAGTATGATTTAAACTACAACTATTTGATTTTTTCTAAATCATTTTCCTCCAACTTATGCACTTATCTTATAAATCTAGAAACCATGAGTCATCCTATCTCCTCTCTCCTAAATATCTTAGATGCAAGTCTAAAGGCTTAATGTGGAACTCTAAAATGACATAAAATACACTTAAAGATCTAAACCCTTATTACTACTTCCTCCCTTTGTTGACTCTAGTAAGTCTCTTTCACACTTATTCACACTTATATTCATCCCATGTGACACCTATTCCTCCCTTTTTGACTATACTAGTCCCTTTCACACTTGTATTTATTCCACATGACAACTCATTCCTCTCTTTGTTGACCTTATTTGTCCCTTTCACCCTTATATTAAAGTTCATATGTATAGATATGGACATGTGTGCCTATATATTAAACCTAAACCAATCAAGAAATGCCAAGACCATATGAGTCAAATAAAAACCGACAACTTGTGCACTTAATCTTCCTTCAAATCAAATCTAATGACTAATTCTAGTCATCTATTAGACATCACATCCATTTAATGCTTGATCTTAACCAAATAAGCTTCTAACCTTTTCTAGCCATTGATCTTGATGGATAAACCCTAACAGTTAGATGTGTTCCCTAGATATTTTTCTAAACTTTGCCTATAAATGCAAAAATCCTTCTTCTATTGTTTTTACATACTTTGAAACCTTGAGAACAAGAAAATCTAGAGAGTAGTAGAAATTCTCAATTGTTGTGAGAAAATCCAAGTGAAGGAGAATCCACCATTTTTGAAGGAGACAACCCTAGCAACCATCTTTCCAACTCTTAAGCTCTCACTAGGTAAGTTTCCTACAACTTACTTTCTCTTTGGATAATTAGTCTTAAACCCGAAACCTCTCCAAATATTATGCAGTATGGTGAAAAGGTGGAAGACATTCAGTTTTAGCCCTTGCGGCTACGACCTTTTACTAATTTGTCTGCATATGCTTGGTTGCTATTTCTAGTTTAGCATGTTAGGGGCCATGTTAGATTATTTATGCTTACATGTTTATATGTGCACGTTGGTCAATCACTCATGCTATCCATGACATTTACATAGTGTTGTTTATTTTTGTTATGCTTTAAATTTCATCTTTGTATTTCAAGTGATATGATTTTAGCATGATGTTAGAATAACTCGATGAAACAAAGTATGAACCCTGAACATAGAAGTGATTACGAAATATTAATATCAGAGTATCATGTATATGCTGATTGAAAACTTAAATAATTAAAAGATGACCCAGTTGTTGTGGATATGGGTGTCGTTAGCCGTGATGCGGTCTTGCCGAATTTTGACTGAACCATGAGGTGTATTAACCCAAATAGTGTCGTTTAGCCAAGTCGATGTCTTTAGCCGTGTCATGTCTTTAGCCAAACTATGTACTTAGCCGTGTTATATTTGGACGTGACGTGTCATTCATTCAATTGAGTCTGTTAGTCATGTACTTTGGTGTTGACACGTTATCGGGAAATATAAATGTTCGGGAAACATAGTGTTTGGGAACATGCCGTACGGGATGCATGATGTTTGGGATGCACTTGGTGGGGAGCACGGTTAGTAAAATATCGGAAGCGTATTCGTACGGGAACACCATATTTGGAAAACTTGATGAGATATACACTTGAACAATTTGATGAAATTTGATGAGATCATAATTGGAAACTAATGGATTTAAAGTCTATGTAAGCTATGGACTTTGGAAAATATCATCTGCTCGGGGTTTTTGATGACGCCTGGGTACGAGTGATGAAACACAGAAATTCATGCTCGGGGTTATGCCCACGACACCTGGGTATGAATACTAAGAGACTAAGGTTATGTTTATAAAACAAGAGAAACTAATGTAATGATACAATATTGATTTAAATTTATGTACTGAAGTGTTATCGCTTTTATATACTGTTCATGTGATATTGTGCTGCTATTCATTTAAATACATAATTGTTCAAAAAGAATTTAAGGGTTGGATAACTTATTGGGCTTTCATCGGCTCATGGTGCAACTTCCTTCTGCCCCTGGTATTTCATAACCAGGTAACGACGAAGATGGAGCAGAACCGGACTATTCAAAGCATGAAGGCACGTATCTCGAAGAAGACTCGGTTGAACTGTGATTTACCTAGAATAGGCTAGTCTGCTCTGAGTTTTGACAAAAAGTCTTTTGATGTAATAGTCTTTTGTTAGAAGTATTTTCGTAATCAGGACTGTATCAAACTATGTTTTAAATGAAATTATGAATTTTGTTATTTTATTCTTTTTCTTAACGTGTCCGAAAATCGGGGCGTTACATCCCATCAGCTAGAATACATCATTCAAAAAATTGTACTGTTAACTAAGTAACCAAAATATGGCATTACTATATGTAATCATACAAATTTGGAAGAAGTGGAATGCACATTCGCTTGCTACACAGACGCATAACTTGAATTATCAATTGTAAGAATATAATTTTATGAATGTCGCATCCGCTCTAGCCATTGTACAACACTTTTAGCAGGCATCACTTCTACCCCCAGAAGAGGCTATAAATATTGGACAAACTAATAAAAATCACCAAATATAATTTCCAAAATAAAATTTCAACTTTTAAAGGAATCAAAGTTGAATGCAAGCCGTGCTCACCAAAACTCGGTGCGATTTTCCAGTTCATTTTTACACTCTCAACAAATCTGCAGACAAAAACATACTTCTAATTTTTGTTGGGGTTTAGTAGCCTCATTTTGTGAAAATGATGAAGACAATTGACTGGGATAGAGCATTAACACCTAGAGAAGTAAGCATTAACACCTGGAGAAGTAAGCCTAACAATGCTCCTGAACAGGTGCAAGTTTAGTCATAAGAAAATAGGGAAAAAGAAGATCAAAGCCCATGACAAATAAATTAGATTGTTGGTGTAGCAGATACAAATTTATATTATCGTTGTAGGTCATTATAAGTTTTAGAAAATAAAACTATATTCGTGTCTTAGGGCTTAGTGCATGAGGGGTCTAGGATTTTTCTTCTAGGGACAAAAACACTTGAAAAGTTCTTTTTACATTTTTGCAGTTCATCAAGTAAATTCTAGAAAACTAAACTAGTAAGGAACAAATAGTAGTAGAAGACAACAATTTGACACAAATGAAAGAAAAATAATTTCTTCAAAGACAGAGCAGAGAGCCCTATGTTGATCCTGAAAATAACTTAACTATGTGCAAGGGCTCTCACCAAAAAAAATCAAAAACCACAAAAGCATGAGCCAGTAAAGAGATATCTGTTACTTGCAAAACAACTCCAAACTAACGAATTACTTATCACTATAGAAGAGGAAAAATTAAGGCCAATGTGTAAAGAATCACACCGAAAGAAACAAACCTCTAGTATCATACTCAGTCCTAAAAAGTATAAAAAAATAATTAGGAAGTGATAGTGCGGTAGTATGCGTTGAAAACTACAGATAGGAATAAATATGCACAGTAAGAATTGGATCACCTTCGAAAATTTTGCTCGAGAGAAATCATTCAGTATTGCCATCAAAACTTGGCTAGAGGAAATCATTCAGCGTGTACCCTTCCATTTTTTGAACCACTTCCCGTTTTTGAATAGCTTCAGCTTCAAACTGCTCCTATGATTTTTGATGCTTCACTCACATGTAACTTAAACTAAATGTCACAAACAATTACAGTATACTCCCCTTCCTCTAGACCTATGCATCGAATACCTATTAATGGCTGCCTACCCAACTATTGAAAAATCAACTACCTACCGAAAAATCTACTCCCTACCGCTCTAATAAGTGGGTTTCACCTCCAGGTTATTTCATAGTTCTATCATGAAGATTTGGTGAACTGCAAAAACAAAGATATAGTGATTGCATCTTCCAGTGACAAAGTCGAGTCCCGATTAGGGAACAGAAAAATCTTAAAAATGAGTCTTTTTTTTTTCTATTCTTTTATGCAAGATGAATGTCCAAATCTTCTCACCAAAGTAGCACAAAATTCAATAAAAGTGAAAAAGGATAAAATTAGAAGTTAATTTTCTAGACATCCAGACATGTTATAACAAACTGTAATTTTTTTATTTGTATCATTACCTGAAAATAGATTTGAGTTGTCTTTTGGGGGACTTCTTTCACTGTAGTTTTTGGTCCCAGTTTCGAACTCATGATTAATGGGCCACAAACAATCAAGCAAGGTGGTCACATCCTACCTTTTCTCCTTCAATGGACATGGCCGTTGCCACAACCGAAAGTATATCAAGTAGAAATTTTGGCATTGGAGGGTAAATGTCAATCAAATAGGTTAGTGTTAACCACTGAGTGAAAATTATAAAGGAAGCAAAATACGAATGTCAATCCAAACAGTTCATACCTTTCCATTCGAATTGTCCATTGCGTCAAAATATGTCTTCAGAGATCGATAATGAGTAGGAAAAAACTTTAATGCCTTTTGAACTAATGCCATGGAACTGGTTGCACAATCCAACCAAGCAGTTTTCGGCTTGCTTTGCTTCTCCTTAATAGTGAAAAGAGGGCTTAGAGCAAAGCTTCAAAGTGTGAAATATAAACCCAGTAAATCCGCATACTGAAATTCCTCAGTTTTGCTCTTGATATTGAAGTGGACCAGTGGCGGATCTAACTAACTAAAGTGATACAAAAAAAAAAACAAATAAGTCAAAACAAAAACAATATACGATTCAGTATGAACTTTTATTGATGCATCATACATGTCCTGATCCAGCAGCCAATTTAAGCAAAAAACCACATCTTTCACCAATTGGAACCATAGAAAAAGAAATCAACAAACGTGATATTCAATCATCTAGATTCAAATTACTTGGTGGCGATTTTCCTCCCACATTCCATGTAGCCATGAAAATACTGAATATGAGAGGGAAAAAGCATACCATTTGATGGAAAAACCAAACAAAAACCTTTTGTCCTAACTTGAGGATGATCAAGAATCAAGACAACCTCTCCCACGACAGACATGGACACTTTACGTAGTCTTGCTTAATTTTTCTATACAAGCAAGTGCGAGAACCATATTCTAAACAAAATCGGCTCCCCCTGTAGACAACTTCATTGGACTGAAATTCCTCAGTTTTGCTCTCGATATTGAAGCGGATCGGTGGCGGAGTGAAGCATCAGGAAGCACCACAACTGAAGGCTCTGTTGAATGAGAGCTTCCAAGGTGTTCATCTGATGGCAGCCCAGATTTCCTGCACATCAAAAAAAAAAAAAGTACACAAAGAAGGAGCTGGTCAGTTTTATCAACGACTTCAAATCTTAATTACCCATAAAAAGAAGTTTCATATAATAACAACTCTTACTTTAGGTTTTCTATACGCTCTACATACCAAAACCATTATCATAAGAATGTGAACTTGGCTATTCAGAAGTCGCGCATTCATGTATTAAACAACTGCAAAGATGCAACAACTCTTGTAGCAAGCCTGATAAAAAAATATATGTATCTTTAAGGAACACCTCAAAGATCCAACAACTTTTACTTTCTTTTAACAAAATTTGGTATCGAACTCAGACAAAGAGACATGTGAAACAATCAAAAGCCCTACAAATCAGTACAGCACAAACTCAAAATCGTAACATGGAAATCAGAAATCAGCAAGATCAGAAACCCTAAACCTCGAAACAGAGCCAACAACCATCAACAAATAGAACATTAATGGGCAAGATCGGGAATTCCAAACTGAAAATGCAAAAACAGAGTGTGAGGCCATACCTGATTGATGATGCAATACGTTGGGCCATAGCTGGTCGATGATGCAATACCTGATCGATCGATATCTGATTGTGTTGCGTGGAGATGAAGATAAGGAAATTGGAGAGAGGGAGGTAGAGATAATGGAAGAAGCGTGAGTGGGTTTTGAAAATTGAAAGAATTTTTTCAAAGCAGAGATGAAGAGAAGGAAATTGGGGAGGGAGAGAAATGTTAGTCGGTTTTGAAAATTGAAACGATTTTTTCAAATTGGTACTGCACGGGCATCAACACAATTCACACATACCAATGCACACATGCACTCCTGTTTATTTATTTTTTCTGTTTATTTTTTCCGGTAAATTTCATCCATTGGATTGAATTGATCCTGACCATTGTCATGAAAATATGTTTTCATGTGAACCATAGGATCGAATTGATCTAAACCGTTAGATTAAAAATGTGTGGGGTCCGTGCCGTTGTGATTTGTATAATGGAAGGCTCATACAAAACCTATGATTTACATTCTGTTCTTGACTTCCATTTTCAATGATGCCGCCTTTAAAACAGTATTCCAAGAGCTTTACATTGTGTTATCTCCATTTTGTTTTTAAATGGTTACCCTCTAAAATAGTCTTCTAAGAGCTTTACATTCCGTTCTTCCTCTTTACGCTGTTTCTAAAAAATTAAAATGATGATTTTTAGAGTATTAATGATTGAGTTAAACAACATCATTTAATATACAAACAAATGAGATGTTAAGTAATATTTATGTGTAGGACTGTAATTAGATTAGGATTAGGTTTTATTTCCACATTTAAATAGAACTATAAATTGGTTAGAGTTATAGTTAGTTTAGTCTTCTTTTTACTTGTATAAATAGTATGCATGATGAATAGAAAAAATATTCTGGTTTATCAAATCTAACATGATGAATAGAAAAAGCATCTTCAGATCTTATTGGTCATTTTTATCAGGGGAAATACAGGCTCTCCAGCGCCTTATAGATCAGGCTGATTTTCCATCTACTATAGCTTCCGTTTCCACAACAACCTCTGTCTTATTCAATTTTGCTCACACAGGTCTCCCAGTTAATACACTTACTGCGTCTTCTACTGTTCCATGGATTATAGATTCAAGTGCTTCCGATCATATGACAGGTTGTTCTTTCGTATTTGATTCTTACTCTACTTGCTCCGGTAAGGATAAAGTCAGAATAGCCGACGGGTCATTCTCTTCTATCCCAGGGAAAGGTTCCATTCGCTATTCTCCCTCCTTGGTTTTCTCCCCTGTTCTCTATATTCTAAATTTTCATACTAACCTTCTGTCTGTTAGTAGTCTTACTCGTTCTGTAAATGGTTCCGTAACTTTTTTCCCTACTCATTGTGTTTTTCAGGAACTAGATACAGGGAAAGTGATTGACAGTGGTAAAGCACATGGTGGCCTATATTTCTTGGACCCTGCACCTCGTCCAGCCCCTTCACCCATGTCATGTGATCTAACTGTGCAAGCAACTACCGATTCCGCACTTCTATGTTACATCAGTGGCACCGCCGATTAGATCATCCCTCTTTTGGAACCCTCAAAAAACTTTTTCCTCATTTAGTTTAACATTGTAATAGGAGTCAGTTTTTTTGTGAAGTCTGTGAGCATGGAAAACATAAACGCTCTTTTTATGCCCTTATTAATAAAATAAGTGATTATCTATTTATGGTTATCCATTCCGATGTTTGGGGCCCTTCCCCCGTTCCATCTCTAAAAAGTTATCGATGGTTCGTCACTCTTATTGACTGTTTTTCTCGTCACTTGGGTGTATTTACTTAATTCCAAAAGCGAAATTTTTTCCTGTTTTCAATCTTTCATGCCATAGTCTGCCCTCAATTTAATTCAAAAATTAAAATTCTCCATAGTGACAATGGTACTGAATATATTGACAGGAGTTTTCGGGCTTTCTTAGATGCCCATGGTATACTTTTCCAAACCGCTTGCGTTGACACTCCACAACCAAATGAAGTTTCCGAATGCAAAAATCGTCATCTTACTGAGGTCGCTCACTCTCTTTTATTTATTATGAATGTTGGTAAATTTTTTTGGGATGAAGTCATTTTGACTGCCACTACCTTATAAACCGCTTACCATCTAGTGTTCTCCTCTTCAAAACACCTCTAGAGTGTCTCCCTACCAGTTTCCATGTCACAACACTTCCTCCGCGGATTTTTGGTTGTGTGTGCTTTGTTGTGGCAAGTTAGGTCCTAAAGCCTTCAAATGTATTTTCATTGGGTATTCTCTACCTAGAAGGGTTACAAGTGCTATGAGCCTTCCTCTATAATGTCTCCATGGATGTCATTTTTTGGTAGACTGAGTCCTTTTACTCTTCCTCCCGTCCATCTCTTCAGGGGGAGTCTAGATAGGAAGAGATGCCTACCTGGTATAATTCCATTGAGGGGGAGCCACTGTTCTATAAACATAATGAGGGGGAACCTATATCTGCTGAAGGGACAGGAACACATAATGACCCTATATCTAAACATAATGAGGGCGAATCTATATCTGCTTAAGGGACAGGAACACATGTTATTGATGGTGATAATGGGAAACGGGTACACCGGCTACAAATGGCCAACTTAAAAACATACACTAGCCAAAAAACCGAAAGTCCTCAAGTGTAATACCACCTTATCCATCACAATCGCCTGTTCCAGTTCCAAACTCTTTGGCTGACTCATCTGGAAATGACACATCTCTCACTGAATCTTGTCTTATTGATTCTGGCAATATTCCTATTGCCCTTCGGAAAGGTGTTAGGTCATGCATTCAACATCCCATCTCCTAGTTTGTTTCCTATGATGGTTTATCTCCTTCATATCATGTTTTTGTTTCGTCATTATCTTCTATATCTATTCCACAGAATTGACAAGAAACAGTAATGATACGTAAATAGAAAGAAACTATGGTAGAGGAGATGACCGCTTTGAAAAAGAACGGCACTTGGGAGTTCGTATCAGTTCCACGGGAAAAGAAAGGAGTAGGATACAAGTGGTTTTCACGGTTAAGCAAAATGCTGATGGTATAGCTGAGAGATACAAGGCGATACTAGTTGCTAAAGTTTTTACTCAAACCTATAGTATTGACTACGAACAGACGTTTGCCCCAGCAGCGAAGATGAATTCTGTGCGAGCTTTACTTTCTTGTGCGGAAAATTTGAATTGGCCTCTTCATCAGTTTGATGTGAAGAACGCATTTCTTCATGGTGAGTTAGAAGAGTAGTTGTATATGGATATACCATCAGGTTTTCCTTCCTCTAAGACTCGTGCAAATCGAAAAAAACCCTTTATGGATTGAAACAATCACCTAGAGCTTGGTTTGGTAGATTTTCAAAGGCTATGTTGCAGTTTGGGTACAAACAAAGTCATACCAATCATACTATGTTCATCAAAGGAAGTGTTGGTAAAGTCTCTGTCCTTATTGTTTATGTTGATGATATAATAATGACAGACATGATGTAGATGAGATTCATAGTCTCAGATCAAGTCTGGCTGAAGAATTTGAGATTAAAGATTTGGGATCATTGCGGCATTGTTTGGGAATGGAAGTGGCAAAGTTTGATCGGGGTATTTTTATCTCCCAACGGAAGTACATCCTTGATCGAGATTTATTTCCATTCCTCTACCATGGGGATTTTCAAAATGGGGCTACAATAAATTCAAGTGGCTTCACTGCAATGTACCTCCTCATCCACAACATTGTAGTTCCCAAGTACCAATTGAATTACAGAGAAAAATGATAGAACCCATTAAAGCATGTACAGTGTGTGAGCACGCAAATGCATCCGTGTGTGTGTGTGTGTGAGAGAGAGAGAGAGTGTCACACTAAGGACGTGTAACACGTACAAGTGCAAAAATTACAAGAGCATTTTCATTTCCAAAAGTAAATGGGTAAGAAACTGTATAACAATAAGAAAAATGAATGAAGAAATCACAATTTATGCTTGTAGAAAAATTAATGGGTAAGAAATTGTATAACTATTTTACGCTTGTAGCATCCGCTCTAGTCATTGTACATCACTTTTAGCACGCATCAGTTCCATCGCCAGATGCACTAAAAAATCACCAAATATAACTTCGAAAATGAAACTTAAGCTTTTAAAGGAATCAAGTTGAATGCAAGCCGTGCTAACCAAAACTCGGTGCCATTTTCCATTCCATTTTACACTCCCAACAAATGTGCCGACAAAAAGATACTACTAATTTCCGTTCGGGTGTAGTTGCTTCATTTTGTGAAAATGATGAAGACAATTGACTGGGATAGAGCATTCACACCTAGAGAAGAGCATTCACACCTAGAGAACTAAGCCTCACAATTCTCCTAAACAAGTGCCAGCTTAGTCATAAGAAAATAGGAAAAAAGAAGTCAAAACCCACAACGAATAAATTAGATTGTTCGAGTAGCAGATGAAAATTTATATTCTCGTCTTAGGTTATAGTAACTTGGTCTCTAAAAGATGATAAGTTTTAGAAAAAAAAAACTATATTCTTGTCTTAGGGCTTAGTGCATGAGGGGTGTGGGATTTTGCTTCTAGGGACCAAAACAATTGACAAGTTCTTTTTACATTTTTGCAGCTCATCGAGTAAATTCTAGAAAACTAAACTAATAGGGAACAAATAGTTGTAGAAGACGACAATTTAGACACAAATGAAAGAAAAATAGCTTCTTCACAAAGACAGAGCAGAGAGCCCTTTGTTGATCTTAAAAATAACATAACTATGTGCAAGGGCTCTCAGAAAAAAAATCAAAACCCACAAAAACGTGTGAGTAAAGAGATACCAGTTACTTGGAAAACAACTCCAAACTAACGAATTACCAATCACTATAGAAGAGGAAAAATTAGGGCCAATGGGTAAAGAATCACACGAAAGAAACAACGAACCCATTTATCCAAATTGTTCAACCTCTAGTATCTTATTCAGTCTTAAAAAGTATAAAAAATAAAAAGATGAACTGGTAGTGCGGTCGTACACATTGAAAATTACAGATAGGAATGCATATCTTTGACAAACTAAGAATCGGATTACCTTCGAAAATTTTGCTCTAGGTAAATCATTCAGTACTGCGACCAAAACCTAGCTAGAGGAAATCATTCTACGTGTACCCCTCCTATTTTTTGAACCGCATCCGCATCAAACTGCTCCTATGATTGTCGATTCCTCACTCACATGTAAGATAAACTAAATGTCACAAACACGTAAAGTATAAGTTTGTTGTAACCATTGCATAGAAAATTGAAACCACAATTGATTGTAACTGAAACCCCAATTAAAACACTAGTTTGCTGTAATTTCTAATTCCTCAGTATAAGTTTGTAGTAGTTTCAATCCCAATTGAACGAAGCTTCCATCAAACCAGGTACAATAATTTCCACGAAAAACATGATATAATCATTCAAGCTGTTGAAATACTATAAATGGTTGATTAGGATTCAACTCTATAAAGACTTAAAATCTAGAAATGCACCAATTTTGATGATGGTGATTGAGTGAGACGGATAGAAGAGCACCGACGTAGTTCTGAGACAACTTCGCGGAGGAACTGACACCTCAAAATTAGTCACAGCTAAAATAGAAAACAATAGTTACATTAATCAGTAGAGAACATCACTCATACAGGTGGTAGGCACATTGCATCTAACACAAAGTATAGAATGGAAAAATTACACACCTTGCCTAGGAACTCATCATCAGGCATAGTTCCATCTTGAAACTTCAACTCAAGCTCGTACGGAGTCCCATCTTGGTTTTCCCCAATGTCAAAAGACAATGCAACAATGCCAGGACAGGATGACCTACTTGTACAAAACAAAAATATTAGAAAAAATTGAAAGGTGGACGTGAACAGAGAAACTTAGGAATATGGGAAGAGCGTTATGGGAATAACCCAGTCCCATACCAAAAATTTCAATTTCCAAAAATAAAGAGATTTCTCGAGTCGCACATCTAGGACAGAATCAGCTGAATCAATTTTCGCTCCAACAACAAATTCACAAATATAAAGATATATAATCGAGATGGAAATGGGATTACCTTATCGGCGAAATGAGAGTGAGGCTCCAAATAAAATTTCCTCGAGCCTGATTGTATAGATGTCGAAACGGGCATGTGAAGGGCTTCCAACGGCGCGATGGATCGGAGTTAGGACTCCTCCTCTTGTGAAAGTAGTGACCAGAAAAGGCAAGGATAATCAGAGCTCTGACGGCGATGGAAATCAGATCTCAACAATTTTCCATTCCATTTTTATGCTTGTTCCATCTGCTCTAGTCATTGTACAACACTTCCAACACACATCACTTGTATCACCAAAAGACGCTACCAATATATAAAAATCACCAAATATAACTTTCAAAATAAAATTTCAGCTTTTAAAGGAATAAAAGTTGATTGCAAGCCGTGCTCACCAAAACTCGGTGCCATTTTCCATTCCATTTTTACACTCCCAATAAATGGCCAGACAAAAAGATAGAACTAATTTTCGTTGGGGCTTAGTTACTTTATTTTGTGAAAATGATGAAGACAATTGACTGGGATAGAGCATTCAACACCTAGAGAAGTAAGCCTAACAATGCTCCTAAACAGGTGCAAATTTAGTCATCAGAAAATAAGAAAAAAGAAGATCAAAACCCATGACGAATAAATTAGATCGTTCGAGTAGCAGATAAAAATTTATATTCTTGTCTTAGGTTATAGTAACTTGGTCTCTAAAAGATGATAAGTTTTAGAATACAAAACTACATTCTCGGCTTAGGGCTTAGTACCTGAGGTGTATAGGATTTTGTTTCTACAAACCAAAACAATTGAAAAGCTGCTTTCATATTCTTGCAGTTCATCAAGTAAATTCCAAAAAACTAAACTAGTAGGGAACAAATAGTAGTAGAAGACAACAATTTGGACACAAATGAAAGAAAAATAGTTTCTTCACAAAGACAGAGCAGAGAGCCCTTTGTTGATCCTGAAAATAACTAAAGTATGTGAAACGGCTCTCACCAAATAATGAAAAACCACACACACGTGCCTGACTAAAGAGATACCTATTATTTGCAAAACAACTCCAAACTAACGAATTACCTGTCACTACAAAAGAGGAAACATTAGGGCCAATGTGTAAAGAATCAAACCGAAAGAAACAACAAACTCATTTTCCCAAATTGTTCAACCTCTAGTACCAAAAATTAGGAGCTGATAGTACGCTAGTGTACATTGAAAATTACAGGCAGGAAAAAATATGTTTGACACACTAAAACTCAGATTACCTTCGAAAATTTTGCTCCAACTAGAGAAAATCCTTCAGCGTGTAGTTGTGTACCCTTGCTGTTTTTTGAACCGCTTCAGCTTCAAACTACTCCTATGATATCCGATTCCTCACTCACATGTAAGTTAAACTAAATGTCACAAACACGTAAAGTATAAGTCTGTTGTAACCATTGGATAGAAAATTGAAACCACAATTGATTGTAGTTGAAACCACAATTAAAACACTAGTTTGCTGTAATTTCTAATTCCTCACTATAAGTTTGCTGTAGTTGAGATCCCAATTGAACGAAGCCTCCATCAAACCAGGTATGATAATTTCCCAAAAAAACTTGAAAGGTATATATTCATTCAAGCAGTTCAAATACTATAAATGGTTGATTAGGATTTAACTTTGTAAAGACTTAAAATCTAGAAAAGTACCAATTTTGATGATGGTGATTGAGTGAGACGGATAGAAAAGCACCGATGTAGTTCTGAGACAACTTCGTGGCGGGACTCACACCTCAAAATCAGTCACAGCTAAAATAGAAGCTAATAGTTAACATTAATCAGTATGGAACATCACTCAAACAGGTCGTAGGCACATTGCATCTAACACAAAGTACAGAATGGAAAAATTACATACCTTGCCTAGGAACTCATTATCGAACAGTCGTAGTTCCATCTTTCTATCATTGAGTTCGAGCATAGTTCAAAAATGGGAAAATAAAAGGAAAACGGAAGGGGAGAAAAGACGAAATAAAAATGGTACCATTATGGAGTCCCATGTTGCATTGTCCAACCTTCCTCTGGAACCTTGTGTACCATGACGGCCAACCCCTCTGCAAAAACTGCACCAGTTTACCGAAATTGTTGCTATCGACCATAACTCCTTATGTCAGAATCCCAACTTGAGAATCTTAAAACTTCAAATCAAGCCCTAACGGAGTCCCATCTCGGTTTTCCCCAATGTCAAAAGACAGTGCAACAATGGCATGGTAGTATCACCTACTCGTACAAAACAAAATAATTAAGAAAAAAATGATAGGACTGCCCAATTGGCCAATGTCATGTCTGTGTAGACTACACAAACCTCAACAACGCATGCCCCACGGACTGTTTCCCAGTGCCGCGGATCGACCAATTAGTGGATGCTGCAACTGGCCATGCACGGTTCAACTTCATGGATGCCTACGAAAGATACCACCAGATTGCCATGCACGAGCCTAACAAAGAGAAAACTGCCTTCATCAGCCCCCGAGGGCTGTTCTACTACAGGTCAATGCCGTTCGGCCTCAAGAACGCAGAGACTCCCTACCAACGCATGGTCACCAAAATGTTCGGCGAACAGATTAACGACACGATAGAAGCCTACATTGACAAAATGGTAGTCAAAAGTGGGCACGAGGCCGACCACCTTATGCACCTACAAGCGGTCTTTGATATCCTGAAGAAACACAAGCTTCGCCTGAATGTCGAGAAGTGCGCCTTCGACGTTGGCTCAGGAACATTCCTAGGCTACCTTGTCACAAGACGGGGTATCCAGGCCGATCCCAACCAGACCAACACTATCAGCAAGTTAGAAGTTCCTCGTACCATCAAAGGAGTTCAAAAGCTAACAGGAATGGTGGCCGCACTTAACAGATTCATCAGCTGGTCATTTGATAAGTGTCGACCCTTCTTCGCTCTCCTCAAGAAATGCAACCAAAGGAACTTCGATTGGACTCCATAGTATGACCAAGCGTTACAGGACTTGAAAACCTACCTCTCCTCAACACCACTGCTCAGTACGCCAAGAGAGGAGGAGCCTCTCGCTGGCCATCACCCAGCATGCGGTCAGTTTAGTTCTTGTGCGCCAAGAAGACCGAATTCCCAAATTTCCTGTTCACGTCCCTTTCAATTTTCTCTTAATTTTTTGTTTTCTACAAGTAGGTGAACTTACCCTGCCATTGTTACATTTTTTTTGTCGGTGCGGAAAACCAAGATGGGACCTCATAAGGGCTTGACTTGAAGTTTTAAGATTCTCAAATTGGGCTTCTGACATATGGAGTTTTGGTCGATAGCAGAAATTTTAGCAAACTGGTGCAGTTTTTTGCAGAGGGGTTGGTCGTCATCGTACACAAGGTTCCGGAGGAGGGTCGGACAATGTAAGATGGGACTCGAAAGTGGTACCATTTTTCTTTCGTCTTTTCTCCCCTTCCGTTTTGCATTTATTTTCCCATTTTTCGAACTATGCTCGAACTCAATGACAAAAAGATGGAACTACGCCTGTTCGATGATGAGATACTTTGCAAGGTATGTAATTTCTCCATTCTATTCATCGTGTTAGATGCAACATGCCTACCATGTGTTTGAGTGATGTTCTCTACTGATTAATGTAACAATTGTCTTCTGTTTTAGCTGTGACTGATTTCGAGGTGCGAGTTCCTCCATGAAGTTGTCTCAGAACTACGTCGGTGCTTATCCGTCTCATCAATCACCATCATTAAAATTGGTACTTTTCTAGATTTTAAGTCTCTACAGAGTTAAATCCTAATTAAGCATTTATAGTTTTTGAACTGTTTGAATGATTATATACCTTCCATGTTTTTCGTGGAAATTATCGTACTTGGTTTGATGGGGGCTTCGTTCAATTGGGATTTCAACTACAGCAAACTTATACTGAGGAATTAGAAATTACAACAAACTAGTGTTTTAACTGGGGATTCAGTTACAATCAATTGTGGTTTTAATTTTCTACCCAATGGTTACAACAAACCCATACTTTACGTGTTTGTGACATTTAGTTTATGTTACATGTGAGTGAGGAATCTAAAATCATGGGAGCAGTTTGAAGCGGAAGCGGTTCAAAAATTGGCGAGGGTACACTGCTACACGCTGAAGGATTTTCTTTAGTTGGAGCAAGGTTTTCAAAGGTAATCTAAGTTTTAGTGTGTCAAACATATTTACTCCTGTCTGTAATTTTCAAGGCATAGTAGCACAGTATCAGTTCCTAATTTTTGATACTAGCGGTTGAACAATTTGGGTAAATGGGTTTTTTGTTTCTTTGTGTGATTCTTTACACATTGGCACTAATTTTTCCAATTCTATAGTGACAGGTAATTCGTAAGTTTGGAGTGGTTTTGCAAGTAACAGGTATCTCTTCAGTCACGCACGTGTGTGTGGTTTTTAATTATTTGGTGAGGGCCCTTTCACATACTTAAGTGATTTTCAGCATCAACAAAGGGCTCTCTGCTCTGTCTTTGTGAAAAAATATTTTTCTTTCATTTGTGTCCAAATTGTTTTCTTCTACTAATATTTGTTGCCTATTAGTTTAGTTTTTGAGAATTTACTCGACAAACTGCAAGAATGTAAAACAGCTTTTTAGTTGTTTTGGTCCCTAGAAGGAAAATCCTATAGCCCTCACGTACTAAGCACTAAGACGAGAATATAGTTTTGTATTCTAAAACTTATCATATTTTAGAGACCAAGTTACTGCAACCTAAAACGAGAATATAAATTTTTATCTGGTACGCCAACGATCTAATTTACTTGTCATGGGTTTTGATCTTCTTTTTTCGTATTTTCTGATGACTAAACTTGCACATGTTTAGGAGCATTGTTAGGCTTACTTCTCTAGATGTTGATGCTCTATCCCATTCAATTGTCTTCATCATTTTCACAAACTAAAGTAACTAAGCTCCAACGAAAATTAGTACTATCTTTTTGTCTGCAGATTTATTGAGAGTGTAAAAATGGAATGGAAAATGGCACCGAGTTTTGGTGAGCACGGCTTGCATTCCACTTTTATTCCTTTAAAAGTTGAAATTTTATTTTGGAAGTTATATTTGGTGATTGTCATTATCGCATCCAATATGTGTAGCCTCTTTTGGTGATACAAGTGATGTGTGCTGAAAGTGTTATACAATGACTAGAATGGATAGTACAAGCATAGAAATGGAATGGAAAGTGGTTGAGATCTGATTTCCATCGCCGTCGGAGCTCTTACTATCCTTGCCTTTTCCGGTACTTTCACAAGAAAAGGAGTCCCAACTCCGATCCATTGCACTGCCGGATGCCATTCACAAGCCCGTTTCGATGCCTCTGCAATCAAGCACGACGAAATCTTATTTGGAGCCTCACTCTCATTCCGCCGATAGGGTACTTCGATTTCCATCTCGATCGTATATCTTTATAGTCGTGAATTTGTTGCTAGAGCGAAAATTGATTCAACAGTTTCTGTCCTGGATGTGGGACAAGAGAAATCTATTTATTTTTGAAAATCGAAATTTTTGGTAGTTGATTCCCATAACGCTCTTCCTGCATTCCCAAATTTCCCTGTTCATGTCCCCAATTTAGTTTTTTCTTAATTTTTTTGTCTTGAATAAGTAGGTGATCCTACCCTGCCACAGTTGCATTGTCTTTTGACATTGGGGAAAACCAAGACGGGACTCCGTAAGGGCTTGAGTTGAAGTTTTATGATTCTCAATTTGGTCTTCTAACATAAGGAGTTATGGTCGAGAGCAACAATTTCAGCAAAATGGTGCAGTTTTTGCCGAGGGGTTGGTCGTCATGGTACACAAGGTTCCGGAGGGGTGTTGGACAATGCAAGTTGGGAGTCCATAGTGGTACCATTTTTCTTTCGTCTTTTCTCCCCTTTTGTTTTCCATTTATTTTCACATTTTCGAACTATGCTCGAACTCAATGATAGAAAGTTGGAACTACGCCTGTTCGATGATGAGTTTCTAGGCAATGTAATTTGTACTTTTCCAGATTTTAAGTCTTTACAGAGTTAAATCCTAATCAAGCATTTATAGTGTTTCAATTGTTTGAATGATTATATACCTTGCATGTTTTTAGTGGAAATTATTGTACTAGTTTGATGGAGGCTTTGTTCAATTAGGATTTCAAGTACAACAAACTTATACTGTGGAATTGCAAATTACAACAAGTGTTATAATTGGGGTTTCAGTTACAATCAATTGTGGTTTCAATTTTCTATCCAATGGTTACAACAAACTTATACTTTACGTGTTTGTGACATTTAGTTTATCTTTCATGTGATTGTAGAATCGGAAATCATAGGAGTAGTTTGAACCTGAAGCTATTCAAAAAACAGCAAGGGTACACGATTACATGCTGAAGGATTTTCGCTAGTTGGAACAAAATTTTCGAAGGTAATCCAAGTTTTAGTGTGTCAAACATATTCATTCCTATATATAATTTTCAAGGCATACTAGCACACTATTAGTTCCTTTTTTGATACTAGAGGTTGGACAATTTGGGTGAATGGATTTGTTGTTTCTTTCAGTGTGATTCTTCACATATGGGCCCTAGTTTTTCCTGTTCTATAGTGGCAGGTGTGGAGTCTAGAATCCGAATTAGATTTCTTAGAATTGTATGACGAACCTTGTCGCTGATCCTGCAAAACGCTCAACACTAAGTTCGTGCCGACCGGTGTTGGATCTCCGATCGGCACTTCGATGATCAATTTAGCCTCTAGTAGATGTGAAAGCAGCTTAAAAATAGTCTTAGGGCGAATGTGCATTTACCTGAGGTAGGAGTGCCCTTTGAGTATTTGTGGCGTAGAGGTCCAACTTTCTGCCGTAGGTTTCGGTCAAGAATGTAGTGTCATGGTCCGGGAACCGCAGAGGTGCTTCCACGCGTCCCTCATCCCTGTGGACTGGGTGGGCACGAGTTCACGTCCTTTCACAAAGCGGAGAGCACATTCTCACGTGTTGAGGCTGAGCGCAGAGCGTTAGGAGTCTTGCCAGAGAGACAAGAGATGCAGTGTTTGAATGCTTAGCCGAACGATGATGCCGAGCTCGTATCGTTCAGCCCGTAAATCGAGAATCAGTAATGTAGTTGCTGGGGCTAGCCCCATTCTTGCCGAGTGCAGATGGGCCGAAGATGATCGTGGGCCGAAGGCTGACTGTTGCATATTTTGGCCTACTACAATAGCCCCTCAATCCCTATGTTTAGAACCAACTGAAGAGTGGGATTGGCCAGCGCAAGGCTGGAGTCCTGTGCCGAGGCTGGACATCGTCGAGGGATAATGGTCCAGATGAGCCGCCGCCTTTAGAGGTCTTGCCACGTGGAATGTGATCTAACGGATGGGGATGAGAAGCTTCGTTTCCCACATGTGGCGCTTCGAATTCCGTCCCCTGCTGTAAATAGCACGTTTTTAGGGGAGAAAAAGTTCTTCCACAGACATTCCCCCCCCCCCCCCCCCAGAACCATCCAGAGCTCCAGTGAATTTTGTCCCTTGACTCTTCGATCTTCAACTGGTGTTTCCGTCAATTTCCAGGTATGTTTTCGGGGTTATACTTCTTCCCGCTTTTCTTATTTCCATTTTTTCCAGTCTGCTTCATGCCCTTGGATAGTTTCTTCGCGTTTTTCTTCAAAAGTGCTTTTTAGGTTTGCTACCTCAGCCCCACATACAAGCCGATCGACCCATTCCTAGGCTAAGTGTCGGCTACCCTGGCCGGTCGCCATTTATGAGATGGCGACCACTAGGTCTTAGTAGTTTTTAAGATCTGCCAGTTAGGACCGAGTGGTCCCACCGGACTAGTAGAGGATGGCGCACCGGTTAGCAATCAGTATAGCCAGTTCTTTGACGACCCAGATAGTTTAGCGGACTTTCGACAGACGTACGGCATCCCTGCAACCTTATTATCGATTTGGTACCGCCAAGGGAAAGCCCTATCATCGACAACCGACAAATCATCATGGCTTTGATAGCCATCATCGAGGGGGGTGTTCGGTTTTCCCTCCATCTCTTCCTTTAGCTCGTACTATCTACCCTCCGAGTGACAACCTCCCAGGTCACGGCAAAGTTTTATAGGATAGTGATGGGCATAATCGAGCTTGCTGGCCGTCTACTACATCAACCATAACACCGTGTCGATCAGGAAGTTCTTCACTTTTCGAGTGGGACGACGTAGGCTGATCCGAAACTTGCCAGACTCTGACAAATTCGCCAACGATTTTGTCACGGTGAGAGGGGAATTCGAGTTTGCTCCCGGCGAGCCCCACATATACCTGGTACCTCGTGTCATAGGATTTTGCGGTAAGATCGGTCTTTGCGTTCTTTATTTCATTAATAGTTTCTGCTCGGTTTCTAATGGGAGTTCTATCCTTTGTAGGTAAATGCGCGATCGACCGGCTGAGGGCAAGAGCACAGCAGGATTGGATCGATCGACCGCTTAGAATCCGGAGGTGCCATAGGAAGTGTACCATCCTTCTAGGGCACATCAGTTCCTACCAATCGGTCCTGAGATTTCGTGGGGATTCACTGAGCAGTGCCAGCGACGTCGGTGCTGAAGACTCAAACAATCCCGATTGTTCTGGAGACTACGAAGCCCCATCCGCTTTTACTCCAGCGGTTGGTTCCCATCATACTCCGCTGGGGATTATTTGGGAGCCAAGAGACCAACTGACGCCCAATACTATTCAAGTACTTACTTGTCTGGCTACAGTTGTTCTACTTTGTCGGGAATCAGTGATCCCGAGCTCCGGTAACTTTGTAAGGATATTGACTTGGAAGAGGGTTTTTCTGCAAAGCCGAACAAGAGATGAGGCGAGCAAGGGATGCCCTGGCTCTGAAACTGACAGGCGGCTCCAGCGACCTGAGCGAGAGCCAGTTGGATCTGAGCAAGAAGAGGAAAGGAGTTGGTGCCAAGGTTAGTTCCAAACAAGCGGAGAGTAAGGAGCAACCCCCACTCGTACGGTGCTCGACCATCGTATACCCTCCTCCTTCACCTCCCCCGACATCGCCAAGAACAACAGTCATTGATCGCCGAGCGTCGAGCTCGTTCAACACCGAACAATTTGTGCCGGTGTTGATAAACAGCGACCGGCCTCTGACGGTCAATGATTCCATCGAGATGACCAAGCATTCTGCATATGCTCTGGCCAAAGGCATGCTATTGCCAAAGGATGCGGAGGAAGGTCTTCCGTAGGATCTGGAGGGAGCCTTCACCGAGATGGGGAAGTCCACTATAAAGGTAATTTCTTAAAGTGAACACCTCTTTGATTTGCGTTTTTTGCTCTATATCATAAACTTTGCCTTTCTTGCAGTTTTGCCATCACTTGGTTGCCTTGAAGAATGCTCTTGCAAAGAATGTCGATGTTGAAGACTCTGGGGACGCAGTTGGCCGAAGAGAAGAAGGCACATGGGTCGACCAAGGCGTTGCAATACTCGGTCATTGTAGTCACCCTCAGGGCCATAGATCGAGTAAAAAAGGCAACCGACAAGGTCGAGGCCACAATTGTTTAACTCCGAAAGAGGTGGTGGCTGCCGATGCCAAGGGCTTCGAGGAAGGGTTCAACGACGCCAAACGTTGGTACTTGGCACAAATGGACTCGATCAATGCCAAGCTTGCTGGCAGGTTGCAATGAGCGTTAACGTCCAGGTAGACCAAAGCTTTACAGGAGGCTGGCGTGGCTAACTCAGCGCTGTTTGACAATGTGCCTTCGTTTAAGCGCAAGACGGTAGCGACTGTTGAGCCACCAACGGTCCCTCCGACCGAAGTTGGCAAAGCAAAGGATGCAGAGAGGGCGGATGTTGTAGCCGTCATTACTGAGACGGCCAAGGGTGGCGTTGTCCTTCTTTCCCCCAGGGAGGGAGTCGAGCAGTCACCCGCAGTCGAGCACTGAAGTTGGTTGTCCTGCTGATGGTACAAATGATCCACCGGCTCAGGAGTGAGCTCAGGCTTTGTAACCATTTTAATTTCACAATTCATCTCTTATTTCGTTTCATCTGTTTTTCTTGAATGATACAAACTATCATCGGTTGGAGCCGACTGTCTTGTGATTTCTGAAAGTCAAATAACTCTTTGTTTTGAATTGATCTCTTTGCTTGATGGTTCGATCATCGATTTGGATCAATTTATCTTATACTTGAATGGTTGTCGGTAGTGGCCGACTGTTTTGACTTGTAAAAATTTTCATTTTCCAATCTGTAGTTTACCCCTTGTCAGAGTTGAGCCTTGTGTGAGCGCTAGGCTGTGACTTAGTTAGAGGCTTGGGGCTATGAGAGTGAGGTGAGAGTCGTTTTAGAAGGTATCCTACGGAGCATAAATACTTGGAGAAATTTAAAGAAATTTCACATTTAGGTAACCATACTTAGGCTGGTGTTAGTGATTGCTCCGAGAGTAGACTGAGAGAAATGGAGACAGGAGTGGTGAATACATTCCATAAGTTAAAAAAGAGTAATAGGAGGCCCAAGGCTGTACGTGGGATCATAACATAAAAATTAATGGAAGGT
Source organism: Arctostaphylos glauca (assembly GCA_019985065.2). Classification (NCBI taxonomy): domain Eukaryota; kingdom Viridiplantae; phylum Streptophyta; class Magnoliopsida; order Ericales; family Ericaceae; genus Arctostaphylos; species Arctostaphylos glauca. The sequence goes on from JAHSPW020000007.1 coordinate 16,784,844, forward strand.
CCTTGGCCGTACGATCTAGAATCAGAAAAGTGAAATAACGGGAGGACCTTGGCCATATTCTAGTGATAGTATTTCCTGAGGTTTTGGGTGTTCCATGGCCGAGGGACAGGCGTTCCATTCATGTCTTCTAGCTTATAGGAGCCGAGGCGGGTTATCTTGATCACTCGATAGGGACCCTCCCAATTCGGGCCAAGCTTATTTGTCTATTTAGCCCCAACCATTTTTTTTAGGAAGAGGTCATCAGGCTTGAACGGCCTAGAGCGAAACTTCTTGTTGTTGCCTTTGGATATTTCTTGTTGGTACGTCACGATCCGAATCCGGACGGAGTCCCATTGTTCTTCGGCCAAGTCCAGTGCAGTTGATATTGACCGGGAATTGGTCTCCGGCTCAAAGTCTTTGGTCCACATAGTTGGGAGGCCGGACTCGAGGGGAATAACCCCTTCCATGCCGAAGGCCAGAGAGAATGGCGTTTGGCTGGTGGATCGGCGGGGTGTTGTTCGGTAGGCCCAGAAGATGCTGTAGAGTTCTTCAGTTCATCTGCCTTTGGCTGCTAACAACCATTTCTTGATCCCGCCGAGCACAATTTTGTTTGAAGTTTCAACCTGGCCATTACACTGAGGGTGGGAGGGAGTTGAATTAAAAAAGCGGATCCTATGCTCGGCATAGAAATTTGTGAATAAATCACCTACGAATCGCGTGCCATTGTCAGAGATGAAGCCTTGAAACGATATTGCACCATGCATACCGTTTGACGTCTTTGTCCTCAATTGTGACTAGGGGCTCGGTCTCGACCCACTTCGTGAAGTCAGTAGCCGTAATGAGAAATTTGAAGCCGCCGAGTGGCACTGGGAATTTCCCTACAATATCCTGCCCCCGCTGTGCGAATAGCCAAGAACTGGATAAGAGGGTTGAGTTACTCAACAGGCTGATGGAGGAGTGTAGAGAATCATTGGCATTGGTCACATTCCTTGATGAGGCAGTCGGCCTCTTTATTCATGTTCAGCCGCCAATAACCTTGGGTGAGGGCTCGGTGTCCCAGCGATCTTCCTCCCGAGTGATAACTACAACTGCCTAAATGTAGCTCATGCAGTACGGCGCCTGTCTGTTCCTGGTGTATGCAAAGAAGGTAAGGTACCAAATAAGCTCTTCGGTAGAGTTTGGGCCCCGGACCTAATCAAATTGGGCGGCTTTATGAATCACCTTATGCGCCTCTTTTTGGTCTTTGGGTAGAATGTCATCTTTGTTATATGCAATGATTGGGCCCATCCAGCTGGGACTTTGTGAAATGCAGTTGATCTCATCACTTGATGTGGGGTTGTCGATGCTGAGCATTGGAAGGATATCAACAGAGACCATCCTTTGCCCCCCAGCATCTTTGGCCAATGCTAAGCCTGCCAACGCATCGCCATGGGCGTTGTGTTCCCAAGCAATTTGGTCAAGATGAAAGTGCCGGAACCATGGGACGAGTTGGTGAACGGTTTTGACACAGCGAGACATCCGGTCGTCCTGAGCCTCATATTCCCCACACAGTTCGTTCACGACGAGCTGAGAGTCGCTGAAGGCTTTGATACGGTTGGCTCCGAGATCTTCAGCAAAATGGAGTCCGGCAAGGAGAGCTTCGTATTCGGCCTCATCGTTGGAGGCGACGAAGTTGAGCCAAATGGCTTGCTCGTGGAGAATTCCCTCAGGTGAGAGCATAACGACTTCTGCCCCTGACCCATGGTTGTTTAAGGACCCATCAACATACATCCTCTAGAAATTTTCGTGGAGGAGCTGCCAAGGTGACGAATTGATCGAGTTGGTGTTTGGCTGTTGATTTTGTCCTCCGGTGTCAGGTGTGAATTCCACAATAAAGTCAGTTAGGACCTGACCTTTGATTGCGGTTCTCGATTGGTATTGGATGTTCAAGTTAGCCAGCTCCACAGCCCACTTCGAAATTTGATTAGAGAGGTCGGCCTTGTGCAACAAACTCTTGAGTGGGTGTTTGGTGGGTAATATGATGGGGTAAGCTTGGAAATACGGCGCAAGCTTTCGGGAAGCAGAGACAATTGCCAAAGCGAGCTTCTCTAGGGGTAGGTACCTAGTCTCAGCACTGACTAGGGTCTTCCTGGTGTAGTAGATGGGGAGGTGCGCTCGGTCTTCTTGGTGCACAAGAACTGAAATGACCGCATGCTGGGAGATAGCTAGCGAGAGGCTCCTCCTCTCTTGGCGTAGTGAGCAGTGGTGCTGAGGTGAGGTAGGTTTTCAAGTTCTGTAATGCCTGGTCACACTCTGGAGTCCAATCGAAGTTCTTTTGGTTGCATTTTTTGAGGAGAGCGAAGAAGGGTCGACACTTATCAAACGACTGGCTGATGAATCTGTTAAGTGCGGCCGTCATTCCTGTTAGCTTTTGGACTCCTTTGATGGTATGAGGACCTTTTAAATGCTTAATTAGGATTTCACTCTGTAAAGACTAAAAATCTAGAAATAGTACCAATTTTGAAGATGGTGATCGAGTGAGACGGATAGAAGAGCACCGATGTAGTTCTGAGACAAGTTCGTGGAGGAACTCGCACGAAATCAGCCACAGTAAAACAGTAGCAATAGTTACATTAATCAGTAGAGAACATCACTCAAACAGGTGGTAGGCACACTGCATCTAACACAAAGTATAGAATGGAAAAATTACAAACCTTGCCTAGGAACTCATCATCGAACAGGCGTAGTTCTATCATTCTATCATTGAGTTCAAGCATAGTTCGAAAATGGAAAAATAAATGGAAAACTGAAGGGGAGAAAAGACGAAAGAAAAATGGTACCACTATGGACTCCCATCTTGCATTGTCCAACCCTCCTCCGGAACCTTCTGTACCATGACAACCAACTCCTCTGCAAAAACTGCACCAGTTTGCTGAAATTGTTGCTCTCGACCATAACTGCTTACGTCATAAGCCCAAATTGAGAATCTTAAAACTTCAACTCAAGCCCTTACGGAGTCCCATCTTTCCCAATGTTAAAAGACAATGCAACAATGGCAGGGTAGACAAAACAAAAAAATTAAGAAAAATTGAAAGGGGGACATGAACAGGGAAATTTGGGAATATGGGAAGAGCGTTATGGGAATCAACCAATCCCATACCAAAAATTTCGATTTTCAGAAATGAATAGATTTCTCAAGTCAAACGTCTAGGACAGAATCAGCTGAATCAATTTTCACTCTAGCAACAAATTCACAACTATAAAGATACATAATCGAGATGGAAATGGGAGTGCCTTATCGGCGGAATGAGAGTGACGCTCCAAATAAGATGACATCGAGCTTTATTGCAGAGGCGTTGAAACAGGCTTCTGAAGGGCTCCCTGCGGCACGATGGACCGAAGTTGGGACTCCTCTTGTGAAAGTAGTTACCTAAAAAGGCAAGGACAATCAGAGCTCCGACGGCGACTGAAATCAGATCTCAACCATTTTTCATTCCATCTTTATGCTTGTACCATCCGCTCTAGTTATTGTACAACACTTTCAGCACACATCACTTGTATCACCAAAAGACGCTACCAATATATAAAAATCACCAAATATAACTTTCAAAATAAAATTTCAGCTTTTAAAGGAATAAAGAATTACAGTAGCTTGGTCTCTAAAAGAATTAAGTTTCAGAAAACAAAACTATATTCTCGTCTTAAGGCAGAGTACATGAGGGGTATAGGATTTTGTTTCTAGGGACCAAAGCAACTGAAAAGCTCTTTTTACATTCTTGAAGTTCATCGAGTAATTCGTAGAAAACTAAACTAATAGGGAACAAACAGTAGTAGAAGACAACAATTTGGACACGAATGAAAGAAGAATAGTTTCTTCACAAAGACAGAGCAGAGATTTTTGTTGATACCTAAAATAACTTAAGTATGTGAAAGGGCTCTCCCCAAATAATCAAAAAACACACACACGTGCGTGACTAAAGAGATACCTGTTACTTGCAAAACAACTCCAAACTAACGAATTACCTGTCACTACAGAAGAGGAAAAATTAGGGCAAATGTGTAAAGAATCACACCAAAAGAAACAACATACCCACTTACCCAGATTGTTCAACCTCAAGTTTCAAAAAGTAGGAACTGATAGTGCACTAGTATGCCTTGAAAATTACAGAGAGGAGTAAATATATGTGACAGCCTAAAACTCGGATTACCTTCGAAAATTTTGCTGCAACTAGAAAAAATACTTCAGCGTGTAGCAGTGTACCCTTGCCGTTTTTTGAACCGCTTCCCGTTTTTTGAACCGCTCCAGCTTCAAAATGCTCCTATGATTTCCGATTCCCCACTCACATGTAAGATAAACTAAATGTCACAAACACATAAAGTATAAGTTTGTTGTAACCATTGGATATAAAATTGAAACCACAATTGATTATAACTGAAACCCCAATTAAAATACTAGTTTGCTGTAATTTCTAATTCCCTAGTATAAGTTTGCAGTAGTTGAAATCCCAATTGAATGAAGCCTTCATCAAACCAGGTGTGATAATTCCCACGAAAAACATGAATGCACTAATAAAAATCATTGGATGCGCTAATAAAAATCATTGAAATCCCAATTGTAACCATTGGATGCGTTAATAAAATCACCAAATATAAATTTCAAAAAGCAAAGAAAAACCTTATGTCCTGCACGTGTATAACCGGAGGATGATCAAGATAACCTCTCCCACGACGGCCACAGGCACTTTATGTAGTCTTGCTTAATTTTTCTATACATGCAAGTGCAAGAAGCATATTGTAAGCAAAACCTACTTACCCCAATAGACAACTTCATCAGACTGGAATTCCTAAGTTTTGCTCTTGATATTGAAGTGCATCGGCGGCGGAGTGAAGCATAACGAAGTTCCACAACTGAAGGCTCTGTTGAATGAGAGCCCCCAGGTGTTCATCTGATGGCAGCCCACTTTTCCGTCACATCAAAAAAAAAGTATAAAAAGAAGGAGCTGGTCAGTTTTTATCGACTTCAAATCTTAATTGCCTATAAAAAGAAGTTTCATATTGTAAAAACTCTTATTTTAGGTTCTCTATCACGTTCTATATACCAAAACCACTACCATAAGAATGTGAACTTGCCTATACAGAAGTCGCGCATTCATGTATTAAACAACTGCAAAGATGCAACAACTTTTGCAGCAAGCTTGATAAAAAAATGTATATATCTTTAAGGAACAACTCAAAGATCCAACAAATTTGACTTTCTTTTAACAAAATTTGGTATCCATCGTCTCTCACTTAAAGCATTCCATTGCACTCCAACTAAAACAATTCAATTTCCATACCTAAAATGGCCTATGACAATGCACCCTTCGCATTTGAAATTCTGAAAAGAAAGAAAGAGAGCTCAGGACAGAGACACGTGAAAGAATCAAAAGACCTACAAATCAATAGAGCACAAACTCAAAATCGTAACATGGAAATAAGAAATCAGCAAGATCATAAACTCTAAACCTCGAAATAGAGCCAACAACCATCAACAAACAGAACATCAATGAGCAAGATCGGAAATCCCAAACTGAAAACGCAAAAACAAAGTGTGAGGCTATACCTGATCGATGATGCAATACGTTGGGCCATAGCGCATCGATGATGCAATACCTGATCAATCTATATCTGATCGTGTTCTATGGAGATGAAGATAAGGAAATTGGAGAGAGCGAGATAGTGATAATGGAAGATGCATGAATGGGTTTTGAAAATTGAAAGAATTTTTTCAAAGCAGAGATAAAGAAAATTGGACACAGAGAGGAATGTGAGTGGGTTTTGAAAATTGAAACGATTTTTTTCAAATTGCTACTGCATGGGCATCAACACAAATCACACACACCAATGCACGCATGCACTCCTGTTTATTTATTTTTTCGGTTTATTTTTTCCGGTAAATCTCATCCATTGGATCGAATCGATCATGACCATTGTTGTGAAAATAAGTTTTCGTATGCACCGTTGGATCGAATTCATCTAAACCGTTAGATTAAAAATGTGTGGGGTCCACACCGTTCTGATTTGTACAATGGAAAGGTCTCACACAAAGCCTATAAGATTATTTATGCTCAAAAAATGATGATTTGTCGAACAAAATGATTTACATTCTGTTCTTGACTTCCATTTTTCAATGATGCTGCCTTATAAACAGTATTCCAAGAGCTTTACATTGTGTTATCTTCATTATGTTTTTAAATGGTTCCCCTCTGACCTTTACATTTCGTTCTTCCTTTTTACACTATTTCTAAAAAATCAAAATGATGATTTTTAGAGTATTAATGATCGAGTTTATAAACAACATCATTTAATATACAAACGAATGACAAGATTTTTGCTTTGTTCTTGACTTCCATTTTTCAATAATCCTCTTGTACCATAGTTCGACCTGCAAGAGTAATGACATTCCTAATCAAAGGAGAGCCCTTAAGACTGTTAAGCATCCCATCGTTCCAACCCTTCCAAGTAAAGTTGTTGTACAATAACTCACTACTTTCCACCATCTCTTTCGCTCCAACAAACAAGAATGATGCTAAAAATACCAACTGATGTACAAACAAATGTAATAAATGTGCATGTGAAGCTACGTGAGTGAATGGCCATTGATGTATTCCTGTAGAAGTAAGACATTAATGGTCAAGGTGACTAAGAGACAACAGTAAAATCCAACATGGTTGGTGTTCTTTGTAAAATTAATCTCCACGTTTGAACCATTACATTATCAGTGGTTGCAAAATTAAACAAAGAATCAAAGGAAAATATAGAGATCTCTTCACAAATTGGGAAATACTACTACGAACCGATAATTCCACAAAGATAAAGTAACCAAGTAGTATAAACTCACTTCAATATTGGAACAAAAGAAGCCCTTCAAATAACAGCTTATAAAAAATAAAAAATATGATTTTACTTCTACTTGATCATGATTGTACTTCTACTATGATTTTTTCTCTTTTCATTCTTAGGATTATCCATCGAATAACAGCAAACATAAAAGGACGTGCAGAAATCAGTGGGAAAAACACACCTCAGGTGAACACCTCCAGAATTCTTAATTCTTTCAACACTCATATTTTCGCCTTCTTTCATTGTTCAATGTCAGTGCTTCTGAATAGCACCAAGACTGACAGTGATTGACAGAATAAGGAAGACGAACACAAAGTCACAAACCAAATGTTGTTCCGCCCTCTGATATAGAATTGAAAACCCAAATAATCGTCTACGTAAAATAAACAACGAAAAATAATCATCTACGTAAATAGCTCAAAAAAATATACAACCAATTGGCTTGAAAGACAAAACAAACAACTAATAGGCTTCATTTTACTCCTTCAGTCCCATTTTACATTTAATCTAACACGTAGAATGCTCACTATTAATTACAAAGAAAAAGCAAAAAAGCAGAGCGAAAGAGGAGTTACCTCGAGAGAGATCCAAAAAAAGCTCTTCAAATGTCAAGCCTCAAAGTGGGAGATATGAACACAGTTGATTATGTCCCATCTTGGCTCTTGGCTCGGCCTTTTGGCAACAAAAAAATATCCACACTAAACAATACTGTCAAAATTCTCTCAAATTAATGAACCCAAGACCACAAATGAGAATCGAGCACAAAGAATAGTGGAAAACCATCTATTACAACACAATACAAAAAGAAACAGGACGTCTTGGGGATTACTTGAATGGAAGAACAAAAAAGGACTGAGACAAAAGGAATATACGAAATATATAAGTGCAGAATAAACAATACAGAATATACAAAAGGAGAAGAGTAGAAATAAACAAATACCCCTAGATTGCAACACAATAACCATAGCTAAATACAGAGGCTTGAGAAATTTCTTGTCGCGATTGAAAGGACCCTTCATTTGGAGAAAAATGGATTGAGACAAAAGGAAACAATAGAGAAGGATGAAGAACGTTACCATGAAACCTCAGTAAGGGATGTCTTGAAGCTGAGGAGACAAAAGGAGAGTTGCCATCGGCGTTGTACCTTATTTGGACATCGCTGCCCACGGAATCAAGAATATGTTGTCGTGGCCGTTGTCGCTATAATCCGCCTCCGTAAGTACTGAAGGTAGATAACTGAGGCAGATACCGGAGTTGGGGTACAGCGAGGAACTTACTTGGTAGAGCTAGAGCTACGCTTTGCACTGTCTCTCTCCCCCCCCCCCTCCCCCCCATTTTTGTGTACCCCACATTTGCCTTGAATGTTTAATTGATTTTGAATTTTGAATTTTGAAAGGAGAGAGAGAGAGAATGTATGACAGTGTTCTATTTCTGCAATTAAAAACTATTAACTATTTACCAAAACCCCATTAAATTCTAGCCCTTGGATCAAATCGATCCAGACCATTCGTGTAAAAATGTGTTAAGTTAGACCCACACCGTCCTGATTTGTAATATAGATAGATAATAGAGATAAAATGCTCACCAAATATGCAAATAAAGGGCTCAGTAAATATACAAGCAACATGATAATAAAACATGCTAAAACCATAAAAATATGATTTGAAGGTCATTTTCCTCGTGTAAAATGTACTACATATAATCGATTCAAAAACATCATAGAGAAGAATATGTATCTATACAAATCCAATCGGAAAATAATACCTTCTTGAGCAGCGAAAAGGCGAGCCAAATTCCCTTTTGTTTTGTGTGTGCACGACAAAACCAAACTAAATTAAACTAAACCGTACTTTAGCCTATTCCGGCAGTGGAATTTAAGAGAATAAAAGCAAGATACTACATCAATATAATCCAAGGAACCCAAGGAAGAAGATCCATGGTTACTAAAAAGTTCAAGTAAGATAAGCTAAAAAATATACAGGACATCGGTGAGTAAAAAAATTGAGTAGGATACGCCGGCGACACGACAAAATATATATTGGACACAGCCTATATATGTATTAATTTTTGTCTTGTCCCCCACTCTGTCTGTGTCCCTGTCCTTGATACATAAGTCATGGCTAAAAAACCGAAGATATGCAACAAGATGAAACAAACATTGCAAAAACAAAAATTGAAGTATCAATGATAAATAACTCTTGCAAAGTTAAAACCGAATAATTTCACCAAAAAAATAGAAAAATAAAAGAACCATAGACATAAACTTCATCAAATGAGAAAGCTATTTAGATTTCTTGGGACTGTTACACCAAACATTTACAATAAGAGGTGCCATGAAGTAGCGCAATGGAGTACAATCCGATATCCACAATTTATCGATCAGAAATCAGCAATGCACATTTACAAATTCCTAAATAAACCACTTGACTAAATACAAAGTCCTTTCACAAACTCTTCCATTCACATAAACAACAAAGACACATTCCAGTACCAAGAAAAACATGAAGTAAGACGAATTGCAACCCATTATGAAAACCAATGAGGATAAATTTGTCCTCTTATTTTTTTACTATGAAGCAAACCCATGAATCCATGTGAAATCAGAAAAACAACTGTCAAGATTTTTTTCCTTTATACTCTATAAGCTATGCCTACCATTTTATTCTCATTTTCTGAACCCAAACCGGCAATACCATGAGTATAATAGAGGTAGATTATTCTGTTAATTTCTTTCGAGTACGGCTTCACAATTACAAGAGTAGCAAGGCAAAGGTTCTAGGATAATACCTTCTTTACATCCTTCCAAACTTTTTAACCTAGTTCGAAAACGGCAATCCAGGCACATTACTTTGTATACTATTACTCTACACTTTCCCTACACTTACAATAAACTAGAAAAGGGGGACATCAATAGGGAAATTTGGGAATATGGGAAGAGCGTATGGGAATCAACCAATCCTGTACCAAAAATTTCGATTTTCAAAGATAAACAAATTCTCTAGTCGCACGTTTAGGAGAGAATTAGATGAATCAATTTTCAATCTAGAAACATATTCACAACTGTAAAGATATATAATCGAGATGGAAATGGGAGTAGCTTATCGACGGAATGAGAGTGAGGCTCCAAATAAGATTTCTTCGAGCTTGATTGCATAGGCGTCGAAACGGGGGTGTGAAGGGCTTCCGGCGGCGCGATGGATCGGAGTTGGGACTCCTCTCGTGAAAGTAGTTACCGGAAAAGGCAAGGATAAACAAAGCTCTGACAGCGATAGAAATCAGATCTCAAACATTTTCCATTCCATTTTGATGCCTTTACCATCCACTCTAGTCATTGTAAAACACTTTCAACACACATCACTTGCATCACCAATAGAGGCAATAAATATTGGATGCGCTAATAAAATCAGCAAATATAACTTTCAAAAAGCATTTTAAAAAGCAAAGAAAACCTTTTGTCCTGCACATTTATAACTTGAGGATGATCAAGATAACCTCTCCCACGATGGACACCGAACACTTCATGTAGTCCTGCATAATTTTTCTATACATGCAAGTGCGAGAACCACACTGTAGGCAAAATCAACTCACCCCTATAGACATCTTCATCCGACTGAAATTCCTCAGTTTTGCTCTTGATATTGAAGTGGATCGGTGGCGGACTTAAGCATCAGGAAGCTCCACAACTGAAGGCTCTGTTGAATGAGAGCTTCCCAGGTGTTGATCTGAGGGCAGCCTACATTTCCTACACATCCAAACAAAAAAAAAGTACAAAAAGAAGGAGCAGGACAGTTTTTATCAACGACTTCAAATCTTAATTACCCATAAAAAGAAATTTCATATAACAACTCTTACTTTAGGTTTTCTATCACGGTCTATATACCAAAACCATTACCATAAGAATGTGAGCTTGGCTATTCAAAAGTCTCGCATTCATGTATTAAACAACTGCAAAGATGCAACAACTTTTCCAACAAGCCTGACAAAAAATATATATATCTTTAAGGAACAACCCAAAGATCCAGCAACTTTTACTTTTTCTTAAATAAATTTGGTATCCATTGTCTCTTTCTTTACAGCATTCCATTGCACTCCAACTAAAACTATTCAATTTTAATACCTAAAAGGGCCTTTGACAGTGCACCTTCGCATACGAAATTCTAAAAAGAAAGACAGAGAGCTCAGAAACAGAGACAGGTGAAAGAATCAAAAGACCTACAAATCAGTACAGCACAAACTCAAAATCGTAACATGGACATCAGAAATCAGCAAGATCAAAAACCCTAAACCTCGAAACAGAGACAACAACCATCAACAAACAGAACATTAATCGGCAAGATCTGTAATCCCAAACAAAGAACAAAAAAACAAAGTGTGAGGCCATACCTGATCGATGATGCAATACGTTGGGCCATAGCGCATCAATGATGCAATACCTGATCGATCGATATCTGATCGTGTTGCGTGGAGATGAAGATAAGGAAATTGGAGAAAGGGACATAGTGATGATGGAAGAAGCGTGAGTGGGTTTGAAAATTGAAATAATTTTTTCAAACGAAAGTTGAAAAGAAGGAAATTCGCGAGAGAGGGGAACGTGAGTGGGTTTTGAAAATTGAAACGATTTTTTCAAATTGCTACTGCTCGGGCATCAACACAAATCACACACACTAATGCACACATGCACTCCTATTTATTTATTTTATCTGTTTATTTTTTCCGGTAAATCTCATCCGTTGGATCGTCTGAGCAAGGAGAGTGTTGATGGGTTTTGTTTATTTTTTCAAATTGCTACTGCTCGGGCATCAACACAAATCACACACACTAATGCTGCTGTTTATTTATTTATTTTATCTGTTTATTTTTTCCGGTCATTCAAGCAATCAAAAACCAGAAATTCAAGAAGTTCCTAGGTAACTCCATCAGACTAAAAGAGTAATGGGCGGTGTAGGAATGCAAGTCATATGAATAAGCATACAGTCACCGCATGAAGTTTCTCTTGAGTTAAAGAAAATTAAGGTGATACCAATTTATGAAGACTTCGTATCCACGTTACTGTATTGATGGCTTAAGGAAGATACAACACTTGCATTTTCTGTAATTTATGACGATTTCCTCACCATTCCATCATGATAAGAACTATACAAGTCATCGCATACGATTTGAGCATATGTGATTGTCATAGACTTCCTTTACCTCCAAACACTCAATAGACCTTAATAAGTCTAACGGTCTAGAACTTCTAATAAAAAAAGTGTAGAGAAGAGTTAACTACCGTAAGATGGCAACCCCAGTTGATAATCCCTCCCTGTTTTGCCTTTGCCGAACCACTATCTTACATGGTCATATACTAGGGCGGCTTGAACAATCAAGAAGCTTAAATACACCAAAAACCACTTCAAAACAAATTTAATCATTTTTTATAGGCACAATTACCTGTCACGAAGCAAGTTATGTGGCATGAAGATGACCTCAAAACTTGGACCTGCAGAAAAACCAGCATCATTGCATCGCATTATTTGGGCCATTTTATTAGTAGGAAAATCTACATACTTACGTACCAAATGAAATAAAGCATCTCAGTCAATGCAGACATGAGCATATGACTAGAGCAGATGTCGCATAAACCCATTGATCTACTTATGGATTCTGTTCTCATATTGAGGATTTCTTTGATGTTTCCATCGATGAATTTGTCAAGAGGGACTCTAACTCCCTGTGAACACATTGCTAGTTGTATGCAAATTGAGCCCAACAAATCTTGTTAAAAAGCTTGATGAAACCCAAGACAAACATAGAAAGCATGAAAGAAAAATATGCAACACCCATGGCAGTAAGAACACTAGAAATTCAGAACACATCTGACTTGGAGTATTTGACAGTAAAGCTTGGTCCCTTCTTGCTTTATTGGTGAGGAAAGGGTATCATGGAGTTGACAACAAAACAGAAACTACATTCCAGTAGTATTTATATTTTATGGGAATGAAATTAGCACAAATTTTACTTATAAAAAGAATAATAAGTCAAATCAGTGAAAGAACCATAGAACAAGCTTAATTGAGTATTTGAGTTGTTGATGCATGTAGTTCCTAATTCAATGAGAAGATGTGATGAAACTCTACGACTTGTCTAGGATACTCACAAGTTGTACTTTTTGTGGCTCGTGATTCTTTCCTTAGCACGAGTATACAATTTGAGACACTTAAGAGGCAGAATTTCATCATATCCTGGAGGACCATTGGCTACACTTGGGCAAAATATTGGTTAGTCTTCCTGCTTCACCCCATTAGAAGGAAAACAGATTGTGCATGTAAAGACCCGGAAAATAATTTATTTTAATTTAAATATTCGGGACTTGACAAGGTAATTGATAATACATGACTTGGGTAATATGAGTTGGGACCCATGTGTGTGTGTAATATAGTTTTGGTATTTGATCTTGGCATGTTGCATAATCTAGGGAGAAAGTGTAATTTACCCAATTTGTACTATAAAAATCAGATTTTTTTTACCAAACCACATTCTCTCTCTTCCATCTTCTCCCTCCCGTCCGTCTCTCTCTCCCCTAACTCTCAAACTCTCAAACTCCCCCTTCCCAAATGTGTAAAATCGAAGACCTTCCACTCCGAATCTCAAGAAACACAAAGAATGAACGATGATCTACGCAACGAGGGCTTCGTATCAAGCCCGGGATTGATGGTTCTCGCGGAGTAATGGAGGAGATCGGTTTTTGGCAAGAAGATTTCATGGAGCTTGATTTTGAGGTAGGATTTATGTTAAACTTTTGATTTAAGTTGTATAATACATGGTGATGTTGTTTTTAGTTTTAAAACCTATGTTGCTTTGGGGTGAAAATTCATTTGGGCTGTTTTCCAGAAATTTGGGGATGGGTTTTACCAAGAACACCAAGAACACAATGAACAAAAAGAAAATCTGGAAATGTAAAACCCGAATCTGTACTGTTCATGCGTTTTGAGGCACTTAGAGGCCGAATTGGGAAAAGTGTATAACTACAAAGTTGTAGCTCTCGGAATTCTCTTAAGGTTTGATATATAAATCGTCTCAATCGGAGTTCGGAGTAAGAAGTTATGGCCAAAATACCAGAACTGTTCACTGTTGGACGAAATGGTTTCTGGACTGTTTTCGGGCAGACCAGTTCCCGGGTCTTTCTAGAGTTTTTGGCAGCTTAGATTAACCCCAGACCCTTTACGGTGATGTAGCCTATTGTCTTAGCTAAGTTTAGACACAAGAACGGACACATTCGGACGGTTAGATCTTCGTATATTGCGACTTTTGTAAATTGTGGTAGAGTGAATGTATAATCCTCTTTAGCGGGTTTATCCAATTTAAGACACGTTTTAGATTTTGCGTTTAGCATGAAAGTTGTTCATAATAGCTTGAAGTGAGATTATGTTAAATTCTTGTGAATTTTGGGAAAGGTTTGTTGTGCCTTTTGTTGGACTCATTAGGCTAGTGGAACCAAGAATTTTGTGATGGGCATTTACGGTTTATTTATCCGTTCTTTCTTATATACTTGTTAAATCCGTACAATAGAACGTGGAGTATTGTGTCATAGTTGTGGACTCGTTTGAGGAGACATATGGGGTATTGTGTTGTACTCGAGGATTGCGAAATGGAACATGTGTGGGGTTGTGTGATGTGATATGAGGTTCTAGGGGTCATGGGTTTTGATGAGGAAGTGTGGGTAGTCATGTGTTTTGATAGTGGTATATGTGTGGTCGTGTAACTCTAAGTTGGTATTCGGTTTGGATTGGATACCTTTAGACTTCGAAACAAGCTTGATGTAATCATGGGGGGTACGTGTTGACATTGTGTTTGTCTTAGTTAGGTATAGTGGTGTTTCCGTTGGGTTTGTACTTGGTTTTGAGTATTGTCTTGGTGTAAAAATATGTTAGTAGTCGGGGACATTGTAATGTGATACATGAATGGTTGGATATCTTAAGTCGTGATCATGTGTTGTGGTTAAGGCACGTGTATGTGATTATGTGTCGTGGTGGTGGCACGTGTGTGTTTTTATGCGTTGGATTCGCAATTATTGTTAGATGGGTATCTTTGTGATGATGTCGGCGGGAGTCGGTGATGCGAGAAAAGGATTTACAAAACTCTAAAAGTTTGTGTATGAGTCATGAGGTAGGGGGTTTTCACTTATTATATGTGTATATTACATGTTTTGGACATACATTTGTGTTTGGGGTTGATTTTTGGATGTTTGAAGGCAAGATGCGATTTCTGCGATTTTTTGGGGGTTCGCGATGCCATAAGTGAATTGTATCGATACCCTTTTCAGAGGTATCGAAACTAAACAGTCTGGAACGAATTGTGTACTCCATAAGTAAATGGTATTGATACCCTTTAGAGAGGTATCGATACCTAGGGTGGGTATCGATACCTAGGGCTTAAACCGCCCTTTTCAGCATTTTCCACATTGGGTGTTAGTCTCTTTACTTCACCAATAGATGTTCATGCATGGTTTCTGATCCATTCCTACTCTAATACGAATACCTTTTGTGACATTGAGTCTCCGCCGCACATGTTGTGATTGATGTGGGAGTGTAAGCCCTGCTTCTGGGCTAATGTTGGAGTGAAAGCCCTGCTCCTGGGCTAATGTTGGAGTGAAAGCCCTGCTCCTGGGCTAATGTGGGAGTGAAAGCCTTGCTCCTGGGCTAATGTTGGAGTGTTTGCCCTTACTCTGGGTTTATTATATATAACTCGCATATGGAGTACGTGGGTGTATTTATTTATGTTGACAAAAGCTATGATATTTGTAGAACTTTGGTTGGTTGTTATAATCGTGTTTGACTTGGAGTCATTTTCATGTATTGATGATCTTAGGTGACGATATTCATATTGCCTTAATGGCGTTATAGCTAATGTCTTAGTGACATTAAGTGATTGGCTTAGAGCCGAGATATATGCAAATTTGGAATAATAGATTATTGATGAGAAGGGTGTATCGTGTCATATGTATTGGATGGGAGATGTGTCGTGTATTCGATGTGTCGGAAAGAAAAGTATATTATGTGTTCTATGTAATGGTTAGCAGGATGTGTCATGTGTCATACGTGTTGGCTAGGAAGTATAACGTGGAACTTGGTGTGAGTTGTGTATGGTGCACGTGTCGTGTAACTATGAGTATCAATATGAATAAATCTTTTGCGAACAGTATACTTTTGTATCAAAGGAAAACCTATATGTTTGGATATAATACAGGGTTTAAAACTTCTTTAAATCAGTTGTTTAACATATTATCCTATACGAGCTTCGGCTTATGTTTTGTTGTAAAAACCTTTTTCAGGTAAGGCTGTGGATCCTGTCAAGAGTTGAGCCATTGGATTATGCTTTATTAACTTCATTCAAGCATGTATAATTCAGTCTTTTGTTACAGCGTAGCCTAGTACAGTTTAATGTAAAGCTTTAAATTTGAGATTTAATGTAACAACAAATGTAACTGAGAGAGATTGTTGTAATAAAACAAGATGTATTGGTTGGTTATTTAATGGGAATGTCCCTTGGTATTTAAGTTTTATTTTATTTTATTTCTTTTAATGATTTAATCATACCCTGGAATTTGGGGCGTGACAGTGCATGATGAACCAAAACTATGCTCTACGAGAATCATGCGGTAACAAAGAGTAATTCTAATAAATGAAAGAAAAAGTAACAATACTTGTTAATCGAATCAAAGAATGTCTATTTCTGAGCATTATAGTAACCAGGGATACTATGCCACATAAATGAACGTATGGTGGACTCCAATGCTAATACAAAGCAAACTGAGGTATCAAAGGCCCACCTTACAGATTTCCCCATGGCAGCACAAAAGAGATCACGAGCACGAGAAGTTGATCCATGGCCAAACCCATGGAAATGTGACATGATATCCAACACGCAATGCTTCTACATAGTCCTATATTACTTGCAACAAAAATTACAAAGAAAGAAAATAAATCAAATTTTCAACCTCAATAGCGACGAGTATCCGATACGCGTATGCAACTAGATATACATCACTCAAAGCAAAATAGCACTTCAAACCAACTTGTGGGATAACTTCCTAATTCCTATAGTAATGAGACCCTAATTACCTTGATGGTGCTTTAGACTACCGTGCTAGAGGCTTCTCCGCATGTGCGTACTGAAAACTTTAAGAAGCTGATTGATATCAACATCCCTGTTTTTTCGTATAAAAGGTCATTCAAGCAATCAAAAACCAGAAATTCAAGAAGTTCCTAGGTAACTCCATCAGACTAAAAGAGTAATGGCCGGTGTAGGAATGCAAGTCATACGAATAAGCATACAGTCACCGCATGATGTTTCTCTTGAGTTAAAGAAAATTAAGGCGATACCAATTTATGAAGACTTTGTATCCACGTTACTATATTGATGGCTTAAGGAAGATACAACGCTTGCATTTTCTGTAATTTATGAAGATTTTCTCACCATTCCATCATGATAAGAACTATACAAGTCATCGCATACGATTTGAGCATATGTGATTGTCATAGACTTCCTTTACCTCCAACCACTCAATAGACCTTAATAAGTCTAACGGTCTAGAGCTTCTAATAAAAAAAGTGTAGAGAAGAGTTAACATATCAATCTAACTGTATGTACCGTAAGATGGCAGCCCCAGTTGATAATCCCTCCCTGTTTTGCCAAACCACTATCTTACATGGTCATATACTAGGCTGGCTTGAACAATCAAGAAGCTTAAATACACCAAAAACTACTACAAAACAAATTTAATCATTTTTTGTAGGCACAATACCTGTCACGAAGCAAGTTATGTGGCATGAAGATGACCTCAAAACTTGGACCTGCAGAAAAACCAGTAGCATTGCATCGCATTATTTGGGCCATTTTATTAGTAGGAACATCTACATACTTACGTACCAAATGAAATAAAGCATCTTAGTCAATGCAGACATGGAGGGATTATCAACTGAAATTTAATCATTTGGTACGTAAGTATGTAGATGTTTCTACTAATAAAATGGCCCAAATAATGCGATGCAATGCTGTTGGTTTTTCTACAGGTCCAAGTTTTGAGGTCATCTTCATGCCACATAACTTGCTTCGTGACAGGTAATTGTGCCTATAAAAAATGATTAAATTTGTTTCGAAGTGGTTTTTGGTGTATTTAAGCTTCTTGATTGTTCAAGCCACCCTAGTATATGACCATGTAAGATAGTGGTTTGGCAAAGGCAAAACAGGGAGGGATTATCAACTGGGGCTGCCATCTTACGGTACATAAAGTTAGATTGATATGTTAACCCTTCTCTACACTTTTTATATTAGAAGCTCTAGGCCGTTAGACTTATTAAGGTCTATTGAGTGTTTGGAGGTAAAGGAAGTCTATGACAATCACATATGCTCAAATCGTATGCGATGACTTGTATAGTTCTTATCATGATGGAATGGTGAGAAAATCGTCATAAATTACAGAAAATGCAAGCGTTGTATCTTCCTTAAGCCATCAATACAGTAACGTGGATACAAAGTCTTCATAAATTGGTATCGCCTTAATTTTCTTTAACTCAAGAGAAACATCATGCGGTGACTGTATGCTTATTCGTATGACTTGCATTCCTACACTGGCCATTACTCTTTTAGTCTGATGGAGTTACCTAGAAACTTCTTGAATTTCTGGTTTTTGATTGCTTGAATGACCTTTTATACTAAAAAACAGGGATGTTGATATCAATCAGCTTCTTAAAGTTTTCAATACGCACATGCGGAGAAGCCTCTAGCACGGTAGCCTAAAGCACCATCAAGGTAATTAGGGTCTCATTACTATAGGAATTAGGAAGTTATCCCACAAGTTGGTTTGAAGTGCTATTTTGCTTTGAGTGATGTATATCTAGTTGCATACGCGTATCGGATACTCGTCGCTATAGAGGTTGAAAATTTGATTTATTTTCTTTCTTTGTCATTTTTGTTGCAAGTAATATAGGACTATGTAGAAGCATTGCGTGTTGGATATCATGTCACATTTCCATGGGTTTGGCCATGGGCTGACTTCTCGTGCTCGTGATCTCTTTTGTGCTGCCATGGGGAAATCTGTAAGGTGGGCCTTAGATACCTCAGTTTGCTTTGTTTGAGCATTGGAGTCCACCATACGTTCATTTATGTGGCCTGGTATCCTTGGTTACTATAATGCTCAGAAATAGACATTCTTTGATTCAATTAACAAGTATTGTTACTTTTTCTTTCATTTATTAGAATTACTCTTTGTTACTGCATGATTCTCGTAGAGCATAGTTTCGGTTCATCATGCACAATCTGTTTTCCTTCTAATGGGGTGAAGCAGGAAGACTAACCAATGTTCTGCCCAAGTATAGCCAATGGTCCTCTAAGATATGATGAAATTCTGCGTCTTAAGTGTCTCAAATGTATACTCGAGCTAAGGAAAGAATCACGAGCCACAAAAAGTACAACTTGTGAGTATCCTAGACAAGTCGTAGAGTTTCATCGCATCTTCTCATTGAATTAGGAACTACGTGCATCAACAGCTCAAATACTCAATTAAGCTTGTTCTATGGCTCTTTCACTGATTTGACTTATTATTCTTTTTATAAGTAAAATTTGTGCTATTGTCATTCCCATAAAATATAAATACAACTGGAATGTAGTTTCTGTTTTGTTGTCAACTCCATGATACCCTTTCCTCACCAATAAAACAAGAAGGGACCAAGCTTTACCGTCAAATACTCCAAGTCAGATGTGTTCTGAATTTCTAGAGTTCTTACTGCCATGGGTGTTACATATTTTTCTTTCATGCTTTCTATGTTTGTCTTGGTTTTCATCAAGCTTTTTAACAAGATTTGTTGGGCTCAATTTGCATACAACTAGCAATGTGTTCACCGGGAGTTAGAGTCCCTCCTAACAAATTCATCGATGGAAACATCAAAGAAATCCTCAATATGAGAACAGAATCCACAAGCAGATCAATGGGTTTATGCGACATCTGCTCTAGTCATATGCTCATGTCTGCATTGACTGAGATGCTTTATTTCATTTGGTACGTAAGTATGTAGATGTTCCTACTAATAAAATGGCCCAAATAATGCGATGCAATGCTGCTGGTTTTTCTGCAGGTCCAAGTTTTGAGGTCATCTTCATGCCACATAACTTGCTTCGTGATAGGTAATTGTGCCTATAAAAAATGATTAAATTTGTTTTGAAGTGGTTTTTGGTGTATCTAAGCTTCTTGATTGTTCTAGCCACCCTAGTATATGACCATGTAAGATAGTGGTTCGGCAAAGGCAAAACAGGGAGAGATTATTAACTGGGGTTGCTATCTTACGGTACATACAGTTAGATTGATATGTTGACTCTTTTCTACACTTTTTTTATTAGAATCTCTAGACCGTTAGACTTATTAAGGTCTATTGAGTGTTTGGATGTAAAGGAAGTCTACGACAATCACATATGCTCAAATCGTATGCGATGACTTGTATAGTTCTTATCATGATGGAATGGTGAGAAAATCTTCATAAATTACAGAAAACGCAAGCGTTGTATCTTCCTTAAGCCATCAATACAGTAACGTGGATTCAAAGTCTTCATAAATTGGTATCGCTATAATTTTTTTTAACTGAAGAGAAACTTCAGGCGGTGACTGTATGCTTATTCGTATGACTTGCATTCCTACACCGGCCACTACTCTTTTAGTCTGATGGAGTTACCTAAGAACTTCTTGAATTTCTGGTTTTTGATTGCTTGAATGACCTTTTATACTAAAAAACAGGGATGTTGATATCAATCAGCTACTTAAAGTTTTCAATACGCACATGCGGAGAAGCCTCTAGCACGGTAGTCTAAAGCACCATCAAGGTAATTGGGGTCTCATTACTATTGGAATTAGGAAGTTATCCCACAAGTTGGTTTGAAGTGCTATTTTGCTTTGAGTGATGTATATCTAGTTGCATACGCGTATCGGATACTCGTCGCTATTGAGGTTGAAAATTTGATTTATTTTCTTTCTTTGACATTTTTGTTGCAAGTAATATAGGACTGTGTAGAAGCATTGCGTGTTGGATATCATGTCACATTTCCACGGGTTTGGCCATGGACTGACTTCTCGTGCTCGTGATCTCTTTTGTGCTGCCATGGGGAAATTTGTAAGGTGGGCCTTAGATACCTCAGTTTGCTTTGTATGAGCATTGGAGTCCACCATACGTTCATTTATGTGGCATGGTATCCCTAGTTACTATAATGCTCAGAAATAGACATTCTTTGATTCAATTAACAAGTATTGTTAAATTTTCTTTCATTTATTAGAATTACTCTTTGATACCGCATGATTCTCGTAGAGCATAGTTTCGGTTCATCATGCACAATCTGTTTTCCTTCTAATGGGGTGAAGCAGGAAGACTAACCAATATTTTGCCCAAGTGTAGCCAATGGTCCTCCAGGATATGATGAAATTCTGCCTCTTAAGTGTCTCAATTGTATACTCGAGCTAAGGAAAGAATCACGAGCCACAAAAAGTACAACTTGTGAGTATCCTAGACAAGTCGTAGAGTTTCATCACATCTTCTCATTGAATTAGGAACTACATGCATCAACAGCTCAAATACTCAATTAAGCTTGTTCTATGGCTCTTTAACTGATTTGACTTATTATTCTTTATATAAGTAAAATTTGTGCTAATATCATTCCCATAAAATATAAATACTACTGGAATGTAGTTTCTGTTTTGTTGTCAACTCCATGATAACCTTTCCTCACCAATAAAGCAAGAAGGGACCTAGCTTTACTGTCAAATACTCCAAGTCAGATGTGTTCTGAATTTCTAGTGTTCTTACTGCCATGGGTGTTGCATATCTTTCTTTCATGTTTTCTATGTTTGTCTTGGTTTTCATCAAGCGTTTTAACAAGATTTGTTGGGCTCAATTTGCATACAACTAGCAATGTGTTCACAGGGAGTTAGAGTCCCTCCTGACAAATTCATCGATGGAAACATCAAAGAAATCCTCAATATGAGAACAGAATCCATAAGCAGATCAATGGGTTTATGCGACATCTGCTCTAGTCATATGCTCATGTCTGCATTGACTGAGATGCTTTATTTCATTTGGTACGTAAGTATGTAGATGTTCCTACTAATAAAATGGCCCAAATAATGCGATGCAATGCTGCTGGTTTTTCTGCAGGTCCAAGTTTTGAGGTCATCTTCATGCCACATAACTTTCTTCGTGACAGGTAATTGTGCCTATAAAAAATGATTAAATTTGTTTTGAAGTGGTTTTTGGTGTATCTAAGCTTCTTGATTGTTCAAGCCACCCTAGTATATGACCATGTAAGATAGTGGTTCGGCAAAGGCAAAACAGGGAGGGATTATCAACTGGGGCTGCCATCTTACGGTACATACAGTTAGATTGATATGTTGACTCTTCTCTACACTTTTTTTATTAGAAGCTCTAGACCGTTAGACTTATTAAGGTCTATTGAGTGTTTGGAGGTAAAGGAAATCTACGACAATCACATATGCTCAAATCGTATGGGATGACTTGTATAGTTCTTATCATGATGGAATGGTAAGAAAATCGTCATAAATTACAAAAAATGCAAGCGTTGTATCTTCCTTAAGCAATCAATACAGTAACGTGGATACAAAGTATTCATAAATTGGTATCGCCTAATTTTCTTTAACTGAAGAGAAACTTCTTGCGGTGACTGTATGCTTATTCGTATGACTTGCATTCCTACACCGGCCATTACTGTTTTAGTCTAATGGAATTACCTAAGAACTTCTTGAATTTCTGGTTTTTGATTGCTTGAATGACCTTTTATACTAAAAAACAGGGATGTTGATATCAATCAGCTTCTTAAAGTTTTCAATACGCACATGCGGAGAAGCCTCTAGCACGGTAGTCTAAAGCACTATCAAGGTAATTAGGGTCTCATTACTATAGTAATTGGGAAGCTATCCCACAAGTTGGTTTGAAGTGCTATTTTACTACGAGTGATGTATATCTAGTTGCATACGCGTATCGAATACTTGTCGCTACAGAGCATGAAGATGAGCTCAAAACATGGACCTGCAAAAAAACCATCAGCATTGCATCGCATTATTTGGGCCATTTTATTAGTAGGAACATCTACGTACTTATGTACCGAATGAAATAAAGCATCTCAGTCAATGCAGACATGAGCATATGACTACAGCAGATGTCGCATAAACCCATTGATCTGCTTATGGATTCTGTTCTCATATTGAGGATTTCTTTGATGTTTCCATCGATGAATTTGTCAGGAGGGACTCTAACTCCTTGTGAACACATTGCTAGTTGTATGCAAATTGAGCCCAACAAATCTTGTTAAAACGCTTGATGAAAACCAAGACAAACATAGAAAACATGAAAGAAAGATATGCAACACCCATGGCAGTAAGAACACTAGAAATTCAGAACACATCTGACTTGGAGTATTTGACAGTAAAGCTAGGTCCCTTCTTGCTTTATTGGTGAGGAAAGGTTATCATGGAGTTGACAACAAAACAGAAACTACATTCCAGTAGTATTTATATTTTATGGGAATGATATTAGCACAAATTTTACTTATATAAAGAATAATAAGTCAAATCAGTTAAAGAGCCATAGAACAAGCTTAATTGAGTATTTGAGCTGTTGATGCATGTAGTTCCTAATTCAATGAGAAGATGTGATGAAACTCTACGACTTGTCTAGGATACTCACAAGTTGTACTTTTTGTGGCTCGTGATTCTTTCCTTAGCTCGAGTATACAATTGAGACACTTAAGAGGCAGAATTTCATCATATCCTGGAGGACCATTGGCTACACTTGGGCAAAATATTGGTTAGTCTTCCTGCTTCACCCCATTAGAAGGAAAACAGATTGTGCATGATGAACCGAAACTATGCTCTACGAGAATCATGCGGTATCAAAGAGTAATTCTAATAAATGAAAGAAAATTTAACAATACTTGTTAATTGAATCAAAGAATGTCTATTTCTGAGCATTATAGTAACTAGGGATACCATGCCACATAAATGAACGTATGGTGGACTCCAATGCTCATACAAAGCAAACTGAGGTATCTAAGGCCCACCTTACAAATTTCCCCATGGCAGCACAAAAGAGATCACGAGCACGAGAAGTCAGTCCATGGCCAAACCCGTGGAAATGTGACATGATATCCAACACGCAATGCTTCTACACAGTCCTATATTACTTGCAACAAAAATGTCAAAGAAAGAAAATAAATCAAATTTTCAACCTCTATAGCGACAAGTATCCGCTACGCGTATGCAACTAGATATACATCACTCAAAGCAAAATAGCACTTCAAACCAACTTGTGGGATAACTTCATAATTCCTATAGTAATGAGACCCTAATTACCTTGATGGTGCTTTAGACTACCGTGCTAAAGGCTTTTCCGCATGTGCGTATTGGCAACTTTAAGAAGCTGATTGATATCAACATCCCTGTTTTTTAGTATAAAAGGTCATTCAAGCAATCAAAAACTAGAAATTCAAGAAGTTCCTAGATAACTCCATCAAACTAAAAGAGTAATGGCCAGTGCAGGAATGCAAGTCATACGAATAAGCATACAGTCACCGCATGAAGTTTCTCTTGAGTTAAAGAAAATTAAGGCGATACCAATTTATGAAGACTTTGTATCCACGTTACTGTATTGATGGCTTAAGGAAGATACAACGCTTGCATTTTCTGTAATTTATGACGATTTTCTCACCATTCCATCATGATAAGAACTATACAAGTCATCCCATACGATTTGAGCATATGTGATTGTCATAGACTTCCTTTACCTCGAAACACTCAATAGACCTTAATAACTCTAACGGTCTAGAGCTCCTAATAAAAAAAGAATAGAGAAGAGTTAACATATCAATCTAACTGTATGTACCGTAAGATGGCAGCCCCAGTTGATAATCCCTCCCTATTTTGCCTTTGCCGAACCACTATCTTACAGGGTCATATACAAGGGTGGCTTGAACAATCAAGAAGCTTAAATACACCAAAAACCACTTCAAAACAAATTTAATCATTTTTTATAGGCACAATTACCTGTCACGAAGCAAGTTATGTGGCATGAAGATGACCTCAAAACTTGGACCTGCAGAAAAACCAGCAGCATTGCATCGCATTATTTGCGCCATTTTATTAGTAGGAACATCTACATACTTACGTGCCAAAATGAAATAAAGCATCTCAGTCAATGCAGACATGAGCATATGACTAGAGCAGATGTCGCATAAACCCATCGATCTGCTTATGGATTCTGTTCACATATTGAGGATTTCCTTGATGTTTCCATCGATGAATTTGTCAGGAGGGACTCTAACTCCCTTTGAACACATTGCTAGATGTATGCAAATTGAGCTTAACAAATCTTGTTAAAACGCTTGATGAAAACCAAGACAAACATAGAAAACATGAAAGAAAAATATGCAACACCCATGGCAGTAAGAACACTAGAAATTCAGAACACATCTGACTTGGAGTATTTGACAGTAAAGCTAGGTCCCTTCTTGCTTTATTGGTGAGGAAAGGGTATCATGGAGTTGACAACAAAACAGAAACTACATTCCAGTAGTATTTATATTTTATGGGAATGACATTAGCACAAATTTTACCTATAAAAAGAATAATAAGTCAAATCAGTGAAAGAGCCATAGAACAAGCTTAATTGAGTATTTGAGTTGTTGATGCATGTAGTTCCTAATTCAATGAGAAGATGTGATGAAACTCTACGACTTGTCTAGGATACTCACAAGTTGTACTTTTTGTGGCTCGTGACTCTTTCCTTAGCTCGAGTATACAATTGAGACACTTAAGAGGCAGAATTTCATCATATCCTGGAGGACCATTGGCGACACTTGGGCAGAACATTGGTTAGTTTTCCTGCTTCACCCCATTAGAAGGAAAACAGATTGTGCATGATGAACCAAAACTATGCTCTACGAGAATCATGCGGTAACAAAGAGTAATTCTAATAAATGAAAGAAAAAGTAACAATACTTGTTAATCGAATCAAAGAATGTCTATTTCTGAGCATTATAGTATCCAGGGATACCATGCCACATAAATGAACGTATGGTGGACTCCAATGCTCATACAAAGCAAACT